>OU015752.1:18968086-19062488 GCA_907169655.1 Acomys percivali
GTGTGTGTGTGTGTGTGTGTGTGTGTGTGTGTGTGTGTGTGTGTGTGACAGAGAGGGAGAGAGAGAGAGAGAGAGAGAGAGAGAGAGAGAGAGAGAGAGAGAGAGAGAGAGAGAGAGAGAGGAGAGAGATCATGACAAAATGCCAACAAAAACATCCTTGTGTTCTCTTCTGTATTATTTCACATAATAATTACATCAGCAAAATTAGCAGTGATCTGCTGTGGCCAAGACTAAATTAGCCAATTGGTACTGGACCTAGATAAATAAACCCATTGCTTCATTTTCTCTGGCCATGAAATCTTTACCATTTTATACTTCCTTTAATAGTGAAAATCCTATGTATGTATATGTATCTATGTATGTATGTCCTCCTTTAGTTTACATTGTCATTTCTATAGGCTACTTTAGAATATCTATATTTGACCTGAATGTTGTCACATGTGAATTGGTAATTACATTGAAATAAGAAATGTGAAAAAAATTTAGTGAACATACATCTTGATCAATATAAAAAGGCCATTTTGATGGTGGTTTTCTAGTGGCCAATGGGACACTAGGTCAGGCTACCATAAGTCTCATTACACATGAATAAATGATAATGAAGACTGGTATTGGGGACTACATAAGATTAATTTCTTGGCTTAGGTATTGGTTGCTGACATATATTTTTTACACATTTTATTCCCAGACACCAATGTATTCTCCTGATGTATATGTTTAAGAATATTTTTCACTTTTACCCAGGCCAGAACAGAGTGATTTAAAAGCTATAGGATGTTTATACTTACTCTTTACCAAAAAAAAAAAAAAAAAGAGCGATGGTTAAATTAAAAGGGCCACTTGTCCTTGGTAGAGCCAAAGATGTCTGAGATAGATTTACTGTGGTGATTTAAACAAGAATAGTACCCATAGTCTCATATACTTGAATGCTTAGTCATCAGAGAGTGGCCCTATTTGAGAAAGATTAGGAGATATGGCCTTGGTGAAGTAGGCATGGCCTTGTTAGAGGAAGTATCTCACTGGGGCTGGGCTTTGAATTTTCAAAAGCCCAATGCTCAATCCAGGCCCAGTGGTTCTCTCTTCCTGCTGCCATCAGGTCTAGAGGTAGAACTTTTCAACTATTTCTTTAGCACCATGTCTACCTACATGCCACCATGCTCCATGTCATGATAATGCTGGACTAAGCCTCTGCACCTGTAAGAAGTGCTATTTTTTTGTTGTTTTTTGTTTTGTTTTGTTTTGTCTGTTTATTTTTTATGAGTTGCCATGTTCATAGTGTCTCTTCACAGCAAAAGAGCACTGACCAAGACACTTAACAAACCCTTTCGTGGTAGTTTAGACAATTCCTTACATGTGTGTTGGTAGTAAGCCAAAGGCACATTGTCACCTCATAGTGTTGAGACACAAAACAATGAACCAGACCAATTCAAAGCAAAGAAAAACAATGTGTTTACATAGCATTAAATACTAGGACTTTCAGATTTTTACCTGAAAATCTCAATAAAATCCTTCTATGTTGCAAATGAGAAAACCCTATACACAGGATGAGCAACCCAACAAATACACATATGAATGTGTATGCACATGCAATTTACAATCCCTACTGTTTTCAGTACAGATCTTTAATTCTGCGTCTGTTTTTCCAGCTGTATAACACAATAAGGGAAGCAGCTCACTCATACTGTAGGGAGAAAAGCTAAGGGAAACATTTGTGTCATGTTGAGCATTCAGCCTTGGCTGTTCATGCTCTTTTAAATATGCTGTGGGATGCTAAATGTCCATTTCAAAACCATCAAAGCCTACAGGGCAGTCTGATCCAGCTCAGTAAACGGGGTGTGGATGGAAACTGCTCCCTGGCTACTGCAGGGTGATCCCATGTAATCACAGAGGCAGCGGGTGCTTTGGCAACTGCTTTTGCTTTTGCTAAAGCAAAACAAAACTAGCGATTAAGTGTACAAAAGATCCTTCCTAAAGAGCTTTCTCTCAAAGAGATACCTGGCAGAGCACATATCAGACCTAAGCTGGTGCTCAAAATCTCAGGCAAACTGCACCAAAATAAATAGCATCAACCACATGCAGGGCCATTAGTAAGGGATGCCAGTATTTCTTTTTTATATGGTTTTTACTTTGTTTTGTTTTGTTTGTCCTTGTTGTTCTCGGTTTTTGTTTTGTTTTGTTTTTGCCTCCACTGAATTTGTCCATGGTCTTTCTTCCAGATGATCAAGAATCAAGGTAGTACAATAAATATATATTAAATGAATTATACCTATCATTTAGGATGAAAAAGTATGAGCTTAGTAGTTTCTAAGAAGAGGAAATTAGTGATGGTCTTTTCACTTTCTCTAGACTTCATATGTATTCCTGAGAAGTTACTGTTGTTCACTCTTTCTTTCTTTCTTCTTTCTCTCCTTTTATTGTTGAGGGAAAATCTATATTGCCCAGATTTGCTTCAAACTGATGTCCATTTTGCCTCAGTATCTGGGGGCTGGATTTACAACATAACCAGCAAGGCCTTTGGTGTGGTTGTTGTTGCTGCTGCTGCAGCAGCAACAGCTGTTTTCATAATTTATTTTAAAATCTTATGTATCTAATTGATTTCATCACCTTTTGAAAGTGTAAGATTTTATACTTTTAAATAATTTGTAGTTTAAATTACTAGCTGCACACGTGAATTATATGTTATGGTACAAAGCATAATTTGTTATATTCATTTGAAAAATGAATTGTGGGGAAGCACAAAGATGATTCACATAAGAGTTAATATTCAAAGTGCCTTGTCATTAAATATATGATGCATACTTGTTTTAAAATGTTTGGTAAATTCATCAAATTATAGTCCCTTGGGAGAAACCTGAAATGATATGTATTCAAATATTGCTCTCTTTAAATTATTTTAGGCTACAATATTCCTGAAAAACCATAAATTACTACACAACTCTAAATGACTCCAGAGACTCTAAAATATTGGACTATTAAAGCTCTCTTATCTCTTTTTGATTCATGGACTTATCAGACAATAACTGGAGGGCTAGTGTCATTAATGTACCTTTACTACAAAGCATGATCATCAAGGAGTATATACAAAAAAAGTCATTAATGCAATTATGCTTCTGTCTCAAAATTTCGTGATTAAGTGCATGAACCAAAAAAATAACTATCTGCCTTGTCATTAATATCCCTGCTTAATGAAGTGTAGCTAAAGTATTGTTTTATTGCTAATTCTCTTGCTTATTTTATGGAGGGACTCAACACACAAACATGGATACACACAAAGCATTTGTAATTATTATTACTGGGGGGACAGTGACAACCTGCTTACCATCTCTTCAGCCTAATTAGCTAACATTTTTTGTCAAGCATGTTGATTTTTAATGTGATAGTTGAGTAGAATATGGAAAGTTGCTATTGTGACTATTATAATTTTGGACAGGTGGGTGCTAAAGAACAGAGGACCAGTGGGAAAGAATTGACAGTTCTGGGGATTTCTTAGAGTGATATGAGTTAAGCAAGGACATAACATATGCCTTGATGCTATGTAGCAGAATAAATATATTCTTGTCTTTTGTCTGAAAAATCTTTATTCATTCTCTGTTGGTACCCACATGACATTTTTATATACATATAACATAAGATGTTCATCTATAAGCTTTGATCTTTGCCAAGTAGAGTATAAACTCCCTTGTAAGATGTACAATTGGCTTCCAGGTTGCTTCAGCATCTCTTGTCCTAATTGTATATAGATTATATAATATTCTGCTATGGATACAGGATATGACCTTTTCTATATTATACATGCATGATAACAAGGCACAAGCATCCTTTGATAGAATAGTCTGAATATAAAATGCCCCTGCAGGCACATGGGTTGAAGGTTCAGTCCCTAGCTGTTGACAGTACTTTTCAAAGATACGTATTTATTCATGTGAGTGTTCATGAGTATATGTGCCAGCTCATATATACTATGATGCAGGTAAGAAGGTCAGAAGACAACTTGTAAGTATCATTTCTTTCCTTCTACTATAAGGGTCGTTGACATCAAAGTAAAACTCACGTTATCTGACTAAGCAATCTCATTGGCACAGAAAATCTAATGGCACTAATTTAATCATAACTATTTAATCATGACAAGTTCATAACTGACTGGTCTGTTGTGAGGTAGTGCCTTGATGGAGGAAGTATGCTCCTGGGGATATCTCGATGATAAGTATATTTTGTCTCTGAAATCTTCACTTTCTACATCTGAGCTGCCACCAGAGAACAGCTTTCTTTTGTACCATGTTTCATCCTTACCTGTGGTCCACAGTGATGTGGACAGACAACCCTGATCTTAAATTTCTGGAAATACTAGCTAAAATAAAATGTCTTCCTTTTAAATTGTTTCTCTTAGGTATTTAGTCACAGTGACCAAAAGCTAGTAAATACATATAGGTCCTCATAATCTTTGAGTCTGTTAACAAGATCATGTGCTTTCACAAGCTCCTGAGAAGATCAGTTCAGGAGTAAATACAAACCCAAGGTCTCCTGCCGCCCGGCCTCTGCCTCTACCTTATACTTCTCATGGTTCAGCAAACATTTTTGTTGATGTATTTGATTCCTCTACTTCATAGAGTACTCAACATTAAGAGCTACTAATTCAACCCCCTATATCAGAGGCTGTGGTGACTATATGTGCTTGACAAAGGCCTGCCTGCTTTCTGGGTGTCACTCAATGAGTGTGGGGTCAGTTGAGCAATCACTCAGTATCCAGCAAAGAGAGCATTGATAGTTCAATTCTTCTAACTGTTGGGATCCTACACTTAAATTGACCATTGATAATTTTCTTTGTAACATGGCATGTATTACCTCATTTGAGCGGCTCAGTAATTAAACAATGAGGTTAGTCTCCCCTACAGAGGAGCTATAGGGACTGGAGGGGTCTTTAAAGCTTCTAAGGAGAAAGGTTGTGATATGGTAGCTCAAATCTCCAGTGAGCAATACTACATCCAGATCTTAAGGCCACCTCTCCTCTCTCCTCCCTGTTTTCCCTTCTCATTCTTCCCTTAATTTTGTTATCTTTTTTTCCTTCTATTTTCTCCCTCTTTCAGCACGTTAAAGGGACCATGAAGTTGCTGAGGTCTGTCTAGCACCTGTTTAACTGTCCCCTAAAAAAAAAAAAAAAAGAAAGAAAGAAAGAAAGAAAGAAAGAAAGAAAGAAAGAAAGAAAAGGGAAAAAAAGTGGAGGCTGCATTTCAGATATTTCCCGCCTCCTTTTCTCTCCCCCTCCCAACATGCCTACGATTACACTCTGTGGCAGTTGCAGTTTGAAAACTACGCCTACCCAGAAACATTTTGAAATGCCAAGTTGTTTTAAACTCGTATGATTAATTCAAATAATAACCTTTCACTAATACCATCAGCTCTTGATTGTTCACAAGCCATTATGAAAGGTGTGAGCTCCCTGCCTGTCATGCCTCCTCCCACCCCCTCCTTTAGGCTTCTGTGGCTGCTCTGCCAGGAGGAGGGAGGAAGGGCTTTGGAAAACAAAGAGCTGAGACTTACAATCAATCCATTGTTCCCCCATGTTATCAGCTCTGAAAAATAAAAGGGTTTGCAGAGAAAAAAATTGTCGCAACTAGATTTTAAAGCATGGGTAAGGAATTACAGTTGGGTTTATCTATATAATAATACCAATTTGATGACACCTGATCAGAGTTGAGAACAAATGTAACGTTAGGGAGAAGGTTCCAGCAATATTCCATTCACAGTACTTTAATTGCTTTACATTTTTAATGTATTTTTGTTGTAAGCAATTTGTAGAAATGACTTTTTAAAATCACTTACAATAGTCATTTCCTCACGTACAAATATTACTACGGCCTACAGGGAAATAACTTTTTTCCTTTTTTTAAAAAAAATTTTATTTTTGTTTGTTTGTTTGTTTGTTTTCAAGACAGGGTTTCTCTGTGTAGCCTTGGTTGTCCTGGACTCACTCTGTAGACCAGGCTAGCCTTGAACCCACAGAGATACACCCAGATCTGCCTCCTGAGTGCTGGGATTAAAGGCGTGTGCCACTATGCCTAGCAACTAACTTTTAAAGACTTTTTACTTAATTTGGATCCAAAGTTTCTTGAATGAGTGGTCCTTTCTTGAGAATAATCAAATTTTAAAATAAAAAGGTCTGAGACCTTAGCTGAGCATGTCTTCTTTTTAAAATGAAATAAAGAAAGATCTAGAGATAGGGTGGGACCTACTGTAGACTATATATTCTCTTCTTGATATGCATGTACTTAGTGGTCAAGGTCACCTATTAAAATTCAAGGCACTGGAGAAACAGCCCTGTTTAGAGAATTTCCTAGTCCTACAAAGAACTATGCACCTTTAACTCTGGCTCCAGGGACTATGATGCCTTCTGTTGGCTTCTGTAAGCACCTGCACCTCTAAGCATATACATGCGCACACACACACACACGCACACACACACACACACACACACACACAAATAAAAAATGGCTTTAATAAGTAAGAGAAACCAAATAAAGTTCAGGATGTCCACTCACAGACATATTTTTAATTTAGATTTTTGTACAATTAGCTGTAATTTAGTATTTTAACCAATATGATAGTTGCCCATTACTGTTTCTCACTTAAAACCAACTTTATCAAAAAGAACTGTACTTCCTTGAGAAAATATTGTTTGGTTTACTCAGGCCAGTACAGGTGGAGTTTGGGCAATTATTGTACGTTTTTCTTCAAACTCTTTTCTACCTTACTCATCACACTCACTAGGAAACAGCTATTGCTTTTTCACTGTTTCCTCTATACCCAGGCTTCCATATATTATTTTGGAATTATAAATAGGTTCTAAGGCTCCCTACTTGTCCCGCTCATCAGGTGTTAGAGCAAATGTTAATGTTAGTAGCCTTGTTCTCTTGCAGAAATGATGATGTGCCAAAATGCTAGCAACTTGAAAGTGCTTAGATATGCAGAACTAAATATTTTTTGCAAGGATAGCTCTCTCTTTAAATCTTATCTGTAGCACTTTTATTCCCTAAATCTATCCGACAGTAATTTTCCAAGAGAAATATAAATCCTAAAATGAATTCATTTGTTACATTGGTTGCTCTAAAACAAAAATTGAGACCTAACGGACACAGAAATAATACAAAAAAAATCCATTTTTACCTCACAATGCAATCTTTGCTCAATTCATTGTCAACACAGACTAATAATGATTCTCTACTGATAGATAATTATAAAGATTGAGCTTCTTTAATTTTTTCTCTTTTACCATTTCTTTAGTTAGTTTAAGGAATAAAATGTGAATTTAGATCCCAATTTTTCATTTCTAGATGTTTTAAGGAAAGAACAGATTATCCATAAATTAATATAGATACAGATTTTTATTTTACTTATTCTCAATTTGTTTAAGAAACTCTCTGGAGCCAAGATAATTTAAGCCACAGAAGAAACTTTTCCTTTATTATCAAATACAAATCCCCTCCACATAGGTTAACAGAGTTAATGTCCTTTCTGATGGCAACATTATGCTCCGCCCTGGGTCCAGCAATAAATCAAACATAGTAGGAATGAATCCAGGGATAATCAGTGGGCAGGATTTGCCCTAGTGATGTACTATTATTAAAGAAATGTCAAGAAAAACAATTCTGCAATTCTTAGCTGTAAAATAATAAATGAGGGTTGGGGCTGTAACTCAGTGGTAGAGTACTTGTTTTGAATGCATGAGGCCCTTTGGTTGATCATCTGTACTGAGAAAGAAAGAAACCAGAGATGAAAAGAAGAAATGAGGGCATTTCTATTGATTCAATTTTATGGCAATGTGTCTAGAAATAAGCCCCTCTGCAAACAAATGATTTGGGGAAGAGTGCAATTGCTACATCCTTCAAGACTTGTCACCCGGAGAATCAATGGCCATATTCTAATGTCTTTAAATAATTATAATTACAGCTTGGAAATAAAGTAAAAACTTCTATTTTCTAAAACTACTGTGCAACATATTGCATGGAGATAGTAATTGTTTTAAAGTAAAAACAATTATAGTGATTGATTGACTTATTGATCCTTGTTACAGTGATTGCAGTTTTTACATAATGGTTGTTAAGAAGGGAAAACAATCACCATTGCACTTGTATTATTGCAGGACTTTATAAGACAAACATTTTCAGGTAATATTTTATTGCTGGCACTTATTATTTCTTTCTTTTAATGGAGTACAGGGATGCTTGAAGAGAGGGCAAGAGTAAGGTTGGTCCACAGAGAGCCAATCAAAGAAATTTGACTGGAAAACTCCATTCAGCATGTCAAATTGCATGGCAGGCTGGTGCACATCATAAAAACACCTTTACCGTCTGATCTCATTTTTAGGAAGATGATAAAAAGCAAAAGTAGAGAAAAATCTAACTGTGATCTTATTTCATGGAACCTCAGGGATGTATGGTCCCCTATCCATTTCGGAGGATGAATATACAGCAAAACCATTAGCAGTGATGGGCTTGAATAGGAAAAAAAAAGCATACACACACACACACACACACACACACACACACACACACACACACTTGAATACTGCCTTCTCAATGCAGTCCACAGCTATGCTTATTTATGTGAATTTCCAACAAATGAACAAATGCATTCTTTTTAATGTTTCCCCACTGTCCCTGAAAATAAATGACTCTGCCAAGATTTGCAACGGTGCTATCCATACCATGGTGATAGGTGCTTTGTTGAACTGCCTTCCTCGCTGGCATAATTTCCAGAAGTTAGGGTTCAAAGCATAAAATATTCTATGTTTGTCCTGAATATTTTGCAGTGTGAGACAAGCTGGGTACAATTTATGCTGTGGTGTGTCCTACAGCAACTGAGATGTCATGTTGCACAATGCTGAGTGTAAATCTGCTGTAATTTACTGTATACCTTTACAGTGGTTGACTTCCACCTTTCATGTTGCTAAATTGTCCATCGCCTCTTGAGGGATTATTTGCATATATTTAACAGAAGGCGGACCTAGCTACATTTGTTTCTAATGTCTAATTAGATGCAAAAGGAACCTTGACTTTAATATTACACTTTAAATTTAACTCTGGTGAACTGTGACTAAAAATGATATTACAATCTATTAAGTATGATCTGGAAAAATAAGCATGTAATTTGTAGTTTTATTATTACCACTCCTTTTACTACATATATCTTACACTATTATGAAATGAATGTCACTGCCATTCCAGTTTTGACATTTTAAATGAAACTAGATGGGAGCCATAAAATTCAAATAAAAAAATATTCTATACTATTAAAGTTAAGGCCTATTCAGTTCCCTTTACATTGAATGTCTGTGTTCAATCTGTTTAGCTGGTTAACTAATCGTTTTTTGTTAATACAGTGGAAGATAACTTTGTATGGTGTATGGAACACTTATTTCCTGAAGATTAACCATCAGACTTTAATTGGCATTCACAATTTAACGGAAGTCCCCAGCACAACTCACTTAAGTGTGAAAGAAAATAGACAAAATTCCATATTTTAAAGGACCCTACACTTTTTCAGATACTTGTATGAGAAACAGTACACAATTTTCAGTTTCATTTTCAACTCTCAGAGCCAAGTTCCTCAGTGATTGCTAGAAATGCTGAACAGGGGCAGGAGTGACAGCTCAGCACTTACTGATATTTGCAGAGGACCCTGGCTTAGTTTAAACTACCCATATACATAAACCAAAATATGGGAATAGTTTTTAAAAAACAGTTGTGTGGCTATGGACTTGAACTGTCACAAGTTTTCTGAATAACTGATTTCTGGAAGCTAAGACCAACTCTTGAGGATACCAGGAAAATGCATACCTTTGGGCATCAGGTTCTGTTCATGAATCCATTCAAGAGATTTATTTGAGCACCTTCAATGCTTGAGAGATAAAAGAAACATGTCCAAACCTTTTCATCCTGCCATGAGGCTAGAGATGGTTTTATCTCCAGGAACGTGCAAGATGATGATAAAGGAGTTAGGATGTGTGTTAGGAGGGCCACTGCCACAAGCTTTGTATTTTCTTTGCTGAGACATGAGAGTTCTCAGACACTGGCTGACTATTTCAGGGTTTGTTTATATTTTTATTTTATTAAAAGAAAAGTGGCTCTACATTTCCGACATCATTGTGTAGAATCACCTATGTTAATGGTTTTTCCCCACTGCTTTTATTATATGCAAACAACTAACAAAAGAGCAGATTTGGTGTAATGTGTCATTTTTAATAATTTTGTATTGTAAGTGGCCTCACAGTGGCCAATTTTAAGCAGCGACACAATACTGATGAACTCAGAGATGAAAGACAGTCACCATTGTCTGCTTTTCATTTGCCGTTACACCATGCAGAAAAAAAGTGTAATCTTAAGATCTTAGGGAGCAGCAGAATATGGTAGGACAATAAAGAAGTTGTGGATTTGTACAGTTACTCTTGTTTATAATATAACTGAAGTGTAATCATGCATAGTTCTTTTTCCTTTTGTTAAAAAACAGATTCTGGTTTCACATAAGATATCTGGATCATGGTGTGTCCGCTCCCCATTACTCCCCCCCCCCAGCTCCTCCCTACTTCCCCTCCCATCTTGATCCACTCCCTTTCTATTTCTCATTAGAAGAAAAAAAAAACAGGCTTCTAAGAGATAATAATAAAATGTTACAAAATAAAATATAATATGCACAAGACAAACCAACAAAAGGAAAAGAGCCCAAGAGAAGGCTGTTTGTTTCTTTGTTTGTTTGTTTTAAAGTAAATGATTATTAAAACATATAGCTCAAAAAAGTCTATGAAAATTTAAATATCTTCATTCGCATGCTGGAATGAGTTGGCTATCAAGCATGTGATGAGCAGAATGGTTTTTGGGAAGCGGGAATAAAAACAGAAAGCTGAAGTTGGTGATAATAGCATGGGTTAAAGGTGAGGATAATGTGAAATACATTGTAGACAATTGTAAATCAAGACAGGAGGAGGCATGAGAGGTCATTGCATTTAGAATCTGTTCTGGACAAAGGAACTGAGGAGAAGTATAAGGAGACCACCCTTACTGCAGAACTCTCTTTATGTTTATCTGAATTAAGATCATTTTCACTTTTGTCAGCTTGGGTCGACATCCACAATTACATTTATGTCCCTTTTAAGCAATGCAAATAAATATCAAGCAGGTGATCTTATTTAACAACATTAATCTCATAGTAAAATTAACACATTATTACAACTAGGGCTGAAAGATCCCTAATTAAAGCAGCACTCAGGATGCTGTTGAAATTTGGTTATGTAGTCTGTTCTCAAACTGCTTAATAATCTACCCAGCATTTCTTTGCCCTAAAGTACACATTGATGGTAGCCAGTCAATAATTTGCTATATTAAAAAGCATATGTAAATGATAGCTTACTGGAAATGGTGGGGGCACACTTATAACTGTATTTCTCTTTTACATTCTAAATAAAGATGAGAGTTTGCAGAAAGTAACTGATAGTTTTCCAGAGTGGACGTATAGTTCATCACTTATGCATCTTACCAAATGCATGGTAAGGTCAGTTGACCATTGGTAAAGTTCTACATAAATAACAATGTATTCAAAAGAAGCAGATACATTCTCTAGACCTCTAATTTAGTTTTACATGGTCAAGTCTTTATTTCCAACTATGATGTATATTTTAAATGTGGATTCATAATTTAGAACTTAAACAAATGTGAATTTTCAAAATCAATATGTTATCACATAAAGACACAGAAATTCACAAAAACATCATTTATTTTTTAAATACTTTAATTATTGGTCAATTCCTCAGGCTGCCTCTTGGTACAGTGTTAGGAATGTAGCCCATGTCTTTTTGATAATTAAAGGAATTATGAACATCTGTTGATGTTGTGTGAGCATGCCTCACTGTCTCTGGGTGGATGTTAGAAAATTTCGATAAATGGTGATTAGATTAGTCCATAAATTACAGTTCAAGTTAGAAACATTATCACTAATTGTTTTCATTATTGCCCTGGAGATGAGTCAGCTTATTTTCTCCCAATCTGTGATTAAGCTGAAGTTTAGAATTGATTCCTTCTGTTCGGTCTACGTTCTTTCAAAATTAAGATCTAAATTGGCTCCCCAGTTACCCCAATGTTTTCACACTCTCAGTGCCCTGGTGAATGTTTAAAACTTATGAAAGTCACACGCAGCAGATCAATGTATTTCTCCTTTACATTCTAAATAAAGATGAGAGTTTGCAGAAAGTAACCGACAGTTTTCCAGAGTGGACGTATAGTTCATCGCTTATGCATCTTACCATACCAAATGCATGGTAAGGTCAGTTGACCATAAATACATTTGGTGTTCATGTTATATCAGTAGCTTACAGAACCTGGATCTGTACATCCAGAAGAGCTCACTTGTATTCCTGGATATTCGATCAACCTATGACATGTATAACCCTAGTAGATCCTAGCCCTCATTTTCTCATCAGTGAAAATAAGGAAAGGAACTTGAGTAAGTTTTCATAGACTTAAAAAAGTTCAAGGGAACATCTGTCCCAATCTCCTGGTAAGTGAAGACTTTCATGGGACATGCCTTTTGGGCTAGTGCCCAATTATAAGTGAGTATATACCATGTGAGTCTTTCTGCTTCTGAGTTAACTCACTCAGTATGATCATTTCTAGTTCCATCCATTTGTCCACAACTTTCGGAATTTCCTTATTTTTAATAGCTGAGTAGTACTCCATAGTGTAAATGTATCACAGTTTCTTTATTCATTATTTGACAACTTCCTCTTAGTGGGGAGGCCTGATGGCACTCAAAGAAAGAATAAGCAGGCTATCAAGATGAGACTTGAGAGCCTATGACCATATAATGGGGGAGGAGATCTCCCTCGGTCATAGACCTAGGGGAGGGGAATAGGGTGAAAGCGGGAGGGAGGAAGGGGGGAATGGGAGGATACAAGTGATGGGATAACAATTGCATTGTAATCTGAATAAATTAATAAAAGAAAATTTTACAAAAAGTTCAAGCATATGAGTGACTTGTCGCAGTGATAAAAATCCCCCAAAAGGCGCTGAAGGAGGGATAAAAGAGTTGGTGTCAGCTCACAGTTACAGGGAATGCTCCAATGCGTTGGGGAAGTCATGCAGGCAAGAGCCTGAGAGAAGCTGGTCAAATGTCCACACCCTGGAAACAGAGAGCAACAAGGGCAGCCGCTCAGTTTTCTCTTTCCTGCTTAGTCAGTCTACGTCCCTGATTGGTTAAAGATGTCAAACTGAGTTAAAGTCCAAATTGCCAAGTGATTTAGCATAATCTAGCTAATCCCCTCAGGCATTCTCTAGTCTAATCACAGCATACTAGCTCCGTTTGAGTTGGCAATTCTAACTTTCAAATCGACAATTTTATCGTGCATTATCATTTAATTTGTTACTGTTTGTTTGTTTATTTTGTAGTACTGCAGTTTGATTTCAAGGCCTCAAACATGGCAGGCAAATGCTCTACCACTGAGTCATCTGTACAGCTATTTACCCATTCTTTTGAGACAAACTCTCTTGATCCTCCTGCCTCCGCCTCCTTCAGCAAATCCTACCAGCATGTGCCACCACGACTGGCTGGAGACAAATTCTCAAAGTTTGATTTTCCTTCTCTGATCCCAACAGTCTCTTTCTACTTTTCTGATTTTCCACTATATGGACCTATTCTATATCCTTATAATAGCTGTTTATTATTCATTAGACTTTCTGTTACTGGGACAAAATACCTGAGACAGAAAAATTAAAAGAGGAAACATGTCTTTTTATCTCACAGTTCAGATGTTTTGGGGCAAAGCCATTTGACTAGCTTGCTTGTCAGCCGTAGCATAATAGTAAATCCTAGAGAAAGTCCATGGTGGAGGCAAACTGCTCATTTCGTTGCTGCCAGAAAGCAAAGAGAAAGAAAATAAGTGCTTAGCAGAAACATGTAGTTGTAATTGTGTGCCTCAGTAACTTACTCTATCCAAGAAGCTCAGCTCCTAAATGCTCTACCATTTCCAGATAGCCTATTGGGCTATGAAAAAAATCAATGACTTAATCCACTGACAAGACCAAAGCCTTTGTCTTCTACTCCTTTCTCAAAGACCCTGCCTTTAAAAATGGCTGCCCTGTGGACAATGCCCTTTGCCCATGAGCCTCAGAGAATCATTTTCCTTCTAAATCGTAATGCCTCCCTTCATTCCCCCAGCCATCATTTTTGCTATTGTCCCCTTGTTCCTTTCAGAATTGGTGACACATGGTCACTTATAAAAAGAATTCTTCTGATACCTGTGGCCCACTGAGTCACCAGAGTACTGCTCTCTTCCTCTAAGAATTCTCATGAGTAGTTCGGTTTTCCCTTCAAGTAACCAAAGGTTACCAAAGAAAGTCAAGAAAGCATCTACTTAACAATCATACTGTCTTGTGTCAACCCTTCTGCCTATGTGGCAATCCTTTTACATACACACACACACACACACACACACACACACACACACACACACACACACACACACACACATATATATATATATATATATATATATATTAAACATCAAAACTCTGAAAATCCATTTGAAAAATCGCCAAAGTTAACGGGTTGCATTATAAGCTCATAGAGTCAAGGGGTGGACAAAAGGGTCCTTGGATCAGGATGGTCTGAGACATTAGGGACAGGAATGGTCCGAGACAGTTAGGTCAGAACAGAGTCCAGAACAGCCTGGTTGGCAGGGGTGGTGCTGCTATTTGCTCGGATTCTAATGTCTGAGCCCAGAGCTGACAAAGACAAATTCCACTGTGGTTGAACAAATAGGCTTTCCTCATCCTCAGCCAATAAATATCCCATATTCTGAACAGGCTCCCAGTTGACTTCTTGGTACAATTTGAGTTGATGGTCTGCACAGCTGTGTAGAAATGAGGGCTTGGGTTACATCACAGACAACCTCTCCGACTATAATTGCCCCATTACAGGAGTGATCAACTGAGACGTCATTGCCAAAAGTCCCTCACTGTGAACTCCCTGAGACAGGATACAGACTGTTTTTGATGGAAGGCCAATTGCTCAGGGATTTACTGCTGTTAGCAGTTCTCTCGAAGGCAACGAGGCTTGCTTTCAAGGCACAATGAAGAAACCATCTGTTAGCTCAGACCTTTGCCTGAGTGCAAGCTTCATAGTCCCCAAGGGCTCTGTTGATGTTGTTGTTATTGTTATTCTTCATTATTTATTGATCACCCAAAATACATAATGTACTGAGAAATGATGGTGTGCGTGGGAAATATGGTTTACGTATATGAAAAATACTCAGTAAGATGCACCATACATTATGTTTAGGATAATAGTGCAATCTACCTGACAAAAGACAAACTTTGCCATGTAGAGATGGCGGGACTTTTTGTTTGTTTCACTTTTAGGTGATAATGTTTATAAAAATTTTAAAATTAAAAAAAAAAACTAATTTAGAATCTTATTTTATAACCCCTGCCCAAATAATCAAATGTATGATTATCTAACAAAATACACTATACATATATATATACGTATATATGTATATATATACGTATATATATACATATATATATACATATATATATATATAAGTTTGGGTTGCCTGCACACACTCAATTTCTTCCTTTTCCTTCCATTCATCCCCTTCATTTATCCAGGAAATATTTATGAACATGTATTATGTGTCAGACATCATAGAATCAAAAATTAATGAACTAGTGTCATTATCTCAAATGCTTATCTTTTTTGAAAGAAGTCAAAGCAATTTACCACATCACCTTCTCCTCTTGGTAGAAAAATATAGATGCTGCCCTTCAGATTAATAACCTTATAATTAGTGTTGTGGTTAATATCTTTAGTAGCACAATTATATGAATATGTTTTATTTATTATGGGTGACATTAGAGGAATTTCTAATCTTATGTGATGAAATTTATGATATCCTAAGTCTAGTCTAGAAATGAAGCCTAGAGAATAACTATCTTTTATTTTATTGGTATAGGTTTTAATTGCTAAAATAATTTTAATATTTTTGTCTAATTTTAACCTTTTTCCTTAACCATATACATTTGTAACTTTCTCATAATGATATTTTCAAGATTCAACAAAACATACATGTTTATAAATTAATATTCAACTAAAATAAAACTAATATAAGTGTAATATCAAGCTCCTAAAGAATAAAATGAATGGTGATTTTATCTACTTTCTATGGTGTAAATGGTTACAAATAGGCTATGTTTTAAATGGATTACCATGTTTAAAATCTTCTGTGGAAAGTTTATAATTCAGCATCTGTGGCGGCAGAAATTTTCAATAGTTGGGATAATGTATTGATGTTTGTTTGCTGTGACCTTTGTAAACATCAATGTCTTTAGAGGGGATCAATGTGTTCTTTTGAATAGAGTGAGTTCAATGAAGAGAACACCACAGGAGGACATGATCCATCTTTATTCAGATGTCCATATGTACCATTTTCTAGTTGACTCCTCCCTGCTCCCCCAGGTACAAAAATATCCATCAAAGAATATATCACTGCAAAGATTATCTAAATGGCTAAAATTAACTGAGTGTATATATTATCTAAGGGACAGATTGGAATCAAGCATGGAAGTTGCTTTAGATTATGAGAGTAATATTTCCTGAATAAGCATAAGTGACAAGCAATGCTATCTTTGAAATCTTCTGCACTATTCTAGAAAATTATTCTTTATTATTATAATTTTATGGACTAACATATATACCACCAATTAAAATGGCCAAAAACTATTCATTTAATTAGTAACCCTGCTTAGTATGCAGTTTACTGAAAAAAAATAATTTTTAGAAATTCCTGGTGCACTTTGATCTAGAGACATACATCAGTACCTAGTGTCTACAAGAATTATTGGAGCCAAATCATTGTCATTTCTGTACAGTGAGACTTTTGATCACAAAATATCCATCTTTAATGTAAGACACATCAAAAACTACTCATTGTTCTTCAAGCAACAACTTTATAACAGCTGTAGCTCGTGTAATGCAGTGTTCCTTTAAGAATTTTCTTTTAAAACAGCTATCTCGGAAGCCTCTTTCCTACTATTTACTTCACTGAAGACTTCAGCATGCTGGGGAGTCTAATCCTCTAGTGTTGTACTATGACATCACATCGTATAGAGTTGAGTTGGGTCACATTCCTAGCTATTCTGGGACACATGCATCCCACACATCAGAAAAGGGAAGTCTAGACTACACACTATCTTTGTGAGGTGTTGTCATTGTGAAGGAATATGGGCAGGAATTCAGCCTCCTTAAAAAGCTATCATCATATGCTCTTCTACAACACACAATCTCTTCCTTCATTCTCGCCATATTTGGGCATGGTTTTATATCACAATCATACAGAAGAGATAATTAGCTTTGCTCTGGGAGCAGAGATAGTCAGAGAAGCATATACTGTGTGGAAGTTTAGCTTATAGCATTAATGTCAGAGGCCATCAACTTCTGAATTTCAGACTTGTGTAATCCTCCCCAACTCTCTCTGTCTCCGTCTAGTGTTTGCTAGACCTACATTATCTCTTCTAGCAAATATTAATAGAATGTAGCTTAAAGAATGGGCTGCTTCTACAATGAAGTTTGTAAAAAAAAATACAAAACTAGTTTCTTTTCTCATATATATATATATATATATATGTACACACATGTATATGTCTCATTTTTCTCCTTCTTCTCTCTCTCCTTCCTTCCATCCTCATTTTCCCTGGAAGACTGGGGTGCTATGTCCTAAAGAAAGGCCCATGTAGCAAAGAACCCAGACCTGCCAGAGCTATCTGTATGAATCTAGAGCAGATTGTTTCACAGTCTTGTCTATTACTGTTGGCATTACAAGTCTCCTTGCTGCAAAGACAGTCAGCTAAGTCATGCCTAAAATCCAGAACCATAGACTCTGGATGATAGTATTGAGGCATCTGAGAGTATTAAAATCTGTTTTCTTAAATGTTTCATTAAGTTTATTCTATTATAGTTTTTATTATTATTATGTTATTAGTTTATTTTATGTTGTATGTTTTATTTAAACAATCATCCAAAACTATTTATGGAAGGATATATCTCATGTGTTCTTTTGTCTAAATAATGATATAGGAACCCAGCTTCCTACTATATCATGAGAGGGGCCTCCTTCAGAAATCATTGTCATTTGTCCAGTGGATGGACAGAGCACTCTGACCTAGGAGAAATAGAAAAGGACTGGATGAGGTTTGGGTGTAAATAAACATCACCTCTGGGCAAACAGTTCTGTAGAAAAGAGTACTGAGAAGTATAATTTGGGTGTGTACCCTGAAATGAAAGAACATGTCTTACATAGCTTGCCAGCCTCTGCCATGGGTATCAGAAAGTAAGGAGGTGAAGATGGCCCAGGGATAGAGGATGGCAGACAGAGAGCAAAGAATTACTTAACATACAGAGCACTGAAACAAGCTGAAGAGCAACTCCAACCAGATAATCCAGTCCCTCATTTTTTCCCTCTGCAAAATAAAGAAATAAACTTGAAAAAGACAACAGGAAGCTACTTATAAGGAAAAAAAAGATCTATCTTTTAGAAATGTAATTATGCTAAAACTAGCAAATTGCAAGATCTGGAAGGGTCAGTGCCGTAACTCAAGTCAAGTTCAAACAAAATACCAAGACTATCTTGTGCACAAAAAGTGGTAGCCCTGCATGCAGTAGCTACTTGACTGCATCTCAGGGAGGTCCTGGTCCCTGAGGACAACCCTCAAGGACCCTTACAAAGGACTCTACTTACAATTAAAATATCTCATTTCCAAAAATGAGAAGAACATTCACTAGCATGTAATTTGGCTATGAAAACAATTGCCAATATTCTTTTAAAATTTTTTTTATTTATTATAATTTTTTTCACATCACATCCAGATTGTAATCCCCTCACTCTTATCTTCCTATTCTCTCCACTTCCACTCTATTCCCCTCCCCTTGACCTCTGACAGAAAGGGACCTCCTCCCCCACCTTCTGCCCTCAGCCAATCGGGTCTCATGAAGATAGCTTGCATCCTCCTCCTCCTCTGTGTGCCCACCAAGGGGCAGAGATCAAATCTTGGACACCTGGTTCTTCCATCCCACAACTGTTCCATAAACTCTCAGTGCTTCACCAAAGTCAGGTTGCAAGTCCCAGTATCTTTCCAGATCATCCACTGGATCCATTCTCTCAGAGGACATCTATGTTGGGCTAATATATTTTCTTCTATTTCTATTTCAGTACAAAGGTTGTTCTGTGTCATCTAATAGAAGTTAATTCTGACATGAAGCCTTGTGAAACTGTATAAATATGAAAGTGAAACAGGGACAGAGGGTGGAAGGTGTTTCTTCATTGATACTCTGAAGGGTAGGGCTACCTTTTCATAGTTCTTCTGGTGGAAACAAAGGAAATAGATCCAGAATGTTCCTTTGTGTCCATGCATTTAATAAAGAATTATGAAGCTCTAAATGACACCAATATCCCTTCTATAGCTAAAGATGATTAAATACATACTAATAGATCTAGCATCTTCTCCATCATAGTAATTGCAAATGATAAGCTTAAGGTTCACTATTAATTTTAAGAAGATGCCCTTTATAAATCGGGGGTAAAATTTGTGGCCTTAATGAAGTGTAATATATATCAAATCTATGATTGGGGCCGAGAGTCAGTAAGTCAAATGCTTGGTTTACAAACATGAATCTTAATCCTTGGCTTTCCAACAAAATCTTCCTGCACCGATGCACATGTCTGTTACCCTAGCACAGCAAAAAGGGTGGAGAGAGAGACATAGTAGTATACTGGCCAGCCAGCTTTGCTGAATTGGTGGGCTCCAGTTCAGTGAAAGATCATATCTCATAAAATTTGGTAGAGATTGATTGAGGACCTTTACATGAATGGGCCCATGTGACTCTACCTGTATATCCAACATACATGCATGCATACATTTGCATAAATGCATATGTATAACACACACATATTTAAGGACATGTAAACTCTTTGGAGATTACATATATTCATTTGGGAGGTAGATTGCATACCACAGCATCTGCACGGATGCAAGACGAAACTGGTAATAAATAGACATTTTGTTAGAGTCACTTCTCTGCTTCCACCACATGGTGACCAGAAACTGTGGTGGATCTTGGCTATGTGAGAGAAGGAGTGTTCACTTCTGTGAAGTTCCACTTCTGTGAAGAGGGACTAGAGACAAGCATAGAATTGGATGTCTGGCCATTTTAAAGTCTATGCAATTACTAATATGAGAGACTTCATATCCTTTCTTAATGCTAACCTTCACACAGTTGGAGACTTAACATGTATTGTGTTTGCTGGAGCTATTATACGTGTGCACTCAACTACACATACTTACATGTAGATACATACTCCAGTGATAAGATTCATCAATCCACAACACACTGCAAATGAGAGACATTGGCTACCTATGAGAAGTCCATCTGAGAATAACAAAAAATGCTAAAATGTGCAATGGTTAAAAAAATTAATTCTAAGAAATCATGCCTCTGAACTCATTTTGTGTTAAGTCAGACAGATCTGTGTGCATTGAGTAGTCCCTGAGGGCATCATCATATTACTGCAAAATGCAGCTGCTGATGTTCACAGAGATAACCCCAGGGCATCAGGGAAAGGTTAAATTATGTTCTGTGTTCTCTACTTAAGGAGACTGGGACATGTCCTTGCACCTTAAGAAGATTGCTATTATAGGTGATTAAAATGAAAGAATGGTTTGGTTCAAAGAAGCTTACCTTAAATTATTTGAAAAAGAGTCTTTTTATTTAGAATGGTGTTCTCCACTGATGCTATGTAACTGTGGCTTTGTCTTTTTAATACGTTTAACATGCTAGCTTTCATTTATCACACCTGAGGATAGATATCTCAAGCCTTTGATTTCATGCTCTCAATTAGCTTGGAGAAGGGACAAGATTATTGTGTTAAATTGTTTTTTTTTTTTTTTTCATTTTTAACTTCTAAGCAGAATGAGAGAGTTGCTCTGACAGGTAAGCATCTTGGCTTAACAGTATAGAAATAAATACTTAAACAATACGTAGATATGATGCTACAGAGATACCTTTTGTGTATAAAGTACTTATTATGCAAGTATGAGGATCCAGGCTTGAATCCCATGCACTGAAGTCGGCATAGGCATGTCATCCTAGCACAGAGAAGACAAAGAAAGGTGAACTTCCAGGGTTCTTTGATCAGCCAGTCTACACAAACTCCATGCTCAATGAAGAGATTCCACCTCAAAGATAAAGTAGGAAGTTATAGGTAAGACAACTAATGTTGCCCTCTGGACTTTACACACAGGCTTGCATGTGCTCATACACCCACATGTACACATTCATATTCACATTGACATACTCACTCAACAACAACTCACATACTCACACACTCAGCAACAACAGCAAAAAAAGGGAAAACCATACAGATAGTTGAACAGAGCCAATAGGTAAAAATAGATTGTGGTTAGTAGGGTATTCAGTCAAAGAACCTCTAGTAATTGAGCTGAGATAGAGGCCATTTTGTTGGAATGGCAGAAGCGGATTCCTGAATGATCCCTAATTATAGAGACCACACATATAGTGACAGCACATTCTTCTGTTTCTCAGTTGTGTAGTGGGGTGGTCTGAATGGAAATGAGCCCCTATAGACTCATAGAGAATGCCATTAATGAAAATGTGACCTTGTTGAAGTAGGTGTGACCTTGTTGGATGAAGTAAATCAAGGAGCAAAGGGTGTGGGGGTGGCTTGAGGTTTCAGAAGTTCAAGTCAGGCTTTATGGTTCACTGTGTTTTCCTGTTGCCTAATGATCCAGATGTAGAATTCTCAGCTACTACTCCACCACCATGTCTGCCTGCATGTCACCATGTTTTCCACCATGATGATAGTGGACTAAATCTTTCACCTTTAAGCCAGCCCCAATTAAATGTCATTCTTTATAAGAGTTGTTGTGGCCATGGTGTCTCTCCACAAAATGCCAGTAGGGAAAAAGGAAGAAACTCACAATGATAGGACCATTTTGGCTTCTTCAGTGAAATCCTAATTGAGAACTCAAGGCATGGTGGCCAGTAAAGGATTCTGCCTCTTTAAGCTCTGGTCAGGCAGGCCTGTCACTAACGTCATATCCAGTTCCTAGGCAATCTTCCTCTGTAAGCTGTATTTAAAATTAAATGGCAAAATGATCTGCATTAATGAGTGCCCAAAGCACTGTCAGTACACCAGAAAGAAAGTCAGAGTTATGGTAATTCAGTTTCAATACATTGGTCTTGTAAAGAGGATGGCTGACAGCAGGCTATCAAAGCAATTTCTAAGTGGGCAACTGAAGATGGGCATTATGACTGAACAGGGACAAAAGAAATGCTTCAAGGACACAGTGAACACACGTTTCAATAATATGGAAAGGCTGGCATTAATTCAAATGCCATGCTGCATAGAACACTCAACAGTGAGCAAATGAGCACTGAGTACTAAAACAGAAAAGCATGGCACTTGTTCACAGGGAGCCAGCAACAGGTCTTTAAGTCAAAAGGGTAGTCGGAACCTGCATACCAAAACACACGCATGAGAATCTGAAGTGAGCTTTTTGCCGCATAACAGAAATTGCCACATTCAAAGGAAAATAATTGCTTGATGCTGAGTTTATAGCTTTTATTTAGGAAACACAATTTCTAGAACACTCTGGGTTTTTTTGTTTTTTGTTTTGTTTTTCTTAAAGGTATCTACTGTGTGTGTGTCTGACTGTATGTCTAGCACTGGCCACTGAAAGTGCTGGAAAAGAGGATAAATCAGGACTGTGCCCTGGTGGTGCTTGTATTTGAATTCTTCAATAATTCAATAGACTTTCTCTTCTGACTGCAAAAATGCAGCAATGTTGCTCGTCTATCTACGCAAATGTTTCCCATCATTTCCCAGCGTTTTCTTTCAGAGAGTTTTAATTATGGATTATAACCACACATTACCATTTATATTCATTCATAAGAACATAAATTTCCCATTTCTGTGTTGCAAAAAGTCAAGTTATAACAGAAGTGAGACCGTTATAGAAGAAAATGTACTATTTTCTCACCGAGGGAGTATCTAGCATTGATTCTCATAATCCCTGCACTGAGGCTGTAGCACACATTACACTGACAAACCACATTCAGAGCTTGGATTACAACATGGATGGAGACTGTAATCTCTATGGAGCATCTACTTTTAGAGGTAACTAGTCACAATTTGTTATGGCCAATCTAATCAACTTGACTGGATTAAGAGACATCAAGGAGATTAATTAAGCACACTTCCAAGGACGTCTTTATGCACTAAGGAACGTATCCATCCATTGGTTGCAAATACCTATAATCCAAGTGTCTCTGGAAACACCTCAAAGACAATTGTTTCCAGAGACAATTGGATTATAGGTATTTGCACCCGATGCATGGATACATTCCTTGGTGCATAAAATGATGGAAGTATTTAGCTGGCAAAAGGTAGAAGGTGGGACCAACTTGGAGGAAGTAGTTACTTGACAGATATTTTTGGCAGTGTAATTTGTCTATGCCTCTTTCTGAATCCTTTCTCTGCCCTGTCCACTGTGATGTGAACACATTTGCTCCACTTTATCCTTCTCATGAGATACAGAAATGTCTGAAACTCCAATAGATAGCTCTACCCCTAAGTAATTGCTTTTAGGTATGTGGCCATTGTATTAGTTAGCATACCCTGTGACAAACCATTCTAAAATAGGGAGAATACTGTGGACCCAAGTCATTCCCTTAAACATTTTATATATGGGAAGAGAAGATTTCAACAGTAGCTCAGATGGCAACAAAGTGTGACATGAATCTTGCATGTATGACCTGAGAATAGGCATAGCCATTTATCAAAGGCCTTGCTCAGTCACTTGATACACATGAGAACTTAGCATGTTTGTAGATGTTGAGAAGGCAAGAATCACAGACAAATTCCCTATGAAATCTTCATAGCATATTCACAACAAAAGTTGCTTCTGATAAGAGAGTCCTGCACAGGGTATGAGGGGCATAAGTGAATTCCCACCCAACATTGTGCCTCTAAATCTCCACTAGAACCTCTGCTAAGCCATTCTGTTAATATAGATGCTACCAACAAGAAGAAATGGCTGGATGATTTTAATACAGATCTCATCCAGGTGCTGTAGAGATCCTGTTTGCCACAAGGTTGGGTGAATTCTAATGTTAGACTGTGAATTTATTTAATCTGTTTCACAGAATATAAAGGCCAATAAACATAACTTCCTCCTTTCTGCTTGATATTTTTTTCTTTTTCTCCTCCTTGGAGAAGCAATTCCTTTAACATACAAAGAAGTTAATTTTCAGAGGGCACTACTGAAGCGATAGGAAAAGCCATTTAATAGAAGAGAGACGGTTGTTCAGTCAAGTTGAAAGGAAGCCTGGATTCTTGCAACTGCATAAAGGGCCATGTATGGTGCTATTTGTTAAAGTAACTTGAATAGATAGTACTTAAATTACATATGAATGTGTGTTGTCTTGAACTGTTTATGTCAGTAAAGTAAATCTAATGACACAAACATAATAATACCGTAACTGCTTTTATAACCAGTTTACTATATTTATCGCTGGTGGAACACAGCTAGTGTTATCTGCAACTCAACAGTAATTTTCAATCACAACCTGAAAATAGTTAACGCTAAAAGGAATCAACATGTACTGCATTTTATTACATACCCACAGGCAATAGCTCTCTGTTAATGATCACAACTGCCAGTTTACCCTATCACAGGAATTTTTCTCTTCATAAATTAAATGCAGAGAAGTGTGAGATAAACTCTAGGAGCATACCCTGCCTCATATTTTAGTAGCTCTCTTATTCAAATTTTTAATTCCTTTTTTCTTTTTTTTACTTTGACTTTAATTTCCATCATGGAGAGTTATTATTACCTGCACTTGAGTTTTACTATCAGTACCAAGAGCGGAAGGAAAACCAAGAAGGATAACTTTAATGATTTTGTACTTTATCCTTGTCACATTATGCAAGAAAATTTCAGACCCTTTAAAGTCATTCTCTACAATGTTACCTGAAGAGGCCAACTTCATGTAAACATGTTTACAGAGAGGAATATAGTTTGATTTGCTTTATTGGCATTTAAAGTGACATATGCTTAGATGGCTGGAATGTGTGATCTGTGGGGTACGATGTAACAATCAAGTGAAGGCTGGTATGGTTTCTTTCTCAATTATTCTTTATTCAGTTGTTTCTGCAAATGTGAACTCAATGTTATCACAATGTCACTATATGCCAGTCAATATGCTAGTTGTTGAGCAGAAAATAAAAATGTAAAGGGGGTAGAAAGAAAGAGTTGGGGGAGAGGGAAAGACACACCTGATCAGAGATGTGGGTGGAGAAGAAGAGAGGGGTGGGGGGGAAGGTAAAGGGAGGGGAGAGGGGAGGGGAAGGAAAGAAGAGAAGGTGGGGAGGAAAGGGGAGGACAAGGGAGTGGAGGGGAGAGGAGAAGAGGGGAGGGGAGAGGGGAGGGGAGGAGAGGAGAGGAGAGGAGAGGAGAGGAGAGGAGAGGGGAGGGGAGGGGAGGAAAGAGAAGGGAAATGTAGTGAAGAGAGAGAGGAGAAGAAAAGAGAGGTGAGGGGGGAAAGGGAGGGAAGGGAAGGACAGGAGAGGAGATGAAAGGAGATGAGGAGAGGGGAAGGAGGGGAGGGGAAGAAAGGGGAGGGGAGGAGAGAGGACGGGGAGAGAAGAGAATAGGAAAGGAGAGAAGAGGAGAGGAGACTGGAGTAAAGGCTGAAAACTGACACCACAGAATCTGAAGTCAATCAATCCTGGATTGGACCCCAGATTCTTTACAGGAGGGTTATAGGAAGCCTCTTGATTGTTTCATAAGCACTGAATTCCAAGGGGTGTTGAGGTGTTTACATGAGAAAGTTCAAGCTAATACTTGACTCTGTGGTGTAGCCTCTGTTTTCAAAATGCTCACAGTCTGACAATAGTGGAGAAGCTTGGACAACATGATCGTGGTACAGTATAGCAACAGTTCCAGGTACTCGGAATATACACGGGGGCTTCCAGAACCTAGACTGCTGTTGTTTTAAGAACTATGCAGAAAGCCCCAAGCAAAGAACTCACTTAAAAACATTATGCACATCCTTGTTTCAAAAATTTTGTAACAGCTGTTCACTATGCAGAACCTTAAAGAGCTACACAAATCTGTGTTCTGGTGGATGAATTTGAGATATTTTCGCTCAAATCCAAACCCTTGCATGTACAAAATAGATCCTGGAGAATTTAATGAGGAATAAAATTAATTGCTTTCAAGTTATATTAAATCTATTGCTGGCTTTGGCAATGTGGACTCTGCCTTTTTCTGACAGCCCAGGTAGTCCATTCCAGTCAGCTTGCTTGTGATCAATTATTCTGGGCTACAGAGAGAAAAACTTTCCTGGATTAATTTCTATGTTGGAAACGGCCTGGACTCCCTGCCACTAAATGTGCAAGCTGGATTCTTCAATGCTAGCTCCTTCTTTGCCACTTCTAGGTAGAGAGGAGGAGGTATTATTCTGCAGGTCATGCATCCTCTGGTCTTGATTGCACAGCTAGCTAGGTCAGTGATACCGCACTGTTGGGTAGCTCAATGCTGCACCTCCAGTCTTTCTCTTTCCAATGCTGCCTCCAGCAACATCGGTCTCCACTTCACTCTAGGCTCCCTCTAAGGGACAGTCCACTTCCCGCTTCCTTCCTACCACACTTCTAAAGAGCTTGGTGATTTCCTTAACCCTATCTAGCCCTCTTCCTTCACATGAGCTCGGGCCCCTATAGCTCCACAGAATGTTCTCTTTAAGGTAAGGAATAAATTTTCACAGTATTTATTCGGTCTCGTTGTTTCCAAGTCATTTGTAATATTTTGAGAGAGAGAAAGGTGGTGGCTTAATCAACTACATATTGAGAAGTAGAATCATCCAGACTTGACTCTGGAAATATGGAAAAGGAAAGGGTGGTCCTCCCCCTCACGTTCAGGACCCAGCTTTTATTTTCTTACCTTGCTCCTGGGATCCAGCCCTGGGGTGAAGGTCAGGGCCTGAAAAAGGGTGGTTGCAGAATGGCAAAGGAGGAAAGGGAGGAAGGAGTCAGGCCGAGGACTGGGAGGAGTTTTGCAGCCTTACTGATTTGCAGTCAGAGTGTCTATTTATTTATACAGAACTCAAAAGGTGGGGATAGACGCATGTTGTTCCAAAACACAGATCATTTCTTTTTTTTTCTTTTTTTTTTTTTTTTTGCTTTTGAGTTTTTGTTTTGTGTTTGTTTGTTTTGAGAAAGAGTTTCTTTGTGTAACAGCTCTAGCTGTCCTTGTTGCTCTGTAGACCAGGCTGGCTTTGAACTCAGAGATCCACCTGCCTCTGCCTCCCAAATGGAGAGATTAAATGTGTGTGCCACCATGCCCAGCCAATCACATCATTTTTGTGCCCAGACATAAGTTTTAATTTCCTCTTGATCGTAAGTTTAGTCATCATTGATAAACCATGAGGGAACAGAATTATCTTTTATAATCATTTTCTCTCATTAACTTCACAGGCCAACTTTTAACAATATTGAAGTTTCAAGGGCATATTTTGCGAAAGCATAACAGCCCGTTCTCAGGCTGGTAGCTCTTGCAGTTTCAAGGGCACTAGACAGAGGGAAAATCTCCAAGCCAGCCTGGGAAGATTGTCATGTCCCAAGCAGTGTATTATCAACTTTCAATAATCAGGTTGCTATTTGTCATTAGATCCATAGAAAATCTTTAGGCCAAAGTTACTGCAGTTATTATTCAATTTTGGGCACAATACAATGTTTATATCTTATATAGTTGTAGAATTTCTTTACATGTCTAATCTTGGTATATTTTGTTCTTGGTTATATGACACTACAGTGGCCCTGTATGAGTTCACTTTTTCTAAGAAAGGGGAATCTTAATTTCTATTCTTTTTATCATTTATCCACACCATTTATTGTCCACCAGTACAGTAAAGAGGCTTTTAATTTGATCTGCTGCCAACTTCTCTATCCTACCAAACATTGTTTACCTTTATAACTTTACTTTCATTTGATTATCTTGTTCCTGAGTAGGAACATCTAGCGACAGATGTGCCAAAGGCTATCTTTGAGTCAGAGCCTCATAAGGAGGTCTCTGGTATAACTATTTGAGTCACAACCTCCAGGGTGTAAGAAAGACCTTCAAATAGGGCCAGATAAGGATATCTCTTCTAAATGTGGGAAAGATAGTATGGTCAGGTCATTCCTGGGGAAGCCTAGAAGCAATACTCCAGGGAAAGGTCATAAATGATGCATAAGAAAAGCTCCATCAATCCAATATCCCCAAGTTGTACAAATAATAAAAGCCCCCCAAGCATGCGACACATAGAGACCAAGGCCAAAAAGTGAGGGACCATACCACAGTGATTACATCACTCAGCTCAGCTTTGCTGGAGCTTTGTCAAAAAGCTGTGTTGGCTTTATGACTTTCACTGTTCCCATTAGATATGGCTGTACCACCTTGCTGGCCTTCCTTCCAAGTTTCTCTGTTCTTTCTGGATTTCCACTTTTATGTTGTTTCCAAAAGTCTCCTCTTAATTTACCATGATAGGAATTACTCCAATGATCTGGATTCATCAAAAATGATAATGTTCCTGAGGGGGATTACCTCCCCCTGTATATGCTCATAGGGTATCAAGTCTCTTCTAGGTAACCTGCTGTCCTTCCTCTGAGTGCCACCAGTCATAGGGGAGGGGAATAAGGGGAAAATGGGAGGGAGGGAAGAATGGGAGGATACAAGGAATGGGATAACCATTGAGATGTAACAAGAATAAATTAATAAATTAAAAAAAGTAAAAAATTAAAAAATAAATAAATAAATAAAGAGAACCAGATATACTGTGTGCTCTGGAGCTTGCCTTCTTTGTAAAGACTATACTTCATTTAAATAAAAACAGAAAAGCGAAAAAAAATGATAATGTTAAGAAACTAGAGGATAGGCTGAAGTAGTATTTCCTCAGGTTTCAGCATGAGGTAGGGGATAGTTTCTAATTCTTTGTTGAATGAATAAGTGAAAGGGTTTGTAACTCTGTGACATCTTCCTTGGCAAAGGTAGAGGGATAGAGGAAAGGTAAAGCCCAAGGCTGAACTACATATCTTCTACAGTTTTTTGTTTTTGAAGATAATATGAGTTTATGACTCCTACATTCTAGGTAAACATATCTCTCACTGAGTCAGTACTAGGTATAATATGTTGAGCATCTCCTATCCCAGGTTCTGCTCATTTTACTTTGTGTTAGTTCTAACTTCCTCAAATACTTACATTTGACATTTCTATCTAAAAATGTACCCCATTTTCTCTGTCTCTTTCCTACTTACGTGTATACTTAAGCTGTGTATTTTCTTTGTACTAGTCACTCCTGTGATTTCATATACTAAATACACAATAGAACACCTTACCCTTGTTTCTGAATATATTATTGTACTTATGAAAATAGTATAAATTGTGATTGAGGATTTATAACCAAAAGTCAATTCTCAGACCTCTAGGGTGTTTCTTGGTTTCATTGTACCTCTGTTTCTGTAGAGTATGGAACAACTTGTGGTTTGTTCTGAAGATGAAATATTTAGATGTATAATGATAATAATATCTGGCCTACAGTAAATGGTACAGAAGTGGAGGTTATTGGTAGTTTCTGTCATAGTTAATTTTCTATTACCATGACAAAATGCCTCAACCAAGGAAACAGAA
Source organism: Acomys percivali (assembly GCA_907169655.1). Lineage (NCBI taxonomy): Eukaryota > Metazoa > Chordata > Mammalia > Rodentia > Muridae > Acomys > Acomys percivali. The sequence goes on from OU015752.1 coordinate 18,997,870, forward strand.
AAGAAAGCATTTAATTTGAGGTTCAGGGTTCCCATTTCAGACAGTTAAAATCCATATCGCCATGTTGGGGGCCATGATAGCAGATGCTGGAGCAGCAACTGAGAGATTGCATCTGCCTCACAAGCAGGAAGGATGGCATGGGCTTTTGAAACCTTAAAGCCCACTCCCAGTAACATGCTTCTGCCAACAGGGCCACGCCTCTTAATCGGTCCCAAACTATTCCACCAACTAATATCAAACATTCACATCCATGCACCTATGGGGCTCATTATAATTCAAACTACCACAGTGCTGCTGTAGTTGTTAATGGAGATGATAGAAGAAAGCTGTCATCTACGCTTATCATGCAACAAAGATTAGTGATGACTATGGATTATGTAAAATTAGGAGATTTTAAATTTTCAACTTTTAGTTTCCCCCCTGACTGGTGACCTATGGCCTCATGCTCTCTGTTTGCCTATCTAATATCCTATAGCTTATATTTGATTGTGCTTAGCTTTTCTTTCATGTCTCCTTTCTTCCACATGCTCTCCCCCTGGATCTCAGACAAGTTTGAAAGAACCATCACTAGCAGCGGCTACAACTAAGCCATCGCTGATTTCATCAAGTTCTGTCTAATAGACAGGCACCAATAGTTTTAGAGGTGGATTAGATAGCAAGCTGCAAAAACTAACCAGCAGCAAAGATGCTTTGTGGGTTCCAATCTCTTGGAGCAGATGCCTATAGCTCAAAGAAAGCATTCAAAGGGCACATTTACAGCTGAGTGAGAATTCCACAGGGTATACTCAACTTTCTCTGATTTGGGCAAGAAGTATAGATGATCCCCAAACAAGTTGATACTGTTCTCACAATAACCCCCAAACAGGGAATTCCAATCTCAATAAAACACTTGTGCACATCCCGTCCTTCCCCTGCCTTGATCAATATTCCTTTGGTTTCTTCTCTTTTTCAGTGGAGAATGCTTCAATTAGCTGATTATCTGTCTTTAGCACATTTCTTTTGCTTCGTTATAGTGTTTGATTGCCTCCAAACAAAGAAAGCTAATAATCTATTTTTATCAAGGAAGCTGTTTTGTCTGCAGGAACCAGAGAGCATCTAAAATGAGCTGGGGCTCGGGCTCAGCTGGAAGAGACCGTTTTGATGAAGCCATGCTGGGGTGTCAGAGCATCCAGGGACTGCTAAAGAACTGAGTCTATAATCCGGAGTCATGTTCTCTGATTGGAAGCATAATTCAATTCCTATATTTTCAAATAGATGTGCCTTTTTAAATTTTTTTGTCACTATTTTACAAAAGCAAACAAACAAACAAACCCTCAGGTGAACTAGGTGAACTGAGAACTTTGCTTCAGGGAATGGCAGCTTCTACCCTGTTCTTCATGATGAATGATACTAAGTAGTAGAATTTAAAAATCGAAAAAAATCCAACATTTGCAGATCTTTCTTTCTTTAGCTTGCTACATTTTTGACATCTACCTGTTCAGGGGTCATAGAGAAAGTCATTTCTGTCACATTTCTCTGATTTTCACTAATGACTTGTCAAGCATCTATTACACTTAGAGCCTGTTAGAGCATCAATACAGTAAAATTGCTAGTCAAATGGGAACAATTTCAATTGATAATTTTACATTAGGCTCCTACTAGCCAGTAGTTAAAGCATGCTTACCGTGTTCCTGGCCGGTTTCTCAGTGTTTTGAATATTCTTTAACTTTCCAACTGCCTTGTGAAGTAGGAGCAATTATTATCACTACTCTACAGATAAAGAAATTTTGTTTAAAAAGAAATTTATCTTGCAGTTCAGTTTCTCACAGGCAGGACCAAACTGACACTAAACACAGATTGGCTCAACTTATCTCAGTCTTTCGAATGACTGATTCGACTTCTATAGCAGAAAGAAGCAATTTGTTAGATTTATTTTAATACCATTTTAGGTTCAGGACACACGATGCTGAGTAAAACAGTAGTGAACTAGTGAAGTGATGATGGAAGATGTCACTAAGAGGATAGATGAAGTATGAAGCATCTATTCGGATCTCATGCTACTTCTAGTACTTTTCCCGCCTCTCAACTTCCATGGCTTTCTTACAAATTCCAAAAGAAAACAAACACATTAGTAGTTTCCTAGTTTTGCAATGCCATTATTCTCAGAAAATTAAAAAGGAGTAAAATATCTTTTAATCCTTAAGGTCTCTACGCAGGAGCTATGACAGAGACCATTTCTTTGAGGTCCACTGAAGCATTATCTGTCTTTTCTACATTTCATTCTACTTGGGGGTCTTATATGGCTGAACCGCATGGGTAGGAGGAGGTGGCTTTTTGTGAGTTTTATGCAGTTTGAGGATCTGCGAGAGGGAGGGATGGGGGAGGGATGAAGTCAAGGTTTAGGGTTCCTTTCATCACAGGTCACCCCATCATGGGATTGTTATCTGAGCATGCCTCAGTTACTGATCACCATTCTTACCCCTGAGAAACCCCGGCTCCGATACTGTACTTTTTAGTACTACTAATCTCAGAGCATCTCACTGATGAGCCATTTCCCACTCTATCAAATACACATGATGACTGTAACATCTATTTAGTGCCTAGATCCTGGAGGATATAAAACCTTTCAAGATTTAGTGCCGGGTAATCCATTTCCTATATAAAACCATTTTCTGTACTTTGTTTTTAACTTGAAAAAGTTGTACCGACTCTCTAATCTTGAGCATATGGTATAATTTTTGGAAAACAGGTGGAATTTATAACCCTACACTTAACATCAGTTCTAAGTTGTAAGTGATTCCTATTTTAATCAAAGGGGGACATGAAATTGTGCATATGAAAATTAGAGATAGCCATTGGCATCGCTGTATATCGTTGAAGCCACTAGAGTCATGGGCATCCCAATGACATATAAATTTCCTGAGTGCATGGTACTGCTTGACCTGATAATTTTGGAAGGAATCCCTAAGTTCTTAAATTATGCATATGCTAGGAAGAACACAAAAGACAGATCCATGCATAATTGTTTTAGGTAGGCAACCTAAATATTTCTGTCAGAACATGATTTTTTATTTAATGCAATTGGGTAAAAGTTCATTGGAGTTCATCAATAGTGTGTAATTAATATTTTTTGTTGCAACAAGATATCCGTGATGCCAAGATCTTAAAATACCTACTATGATTACAGAGTTAAAAAATCTTCCATATGATTGAGTATATGTATTGGACAAATATACATTAGACTTTAAATTGCACCAAAGATAGTGTTTCAGTAAATTTTATTTTAAATGCCAAAATTATAGATTAAAATCTTCTAACCTGTCTTGTGCCTTGAACCATAAATAAAATTAATATGGGCAGGTGTTCATGTAAATTTCTTAGAAGATTTATATAAGAAGATTTAAGAGAAACTTTATTTTAAACATGGATTCTTTTTTTAAAATACTCATTACTACACGAAAAAATAATAAGTTGTCTGATATGCAAAGAATCTTACTACAGTTAACATTAGGTGTATAAAAAAATCAACCCCAAGTAATGACTTAGTGCACATTTACTTGACCCTTAAATGTATTGATCAGAATATTGGATAAGGCTCAGCTGGGTGGTTGCTACTGAATTCATTCCAACAGCTTCAGTAAGCAGGTTGGCTGGGAGCTGGCTGGTCCAGGATCACCTGCGCTGGAAAACTTCCCCTGTCCCACATGGTCTCTCGTCTTCCAGCAGGTTAGCTGAGCCTCTTCATATGGCAGCTGGGCAGGGTTCCAAGAAAGCCAGCAGTAGCATTCAAGAAAGCTCAACATTGTTTTACCAACTTCTGGGGGGGGGGGGGGGAAGAAAGTCAGCAGTGACTCGGGGGGGGGGGGGGGGGGGGGGGGGGGGGGGAGAGGAGACTAGGTCTTCATGTGAAGGATGTAACTCGAAGATCAAAAGGAACAGGGATAGGAAAGGCAAGAGGGTAGATGTTTTATGACCTATCAAAAACAAGAGAAAGGAAGAAGGCAGAAGGAGTGCTGTGCAGAGGCTGAAGTAAAAGACTGTTGTTCTGCATCTCTCGAAGTAGCCACACATATGCAGACGCTCCTGGTCAATGCTTTTGAGACTGTAACGGAACTTTGATCCCTACCACTTCTCCACCAGAGTCGTGTTTCTCTGGGTTTTGTTTTGTTTTGTTCTTTTCTCAGCCAAATCTATAAATCCTTTGGGGGTTTTCCCCTTGGCTTTTTTTTTGTTTTTTTAATTCTCCCCCTCTCCACTCTCTGACTCCCAGATCTGCTCTATTCCTTCTCCGAGTGAGTTTTATACTTCCCCAGTCTCTCTTATCCTCCTCGCTGTCTATTCCAGAATCTGGCAGAAACCAAGTCAATGAAGAAAACACTCAGTCATTTGGCAGCACGAGGAAGCAATGAGATGCCAACTTCTAAAGAGCTAGAGGACATTTAAACCCACGTGCCTGAAATCTTTGTGAGGCTGCAAACAGAGCAGAAGGGAGGGGGGAATGTGTGAAAGATTATCAGGTAGCAAGAGGCTGGCCACAGTTTTCCATTACTTATATCCCTATATGCTTATTAGAAGAAGATGTACATATCTCTGTTTGAGCTAGTGCAAGATGTCGGGCATGGGGGGTAAGGAGGTGGTACCAATGAGCATCTGAGAGAATTCCTAAGAAGCAAAGGAAGCTTACCTCTGTCCTTTTAGAGTCAGATCATAAGAAAATAGTTCCTAGGACCTAAGGATTCAGAAGTAACAAGCTAAGTAAAGGTTCCAAGTTCCAAAATGATGCTGCATGGGTATTGAGACACACATTATAGCTGGAAACACAGAAGTAGCTTTTCATTCACTATGGAATTTACTATCACATTCCTACAGCAGTGGGGAGAGTAAGCTATTACTCAAACCTAGATTTTCTATTTTTCATTGTTATTCTTTTAATACAGACCTTTCCTGTTGCCCGAACTAAGATTGTTACTCCACTGAGGGTTTTTAGACATCATTAACCACAGGAAGAGAACATAACACAGCAGAAACTTGAGATTGAATAACAACCTTGAAATTCAAACTGACATCATGTATTATTGTGTGCATTATATACTAAACAGTTATTAGGAACAATTAGCAATTAAAGACTCTTAGGTGCAGTTATATGGTTTTCTACAATATATCCTGAGTACCAGGCTAAGTGCTTTGGCTGCAGGCCAATCATCAAAAAGCCCACAGAAAATGCTAATCTCAAATATGTGCTTCTTTATGGCCATTGAATGAGGTCTGTTAATCAAGCAAGGCCTCGCGGAGATGGGGAGACTTCAGGTGCAAACTTCCACTATGAAAAAAGTACAATGTTATATAAAATGCAGGTGGTCTCGGCAAAATAAATGTATGCTTTTGCTCTCTCCACTTGGTTTTCATAAAGGAGGAGGAAGAGGGAGGGGAGAAGGAGGAAGAATCATAGAAATAGATATGTAGAAATATTTCTAAGACATCTGGATTCCAGCACAAAATTAATGTAATATTTATGTGTTCCGTTCTTCAGTGTTTGGTTATGACACTGGCTGTCCTAAAAATATACTTGTAGCCCAGCCGAATTCATTAGCTCCAATTGTGCACATGTAACTCCTTATAAATTAAGTAGTATGTGCTTAATTTTAGGACTTCCACAATATTCATCCGCCCAAAAAGTCGTAAGTTAAATCATAATAAGTAGAGTAGGTTTGTGTTTTATTGCATGTTAAATGTATTTTATTACTATCTGAATGTTAGCTTCAATTAACCTATTGTTAGTATTGGTGCATACTTTTGATTTTCAGTTTATATACTGAGTATTTGGTAAACTGATTGTAATCCCTTCTTAACACGAGTTGTTTAAAACATGAAGTAGGCTGAAGGCAAACGGTGTCCACTTTCTATAGGGAACTCAGGACAGAAAAGGATAGAAACACTATAAAGAGTTAAAACTAAAACCAGTTCACTGACCATGATCACTTATGTGTTTGTAAATAAACAAGTGAGCCATAGCGCTTAGCCTGGCACATCTCCTTCCAAGTGCCACATAGAACAATCAAAATGAAGTGGTGTTGAAGACTCGACTGAGGAACCTAGGAGATCAGTTTTCTAGTCACATATAATATGAGAGTCATAAACTTTACACAGCTTCAATAATCTTAAAGCTACAGCAACATGGCAACAAATAAGAAGTCAATTTATGGTTGTTATTTGGAGAAGAAAGAATAGTATGGGTGAGTCTTGTGGTTGCATGCCTACAACTGGGAGAATGAGGCAGGCATGTGGGAGTTTCAAGACCAGCCAGCCTGGACTACATGGAAAGACTATGTCCAAAATCAGAAAATACTATAAACTGAAAGAATTTCATAGTTGTTTTTTAATGATGATTTTACAATGCATCTCAGTGGCTGGAGAGACAGTTCAGTGGTAAGAACAGCCAGCGTTCAGTTCCCCACAGGAACATTGGTTGGTTTGCAACTACCTTTATGTCCAGCTTAAGGGAGGCTGAGCCCTTCTGACTTACGTGGACACCTGCACATGGGTGTCACAAACCCACACTCACAAATGCACATACACAGAAATAAATATTTTAGAAAAGCAGCCAAAACATTAGACTAAAATTTGTTTATTTATAAAAAGATTCTCTTGTTCCATGAAAATTAATATAAGTAAATTGAATGGCATAAAATATAAAACATAAAGCAAACTCTGTGAGCAGAAAGACAAGTCGAGATTTGGAAGAAAGATACATTTACACAAAACAAGAAGTAAGTTTTTAAAAACTATACTTCACTGTCCTCGTATGGTAATGGAACTAGAGAGCTACTCAGTGTGAAAAACTGTAAGCCTGGATTCAGGTGTTATGGAAAAATTGCAATTTTACATTCCAGATGGAAAGCAGCACTAAATGACTGTTTTCAAAATCGAAGGTTAATACAATGATCTGTGAACTTATTACTTTAATATCAGGTTTTCCATGTAGACTAGTCTCCTGGGTTGGGCACCAGAACTTCGGACACAGGCTTATCTCAAGCTCCAGGCTTACTTTCCATTGTGCTTAAGGATTTTCTGAGACCTCTGCTCATCTCCCTGTGGCTGAATCACAAACTCTCTCTGGGAGTGAAACAAAGACGGTGTGGGTAGGGGAGGCCAGCCCACTGAATTGGTGTTTGGAGAGCCAAAGTCTTGCTGCCTTCTGGTTTCTAGCCCTTGCTAGTGATATGCACTCCCAGCAGATGGAGCTATGGCTCAGTCAGAATGTTCAAGGAGAGAGAGAGAGAGAGAGAGAGAGAGAGAGAGAGAGAGAGGAGACAGAGACACAGAGAGACAGACAGAGACAGAGACAGCGACAGAAGTTTAACATCTCAGAATCTCTTTTAAGCAGCCTAAAATAAAAATAGCTAGTGCTGAATGGCAGCAGAAAGTAAGAAATGAGTCAAAAACATAGATGTGCAGATAACATTCAAAGGAGGTTTGGTTTTTGTTTGTTTGTTTTTAGCTTAAAGTGCTGCAGTGTGCCATTCTATTAGAAGAATTATAATGCACTGAAGGTGTTCTTGAACATAACTCAGCATTTATGGACCCTCCTCAAGAGGGGAAAAAAATCACTATTTAGATTTTAGAAAAAAGAGAAGAGTTGAGACAATCAGAAGTATGCCTGTGTTTTTTTTAAAGGAGCTATCTTTTCCAAAGTCTATGAGAGAACACCCTCATATTCTCATATTTAAGGTTGTGCGGCTTTAGATTTTCCATGGGTCTGTATCCTAATGCTTTTTTAAAAACCTATGCGTCTCCTCCTTCATTTGTGTTTTGCCAACATTTATTAGAAGTGATAGTATTACTGTCCTCCCATGAGTGTACACCAAGCCTCCATCTCATTATACTGGAAATCTGTTCGTGGCTGGTATCTCAAAAGACCAGAATAGAGATAGTTGCCATCCATGTAGGGCAATCACCCTCTTATAGAAACCAACTCTCAGTGGAAGAAGACTGTTCTGGACCAGTGGGCCAGGGGATGAGAAGTGGTCTAGGCAACAGTCTATTTCAGCAACATCACAGAAAGAGTCTTCAAGCTAAGGAACAAGTGTGACCATCAGAATTTGTCTTTGAATCGTTTTTACAACTGCAAAATGTTCCCCTGACCACAACCGTCTTTGAGCCCCTCAGGAGCATCTGACTGTGTGAGATTTGTGCTACCATAGACAAAACTGAGTTTTGGAGTTCACGGACGGGTGTGACTTAATGGTGGTACTATTACAAGTCTGGCTTATCACTCAGCTCTTTACCTGTGTAGCTTCATGCCCTTTTGAGATATACAGTGATAGCTGTTTTTCCTTCCCCTGTTCTGTCCCTTGCATTTGTATTCTCATGCAATAATACATAGTAGCTGTTGCTTTCTTTTCTCTCTCCCTCTCTCTCTCTCTGTCTCTCTGTCTGTCTCTCTCTGTGTGTGTGTGTGTGTGTGTGTGTGTGTATGTGTGTGTGTGTGTGTGTGTGTGTGTGTGTGTGTACAGGAATGTATATACCATGCTATTCAAATAAGCATTCGTGTGAAGATCAGAGCACAACTTTGTGCAGTTATTTCTCTTTCCACAGTTTCATAGCTTCTGGGGATCAAATTCAGGTTGCTAAAAGTGCAGCAAGCACCTTTATCTGCTGAGCCATCTTGCTGGCTCAAGCAGCTTGTTTTCTAACCAGCATGCAGGAATGTACTATATCTGACAGGAATATCCAAGGATACAGTGGTAGCCCACATTTCACTGGCACCCAGAAGGCCTCGCTAATGGAAGAGACATCTATTCTACATCATTTTAGATGTAAACTAAAGCTCAGTCAAGTACTTCTTTCTTTGTTGCTATTATTCTGACCTGGCATTGTTTTACGACTATTTTTAATTTATATGTGATGATGTACCTCATGCTAAATGTCAAATTCTCTTGCTAACTTTGCACATTTTATCTTAGCCGACGATGCGGAAATGGTGCTGTTTTATAACTACCTATTGAAATTAATCCCCATGAGGAGAAACAGTGAAATTTCCTCTTCATAAGATGGAAACACTTTACTTTAAATTTTGTGTGTGAATACAAATGTTTGCAACATGGTGACCTAACGTTTATCCTAATTTCTAGCAGTTATAAGCAAGATATAAAATGTTGATGATGCTAGTTGCTTTAGATATATAGATGATATAATCTAAAGAAAACCCAGGCTTTGAGCTCCAACCTTGTAAAGTATTTCCATTGCTAAACCTTGATGTCTTCAACCATGAAATGGGCTTGCACTAACTTCACAGTATGCTCCAACGAATGAGTAAACAGGAGCCCTGGGCACAATCTCTGTGTAACAACTGCTCTGTCTAGAGAGTTCTTGTAGGACATGCTGCATGCCATGACTTCCGAAATGCCCACTCCTCTGCCATTATGCTAGGAGGTTTAAATACCTATAATTTTAATGTGAATTAAAGCAGATTTTGCCAAAGAAACAAGAATTTGCTGGGTCTTAAAATGTATGTAAGGTTTATTTCCTTCTTTTAGGTTTTTAACAAAGATCCGGTCAAAGCTAAGTGCAAAAGTCTGAGGGGAAGTGGGGGCAACACGACAATGAAATAATTCTCCCCAAAGTGTTTCCTAGCCACCTTTAATTGTTTTAGGCAAGAGAAAGTGGGGACTTTGTCAAAAAGGCTCCTTGGAGCATGCAGTGCAGCCCAATCGGCCCTCCCTGAATGTCATTGCTACCATGGAAATTGGCTCTGAAAAGACCAGTCTGTGTTAGTTTTACCTGCGTATTTCAGTTGTCACTTGCATACTCAGGGGAACGAAGAAGAAAGCGTTTTCCAAGCCTGGCAAGTCTACGGGGGTCTGAGAGTGGGAATCTGCCAACAGAAAATTAAAGTAATAAGGGAAGCACATTAACAAAAGCTCTTTTTCTTTTAATAAACATTAAAAAAGGTGTCCCAGTAGGCCTGCCTTTTTCCAAGTATTACTTTAGTTGGTGGTTTCTTTCTTCCTTTTTTTTTTAATTTTTTTATTTTCAAACTACAAAATATGAGAGAACAAAAAAATGTGGCTTCAATTTTGTGTTTGTTTTTCTTCTAAGAGGCTTTATATGCTAATTATTCCTACAACTTACTCTGCTTAGTTTTACCTGTAAGTTACAGATTTAAGTCAGGGAGGGTGTCACATCACTAATTATTCATTTTATAAATTTGGGGTGACCTTAACTCAAGACAGACAAGATCCTGGATTATGCTTTTTGTAGAGCTATTCTTTAAAATTACCCAGGAATTGGGTGTGTTTGTTTTGCTTTGTTTAAAGCAACTATCATTTCTTAATTCAGCTCTGTTTCTGCCTGATTATTTTGGCCTCTTCACATTAATGGTGGTGCTTGGAAATAATTTAGGAAAAAAAATTACCAAATCTATCCTCCACAGCTCCTGCCTTTAATAAGGGAAGCCTACAGATAAACATTAGATAGGTGATGATGTAAATGACATGCGATTCTAGACCGGGCAAGGCAGCACTTTAAATCTTCTCTCTCTGCCCTGTTAACTCTGCCTTCTCATTAACGAAGCCTTCCCAGACGTCCAGAAGACGGGCAGTGGTGAAATGATGGCATGGGGGTATCAAGTTTTATTTTCAAGTCTTGATAAACGCAGGGTCTCCAATAGCTTGTTTTTGAAGATGATGAGGATAAAGAGAAACAAATATTCCCCCAGTGGTAGGCACTTATAAGCAAGACGGGTCAATACAGAATTAATCATGCTGTTTTTTATTTTTAAACACATGTAGAATCATTATCCAATTACCTCTGCTAATGAGGAAGTGCATGCAGTACTGAGGCCAATCTAACATGGCACTGAGAATCATTTATATTTAAGTCAAAGTGACTTTTTTCACTGTTACTTTTGAATATAACTGTGTCTCATATTCCAGGGCTCGTAGATGAGCATCCAACAGGCAAGGAGTTCCCATGATGCACTTGCTCATTGTTCCCTCACAGGAGCAAAGACAAAACGTGTGTCCACACGTGGACAAGGTGCTCGGGCAGCCTCCAGAGCTCAGCTGCCTGACCTGGTCACTGGGTAGAGGTCTGCTTTATTTTGTTTTGTTTTCTGACTACATGTGTCTTTTCTTCATAGAGACTGAGGAGCGGGAGCAATGGTAGATCCATTTCGCTCATCTGATAGGCTGTGTTCATCAACCATAAGTGGATAAGTATAAATGATGACACATAACTGGAAACCAGTTTGATTTAAGTGAAGCAAAAATGCAGGGGAAATGCAGGAATAGTTCTGGTTGGTTCACTAATGCAGGGATTCTATGGACAGCAGGACCATGGTACTTTATTTACCCAAGAACAGAAGCATCACCTGTTTAGCAGTGCCTACTGTTTAGCAGAAGAAATGATATGTTCTCTCATTTCCCTGAGCTGTTATATTTCCTCCTTTCAGCCTGATTTCTGTGTTAGGTCTACTTGTTAATGCAGGGAAGAGAGCATGGGCAGGAATTTCTTCACGTGCTTTCAGGAGAGGGCGTACACTTCAGGATCAAAGCGATATTGGGCATAGGTCAGAATTGGAACAGCAGCAATCGTCCTCTGATCTTACTGTAATCAGAGGGTAGTTGAATGCTGAAATTATATATTATTAAGAGAATGCAGTATGGGAAAGTAGAGGGAACACAGGGAGGGGGGAGAAAGCAGGAGAGAAGAGAGAAAGATTGCTATTAAATTTCTATCTTTATTTTTTTCTGGTAAGAATTACTATGGACCAAATTTGCTTATTAAGGAATGTTTTACTCCATAGCATACTTATATATTAAGGAATATATCATGTAAAGGATTTCAGATACTTCCAAATGTATTTTTTAAAATTATGAACAGAGAAAGTTACTGATAGGTTGAGAGGCATCAATGTGGATGCTATCAGATGGCTGGTTATATTTTATTTGTTTGTCATGGTGAGTGAACACAGCCTCAGTCATGCTAGGCAGGCGTCATACTACTGAACTATGACTCCAGACTCTGTTGCTTTAATAGTTGCTGTAGAAAATATTTCTAGACTAAGAGAACTCTAAGAAAGCTGTGCTTGATAAATATCAACCACCAAAACAAATGGAGAAAAAAAAATGGCACAACCCATGCCTTTATGTAGAAACAGAAAAGATGATATTACTTTACGTCAGAAACCTAAAAGCCATGACAAATTCCACAAACTAAAGTTCCCTTTTGCATGTTCCCAGGATGTGATTGGGTCTTATACACCATAAGAACATGTGTTCTCTATTACATCGAAATCATTACCGTATCAAAGGTAAACAAGTGGGATTGACTAAAAAGAACGTGTTGAAGTTGAGTAATCACAGTAGATAACAGAACAAAACAAAAGACATGGGTGTGGCTAAATGATAGATAGGAAAAAAGGGGCAAGAGTGGGAGGGGTATAAGAGAGTGTTCACAGGGCAGTGGGACAGCCATCTTGACAGTCACTAACCATACCTCTTTCTTCTTTAGAGCTCAGCATTGTAAACAGACCTGAATCTAGTGATTCTTTTCACTGTGAAGCGTTTAGTTGCAAATACTGAAAAGGGAATTCTAATAGCACAGTCAAATATGGTAATTTATTGGATCGCGTAGAGAAAAGTCCATACATAATGGATTCAGGCACAGTTGGATCTAACTGTAAAAACAATATTGCCAGGGATGTCTATCCCTTCTTGGATCCGTTTGCCTCCTTGCTGGCTTTATTTCAGACATTTATTTCTCACACAGTGACAAGCTGGGCCTCAGAAACCTCAGGCTTACGCCCTAAATTTCATCCTGTTACGTTGCAAGTGAGCACACCATTTCCATTTATTCCACCGATACGCTCCCGCCTGAGAATTAATGATTCGGGTCAACTTGTCTTGTGTCACAGGTGTTTCTGGAGTCATTTTCTGAATCCTAAAGATATGAGACACACAGATTGATCAGGACTCAGTTTCATTTTTGAAAGAAGATGGTTAGCTCCCTAGAAAAAATTTCTAGCTTATCCTTTACCTCTGAGAAAAAAATGAAATCATGGTTGTTAGACTAGGCCAAAAAAAAAAAAAAAAAAAAAAGTGGTTTTTGAAAGAATTTTAGAGTAAGCATTGAATAAATATTCATAAACCTGAAGTCTCATGCTCTTGCAGCTAAAAAATCAAGAAGACATTTCAGCTTACATAGCCATGTTGGAAAATTTAGCCATAGATCATTATGGTGCGTGTTTGGGGATAAGACTTCTTTCCAATATGTGAGGGAAATTTCAACATAAATCCAAAGGCAGTGAAGAATTTATTCCTGGAGGAATCAACCCATCTTTCAGACTCACCTTTACTCACATGACAGTCTATGCATAAGATTTTCCTAACTAGCTTACACTCTCAAATAAAGAACGTTTTTCACTAGCCTTTCCTGGTAATCCTATTTTTAATTCCTTTCTTCTGTTTTACTTTCCTACTTGATTTTGTTGACACTTAACATCTTGTACATTACCTTATTATATACCCTGTATATTCATTTTTCCCTGTCTTGTCACATTAAGATATATATTCCATGAGATTTTTATTTGTTTCTCACTGATCACCTAAATAATTAATATATATCGGATACATGATTTTTAAATGCCAAATGAATAAGGAATAAAGGAGTATCTTCGTGTTCTATTGCTGTAAAGAGACTTATGACCATGACAACTTTCATAAATAAAGCCTTTAAATGGGGCTGGCATATACATTCAGAAATTTAGTCCATTATCCTCATGTTCGGGAGCATAGTGGCACACAAGTAGATGTGTTAACTAAGGGTTCTATATCCAGTTCTTCAGTGAGCAGGGAGAGAGACACTTGAGGTTCTGAAACTTCAATGTCCATGCCCAGTGACATATTTCCTCTAACAAGGCCATGCCCACCCAAACAAGGCCACATCCACCCAACAAGTCCACAGCTTCTGTTCCTTTCAAACAGTGCCACTCCCTAAGCATTAAATATATGAGCCTATGGGGACCATTCTTATTCAAACCACCATAAGGGGTAAATTAAACAAAAATGCTTCAAGCAATCAAGGTTAGAGTTTCAAAAGGCCAAGGTAATTTAATTCTATAGATGAATTCATGAGGAATCATTATTTTTATTAATTAGTGCTCTACAATCGTCATATTTCCTGTAATTGAAACTCACATTAAAGTGGGGCTACATCTGTGTCAATTGTGCTGATGTCAGAGGAAGAAAATGGATATCATCCTCTACTGTTCTCTTCTTTCTTGACTTTAGGAAAATCACTTGCCGAACAGGAAGCTCTTTTTTTGGGTTAGGCTTTCTGATCAAAGAATTTTCCATATCCACATGGTGCTGCCTCCTCTCCAATGCTGGGGTTTGCAGGCAAGTGCAGCCATGTCTGGACTTTTCTATTCCAGTGATTTGAATGAAAGTCTTTGAATGAAAATGAAAGTCTCACAAGCATTGGCCCCAGTCCTCCAAATACACACACATGTTTCCATGACAGAAAGGGTAAAACCTATTTGATATACAAAACTCTGTGAGGTCTTCTAATTTATTAAATACAATTGCAACATCCTATATTACTATTTTGATCATGATGAGGTCACACCAATATCATACACATTATAATCTGCAGTTCTGCTTTGATTTGTATTAAGTGTAATTAATATCTATTAGCTGTTTTTAGAGTAAGTGGTGTCATAGTAGATGTATGGTAGTAGATAGAAAATAACTCAGGGGCAATTAAGATTTTGCAGCTTTTCATATTCTGGCAGTGCAGGTTTATCTCTCAACAATATCTTAAAGAAAACTGAGTATTTCACAAGCACCAGGGACACCTGTTTTGTACCTCACTCAGGCCATGGTCAGAGACTACAAATGAAGTTACATGTAATTGAAAAGATGAGTGAAAAACAAGATAAATCAGTGCATTCAGGTCATATTTAAACTATTTAAGTAGTTCACTACTTTTTAATTTATGTAAAAGAAAGCTAGGGTCATAAAAGACCTGCTTAAATCCAACTCACTCTTTCCTCTGATGTTTCACTGTTCATGAATTTCCTCTAACATCCCAAATACGTTATCACTCAAAGTCCTGTTTCTCTTTAGTTAACAGGACATGGGATGTATTTGGGATGTCTCTTACTTCTCTTCGGTTAAACTGTCATTTGTCCGTGGTTCCCAGAAGAAAAGACATGTGTTTGTTTAGTGTGATCATGAATGGAGAAGCAAGAAGGTGTGACAAACATGAGCAAGAAAATGCCAAGAGTATACAAGAAAAATGGCGCATGTAATGCATGGGTTTCTTTAGGAGGGAAGCTGGCAATCAAACACACAAACTTCCTGTTTCCCTCGCTCTCACAATCTTTCAATTCCCTCTTCTTCAATGATTCTAAGCCTTCTTTGTGGCAGCTGTGTTGTAGATGTGTCCATTGGGGCTGGACTCCCTTGCTTTTGATCTGTTGTTGATCTGTAGTTATCTATAGTGGTCTCATCAGTTGCAAAGAGAATTTTCCTTGATGAAGAGAGAGGATGGCTATATGTGGGTATAAGGATAGATATTGAAAGGGTAGCAAAGTATTATGATGGTTTTATAAAGTGTGTTTGTAAGTTCTCCTCCAAGATCCATGACTTTACTAGAGAAACCATGCCTGATATTCTGTAAACTGTTTTATCGTTTTAATATATACCTGCTTCCCCATTTATACCCTGACACCTGACCATTCAGAGGAACATTGTAGATCCCTAGGACTAAGATAATAATGTATACTTATTCAATTTTGCTGATGCTGATGGCATTAATGCTTATGTAAAGAATTACGGCTTACAATCTATATTGCATGTTCTTTCGAAAGGGCCACACATTCAGAGAAAATGAGATAAAGAAATTGTTAAGTAGTGGGGAAATTAATTGTTAAAACCAGGAATTAGTCTTTCACACATCTTATTTTTATACATTCTATGTTAAAATATCTTACTAAAGTATTTACTTGACTTAAAATACTGTGAATGCCAATGTGAAAAATTAAAAAAAAAAAAGAGTCCTGATATGTATGCCACGTGCTTTATAGTCTCAAATAGGTTAATATAACCTTGCCATTGTATTTGTATCCCTAATTTTTCCTTAACAGTTTTGCTCCTATGATAGTAGTGCTTAAAATATCATGTAAGATATAATTGTATGTATGTCATGGATCCCTAAATTAAAGAACATGAAAAATTACATTATTGTTAGATTTTTTAAAAAGTGTTCATAGTGTGGAATGGCCCAGTTCTTTTGTGCTAAATCTTTTAAAAATTATTCAACTCCACTGAGGTAGAATCTATTTCTCTTTCTCCTCTAATCTAACCCCTAGGGCCACTGTTATATGAACATCTTCCCGTGCTAAATCGAGAAGCCCATTCTTGTTGTTTTGTGTGTACCTTATTTAGGCCATCAGCAGACAAAATGGAAATTGTATTTTGTAACCCACAGTGTGGTCCACAGGGGAAATGAGGAGTTGATCAGTACGTATCCAGTACACTTACTCTAAGCGATAATTAAAACCGGAGCCCAAAAACACAGAAAGAGCCATGGAATGAAATTGTCAATCGAAAAAAAAAAATATATCAAATTGAAAAACTCTCCTAATTTCTCTGCAAACAGCGGCTTTGGAGAAACTTATCAAAGACCTACCTCGGCTCCCCTGGGTACAATTTAGACGAGTTTTAAAAGCAGAAAAATTATATTTGTCATGCATGAGGTCCTGTTAGTGTGTGAACACTTTGGGCACATCTATTACCTTTTGAGATGAAATATAAAGGAAAAGATCAAAGATAAGAGCTGCTTATGTCTTACATTAATACAATAATCAGCTAAAGTAGATATCTGTCTTCTGGTGCAAAATGGCATTCTTTTATTTGAAAGAATTATGTCTTATCTTAAATGCTTTTTATCTCAACACAATCTAATGCGCTCCTTCCAAAACCAGGCTTTATGTAAGGTACACAGAAGTGTTTGCTCTCCCTGCTTCTACACCTGAGTATCCTACTTGAAGAATTAATTTTTTTAAACTGAACTGTAAAAATTTAAGGAAATATATGCACGCCCACTTCTGCTAATCATTACCTCCTGGCTTGGGATTTTGTTTGTCTTAACTGCTCTCAAGCAATTATTATAGAAACCCAACATTATTCCCCCCTGTTAATATATTCAAAGTCACATGTCTAACTACTGAAAAATTTTTTAAAGTTAAAAGTCAACTTTAGAATCAATGTTCAGGGTTCAAATCTCAGCTTACCCTTTACCAAGTGTCCTGTGACAGCATACTTAATTTCTCTAAGCTTCAATTACTTCTCTACTTGTAAATGGGAACAAAATACAACCCAGATCTAGATGCTTCGTGGAATTGTAACGTGTAGAGGCTGGGATGCAGCTCAGCGATGCAGTACTTCCCTAGCATATGAAAACCCTGAGTGCACTCTGATGTGAGTCTAGCATCAACAGAACACAGCAGGGTATTTTCCACCAAGTAAGCTCTCAATATCTGGCAGGCACTCCAGTATCTAACAATGAGATTGTCAAGTAACTGCTAGAACTAGGATGCTCAGCTAACGAAGGCAGACTTTAAACCAAGACAGACCTGAGCTATATTAAAATATAATAAAATGACTCTCATCTGGGCCTGGTGGTATACTCCTGCACTCAGGGAATCCCAGGACTCAGGGAAGCAGAGGCAGGCTCTGTGAGTTCATGGCCAACCTGGTCTACAAAACAAGCCAAAGACATCCAAGGCTACACAGAGAAACCCTGTCTCAAAAAATAAATCACTTCTCTATGCACTCCTGGAAGAACTTTACAGATACGTTACTAGCTAATTTCCTCAGAAATTATTTTCTGGGGCCAGGAGTCTTCTAACACACCTGCAGTCTCTGTACTATGAAGACAGAGATGATAAGTTTATGATTTAACATCTAGCCTGACCTACACAAAGAGAATATTTTGTCAACAAATTAATAAATTAATGGATAAATAAACA
Source organism: Acomys percivali (assembly GCA_907169655.1). Taxonomy (NCBI): domain Eukaryota; kingdom Metazoa; phylum Chordata; class Mammalia; order Rodentia; family Muridae; genus Acomys; species Acomys percivali. The sequence continues at coordinate 19,015,886 of OU015752.1, forward strand.
AAGATAAACTCTCTTCAACATGGTTTATCACTGTCATCTGAGACAAAATGTTGGAAAATATTATAAGTGCATGCATAAATCCAAAGATGTGTAAATTCCTGCTTTGAGAATCTGTTAATTATTGTAAGATATACAAAATTATGTGCATTAATTGTTACCAGAAAGGAAAAAAGGGAGATAGAGAGAAGACTGAAGAGAGGATAAATAGAAGGGACAAGAAGAAAGGGAAGAGAAAGCAGGATTCCCAAAGAACAGAGAAAAGAAAGAAGTGAATCTCTCCCATGGGGTGATTCTCGGGTTGGGCCACTCTTTGGTTGGACATTCTTTCAGTCTCTGTTCCATCTTTATTCCTGCACATCTTTTAGACAGGGTATTCTGCGAAGAAGGTTTTGTGGGTGAGTTGGTATTCTCTCTCCATTAGAAGTCCTGCCTGGCCTTAAGGTGGCCACATCAATTCCCACATCCCCCGCTGTTAGTAGTCTCAACTAGAGTCACCCCATATCCTCTCAGGAGTGTACCATGTCACAGGTCTCCAGCTTGTTTCGGAGATAGCCCTCCTCAGTTTCCCTTCCCTCTCCAAGCCCTGTTAGCTCCCACCCAGCCTCTTCTCACTCTTATTTCCCTTAATGATACTCAGAGCCTAGCATAACTATCCCCTAGGAGGCTCCATCCAGCAGCAGATCAACACAGATGCTGAGTCTCACAACCAAACATCAGGCAGAGCTCGGGAAGTCTTGTGGAGAGTGGAGGAAAGGATATAAAGACCCACTGGGGACAAGAACTCTATAAGAAGACCAACAGGGTCAATTAACCGAGGTCCATGGTGGCTCACAGAGACTAAAGTACTAACCAAAGAGCAGGCATGGACACAAAGTAACCAATGAGCAGCTTGGTCTTCATATGCATCTCCTAGCAAATAGAGTGAGGCCTGTCTCTGACATGGACAACTGCTTTTGGATCACTTCCGCCTAGTGGGACTGCCTTGCCTGGCCTCTCTTGAAGAGGATGCGCTTAGTCCTGATGCGACTTGATATGCTGGGATAGGTTAGTAGTCAGGGGGTGCAGGGATCCCCTTTTATGAGGAGTACAGGAGTGGGAGGAGGAATGTGAAGTGAAAAACTAAATAAACTTTTCAAAAAAGAGGTAGAAAAGAGTAAGAGAGATGAACCGAGGGGGAAAGAGAAGGGATAGTGAAAAGTAGACAAGGTAAGAGATGGATGGAGAGAGGAGGAAAGCTGTGGTAAGGGAGAGGAATAGACAATACTACATCTCACCTCCCAAGATGCCTCTGAGATGTTTTTAAAGGTCAAAAAACAAAATGTCCACATTCACCTTTCTTGAAAATCTAGGTGGTGGCAGCATCCTAAAAGAGAAAAGATTCAAAGCCCCAAAAGAAGTGCCAATGGTATTTGCCACAGAGCAAAATCTATTCTACACTGAAAGGAAGAAGGCAGAGCAGTTCTAAAAGACCAGATGATAGCTGTGTGCATGCCTGGCTATTCTCAAGGCACACTCACCTTGTAAACAAATAACCTTATTATCATGACTCCAATATATCACTGTAGTTTGGATCACACCTTCACAACCCATTTGCTGTGCAGGTCTCTAATCAGGAGCAGCATAGTTTACATGTTACTTTCAATCGGAAAACATTCCACCAGATGTGAAGCACATCTTACTGTGGTTATCTAGACAGTCCCATCCACATGCCAGAGTGAGGAGGAGATGTGAGAAAATTCCAAACCAGGCAATATAATAAACTGCACATTTGCTGTACAAGGTGCATCTACTGTATGGATTTCTCTTTAGTAGTGTTTTGTCCTTTGATTTGTATTATGAGCCAATGCTAAATAATCCCACAATTCTTCAAACATGTTCAAGCAGAAAGGGTAGTAAATAAGAAAGAATAAGTACATGCAGAGTGTCACACAGCATACTGCATGCTTACTCAAGTTACACTCTAATTCTCCCCAAGCCACCCCTGGATTTCACAAGGTGAGTTTATTATAGAGTTATAAGACTTGTCCAAGGTAATAGGTGCATGTGTGTGTGTGTGTGTGTGTGTGTGTGTGTGTGTGTGCGTCTGTGTGTGTGTGTGTGTGTGTGTGTACATCTGTCTGTCTGTCTGTCTGTCTGTCTGCCTGTCTGCCTCTCTGCCTGTCTACCTGTTTGTCCATCTGTTATTAGCAAGGCCTGAAACCCAGATGCATCTGACTCTCCATACTTAACTTTCTTTAAGCCTGTTGTTTCCATCTTGAGAGTTGTTGAGCTGTTGAATTTCAGGGAATATCTGATGTAGTATTCACGTGAATCACTCCCCAGAAAGAATATCCTAAATAATAATCTAAATAAATAGCATGTCTCCAAGTAATGCCATGAATTTTCTGTAGGTGTTATGAAAAATAAAACAGAAATTCACCTAAAATATATAAACTGTGGCATTTTTCTTTCGCTTAGTATGCAGTAACAGAAGAGCTACTAAAAATGACAGTACTATTGAAATTAACATTTAAAATTCATTTCTACAAAGAGGGGAACCTATGAAACCATATGTAAATGGGTACACAGTTTTAAATATTTAACCTCCTTAAATATTAAGTAAACAGAACGATTTCATTTAAAAATATAATAACCCAAATATGATCACATTCTGGCATGCAAGAATATTATGGAGCTCCTGCGTGAATGCTGGAATCGAGGCCAAGAAGAAACATTTGAAGCTGTCAATCAATGGCAGTCTGCATAGACACCACTATTGGAAAGATTCTCTTGTCAGTCCTTATAGTTACGGTGACATACAGATACTGAGGTGGGGTGTGGAATGCTACTATTATGCCCACTAAAGCACAATACTTGAATTATATCTTAAGGATGTAAGACATATCTTTTAAACCACCACAGTACTTACCCTATATTCATCTCTATTTCTACTTCCCTCAGTACTATTCGAATAATACTGAGAACTTGAGACTCTAAAATGTCATCTGGGGGTCCTGCTTTCAGTGGTATGTGGCAGACCAGATATGGGAAGAATTGAATATCTTCTTTTATATAGCCACGATGTTCAATAGCAAATGAGAATTTTTAAAAATATAACTTCCTGGTGACATAGAAATAGCATTTTAATGACTTGAAATAGTTAATCTTAGCAGAACTTCTAACGTAGCTTTGAAATAATGACTCTGGGCACTGGGGAGAAACAGGGACAATACTTTGTTTTGTCTTTTGTTTCAATAATTGTTTTGATTTTCTTGTTTGACCTCTATCAGACAGCTAATGAAGTTAGTGATTTGGGGTCTAGGCAAATATTTCTGCCTGTCACACTTAGATGACTAAAATAACTTTCTTTGTGTTAGGATTTATTTTTGTGTGTGGGGGGGGTTGCTGAAATAAAGCCTAAATTTTCTGTGCCAGGCTGAAAATGTCAACCATATGAGTATTTGCATGGTCTACTTGGGAGTGATGGGCACTTAGTTTGAAAATCAGAGGCCACCTGTTTATGATTTCAAACTGTTTTTCTGCTAATGTTTACTTAGTCCTGTTATTAATCAATTAAATCTTACATAAACTCCCATTTGTCTTTCTCTTCTTTAAACTACTTATCCTTTTTACTTGGACCACCTGTACAATGGGATCAAGACTAGAGAAGAATCAAAGGTTCCAGGTAGAAATTCTGATTATTTGATTAAAATAAATTGTCCATAAATATTCCTGGAATAAGGAATGGGACAGGAGGTTTCTCCAGTAGGGAACTAAGATTCAGAAACAAGGGATTATAGCACCTTATCAATTGGCTTATCAGGTACTATTATAGGTCATATATCTGACATCAGAGGCTTATCAAGACCATGGCCATCATGGCTATGTGTCCACTGAAGTATGGTTCTCAGCACTGGTATGCTGAGGATCTTATATCTTTCTCACCAAAAACTGGTGTAACTGTAGACCTTTGCTGCCCTTCATTTTCCAATCTTCTCTCTATTAGATGAAATCAACTGTTACATTATCTAAATTTAATCCTACATTTAATATATTTTTAGAACTGCTTTTATCTGAAATCATAATTTCCATTTTTTAGTACATCACTTTAAAATATACACATGAAGGCTTCTTCTTAAGTGTGGATGATTGATAGTTAGATAATGAAGTCTGCTCACTATTTATCCTACGTGTAACACCCATTTCAGGTGAGAAAAGTTAAACCTGTACAAAGACGGTAGGAAAACACTCTTGTTTTTGCTTCATACTTGCTGGGGCTTAATTCTTAACAAATACAACATTTCACTTGTGGTGCACAGAAAATTCCAGAAGACACATTCATTGTCTTCAGAGTCATGGCATGTTGCAGTGACTATTACTAAATATCATGCAGTTTATGTGGCTCTTGAAAGTGATTATCTAACAGGATTGTGTAAGCTTAGAGTTGATCATCTGTGTATTTTCTGTGGACAGTTATGTATATGACAACTTAGTTTCTAATCCTCATCATTCAGTTTTAAAGATGTTTGAACTTATTTATATAGTTCCTCCAACAAACAAACAAACAAATACTTCTGTTTTCAAAGTTCTTGGCATTTGTTGCTTCCGAGATCAGTGAAGAAGGATCACAAAAACCTATTTGTCTCTGTAGCCAACATCTCTCTATTGGCTTTTGTAACAGTTGGGTTGTATGCGAAGACACTTACCAGCAACTTGAACATGGAAAATATACATAAGTGGTTTTAGAACCTTTGGTCCAGGATCTGGCTGAAGGTTGGATGATTTTTGACTTAATCTTTTGATGTTTCTTGGAAGACCTAACTAAATATAGCATTCAAAGTGAGTAGGGTATGGCTAGGGTGATGGCTCTACAAGTAAAACATTGGCAGGGAAAACAAGTTGATGTAAGTTCAAATCCCCAGTTTCCATGTAAAAGATGTTCATAGGATCATGTGCCTATAAACTCCAATACTGAAGGAGGGTGAAGCAAGAGTTTTCCTCTGTCACCTTGCCTTACCAAAACCATGATTTTCAGGTTCAGTGAGAAAATATGTCTAAAAAAGTGAGGGAATCAGTAAATGCACCTAATGTTCTCATCTGGTCTCCACATGCCTGCACATGGGTACATCGATCTGCATACACACAAATGTTCATCCACCAAACACACATACAAACACACACACACACACACACACACACACACACACACACACACACATCACATCACAGATCTTTTATAAATTTAGTAAGTCTAGTGCTTTTACATTCATGAAATTCCTGAAATAAACAATAAAGCTCTTTATAGTTTCTTCTTTATGTGTAAGAATATCCTAAGACAGTCAAGATATGTTAGTGATACATTCAGCTATGCCTTATATATGGTTTTGGTTCCTTGTTTAAAATGGTGACTTCAACATCAGTCAATTAACATAACCATGATACACCATTCCTTAAAAAATTCAAGCCACTATTGCAAAGCCATTCTTATTAATTTAAAGATTGAAACACCTATAAATATTTGAGTACATTAACTGAGAACTTGTGTTGCATAATGTTTTTTTATAATTATTATCTTTACAACAGAAATAATTCAGAAAATATAGCCACCATTTCAGAAGTACATTAAAGAAAACAAAGCCAGTTCTAGAACATTCCAGGGATGTTTTCAATGCTCTACTGCTAGAGACTGTTCTAGTCTTTTCAACTGCTAAAAACAAAGACACTGAAGATCAAGGGGAGCAACCACCAATCAATTATTTCTCACAGATATGGAAGTTGAAAAGTTAAAAATAAGACACTGGCAGATTGCATGTCTGGCAAGGGTCTTGCTTATTTTTAAAAAAGTGTATTCTTTTCTCATATAATACATTCCCACCCACAGTTTCCCCTCTTTCCCTTCTTGCCACCCACCCCCCCCAACACCTCCCCTCTCTCAAGAGCCACTCCCCTCCTTTCCCCTTCAGAGACGAGCCAGCCTCCAAGAGACAACAACCAAGTACAACAAAACAAGAAACAAGAAGACAAGGCAAATGCCTTTCTATAGAGGCTGGACAAGGCAACCTAATAGGAGGAAAAGAGTCTCAAGAGCAGGTGAAAGAGTCACAGAAACACCCACACCTACTCCCACTGTTAGGACTCCCACAAAAACACCAAGCTAACAGCCATAACATGCACGAGAGGGTCTTGCTTCTTTGTTCATTCTCTCCGTGTAAGAGAAACAATGGTGCTTTCTGAGGTCTCTGTTACACCACACATGGCGGGATCTGCTTCTCTCCTGAAATGATTACATTGTCAAGTCGGAATTTAAGCTATGAATTTGGGGGAATACACTGAGATAGGAAATTAGTGTGTGGGGAGCTGGAAAGATGGCAAGCCAGTTAAGAGTCCGTAGCTCTTCTCAAGGAATTGAGTTCAGTTCTCAACATCCATACAGGGTGACTGACTCACAGGAGAATTAGTGCCATCTCTAGGAAATGTGATACCTTTTTCTGGGTTCTGTGGGCACCTGCACTCATATGCAAAATCCATTACACATACAGCATAAAGGTACAGTTTTAAAACAGAAACAATTCTTTAAAAATAGAGATTTTTCAACATAGTCTGCAGCATACAGAATCAGTTTATATTGGAACTCACTAAGCAGCACAGGCAGATCTCCAGCTCTTTCTTCTCCCACCTCAGACTACCAAGGACTTGATTATGAGTATGCTCTACTTCAGTGGTGAGATTTAACTGCCAGCTTTAGACAACCAAGAATCACCTTAAGAGAGAGAGAGAGAGAGTCTCCATGAGTAATTACTTACATCAGGTTAGCCTGTGGTCCTGCCTGTGGAAGATTGTCTTGCTCAGTAATTAACTCAGCCTACTGTGGGGGACACCATTCCCTAGGCTTGGCTCATCCACAGTCAAGAGTAGAGTGAAGCGAATGCATCTGCGTTCTCTACTGTCTTGGTTACATAGGAAGGGCCTTACAGAGATAAATATGATGTGGGTTGCTACCTCTTAGAATCTGAGATCACAAAAGGCTACAAACTTTTACTAGATCCGATGAGGTTTAAAAAAAAAAAATGTCTTTTATTCCAGAGAGCCATTGACACCAACACCAACTATAAAAATCGAGTGGGTCTACAATATATACTTCTATTCAAAAGTGCCAGAAAATGACTGACTTCTCAGCTTAAATTACAATTAAAAAAAAACAAAAAACAAAATAAAGAAATCCACAAGCTTTTATAGACAATTAAGAAAACATCCCTCTACCTAATTACTTGGGTTGCAAAAATCCCAGTGGAAGAGAGAGAGGTCAGAACTTAATACTCTTAGTGGTCATTATTGCTCTTTTAAAAATTAATATCAATGAATTTCAGATAGTTCCCTCTAGGGGAGGCATTCCATGGAATGATAGGAAGGAAATGGGAAAGGAGAAAGGAGACTGAGAGTGCTGGGCCACAAGCTGGGAGGGCGGTAGGGATTTCTTCTTGTCCCCCATACTTACCTGGCTCAGAGTCCATTGGTCTTATTTATTTTAAAAGTTTATTATGAAGTTCAGACATGTACCAATACTTCACTCAGAGCTTCCGGCTTTGTGCCTCTTAAAAGACCCATAGCAAGTTAAGGCTTGAAAATAACAGTATACACTTTAGTTGGAACAAGAATTCCAATGGAGAAGATGCTATTTCACTTTATATGGAGACCCTACTGTGACCTATTTCTGGGCCCTTGGAATTCTGTTGTAACACATACTATCGCTCTGTTCTAAGAATTTCTATTTCATTATTTTTCCTAGAATTGAAGGCTCAAAGTCAATTTCCAGGTTCATATTCCTTAATTTTGAAAATAGATTCAGATACAAATGCGCCTTAACACATAAGGTACCTAGATTGTTCCACATAATTTAACAAACTTGTACTTAGTAAGCATTACCTGACACTCAAAATGCATAAAACAGTGGCCCCTTCTTTGAGTGATGAACCAGGGGCAAATATAAAAGAGCGCATTTATTAAAGACAGAAATAAGAAACCTTCCCCAGCTGCCCAGACAGGATTGGGCTCACTCAGAACAGTTACTTTTTTTTTTTTTCTTTAGCATGCATTATTCTCTAGCTAGTCTGTAGTTCCTGTAATTATCATGTGAATTGCTTGAGTCCCAGTCAGATCTAAGCCACTTAGCCAGGGACACTGAGCACCTGTTGTGTTGTTTCATTGCCTGGCCCCTTAGCAGTGGAACTGTCCCCCTGGTAAAAGTACTCAATATGTAAGCTTTTACCAAACATTGTGGGAGGGTGGTGGGGGAGAACATCTTGATGAATTTGAATTGGCCCCAGCAAACAATGCAGGATCTGAAGAGGTTTTTTTTTTTTTTTTTTTTTTTTTTTTTTTTTTTTTAAAGCAGAATCTGCATGAAGAGGTTGCACTGCATTAGCTGAAAAGGATAAACGCATACCTAACATTCATGACCATTAAGGTCTGAAACTACTGCTGCCAGTTGAACCCTGGCTTTAAATCTTTGTTGAACTTGACCCTGAGAAATATTTTTTTAAAAGGCGAAGAAGAAAACCACTGACTGCATTAACTCATAAGAATATCATACTTTGCATGTAGATACAGAGGCCCGGAGGAGCATGTGGATCATAAAAGAATTAGCCTGCAGAACAAAGTGTTCCTGTATTTTCCAAAGTGCTTGATAACCCCAGTGAGCAGCTGGAACACTGGGAGATGCTGGCTCAGTATGTAGCAGAATTGGGTTAAGAGAAATATATGAGCCTTGAAAAAAAATATCAGAATCATAGAAATTAGAAATAAAAGGGACTGTTAGATCATATTGTCCATCCCCTGCCAAGGCAAATTGTTGCTGACAGTATATTATGGCTTTATTCTTTGCAGTAGACTTTTACTGACTTCCCAAGAGAGGTTTCTGATCTGTCTAGAATAATGAATGGGACGGTTTTTTTTTCTCTTCCTGTTAGCATCTAACCACTAGAAAGCACAGTTTTTTACTGACAACACTAGTTTGGGGAGGACATTGAAGTCCAGCCTCAACTTCTATTATCTTTGTGTGTTAGTAGATTTAAAAATAAAAATAGAGTCTGTTGGGAAGGGAGGCTTTTTAAAGAATTCTTTCTGGGCTGGCGAGATGGCTCAGAGGTTAGGAGCACTGACTGCTCTTCCAAAGGTCATGAGTTCAAATCCCAGCAACCACATGTTGGCTCACAGCCATCTATAATGAGATCTGTATACATAATAAATTAAAAAAAAAAAAGAATTCTTTCTGCTATATTGAGCACATTGTTTTTCATAAGATGTAACATCCTGAACTGGATAGGCTGTGTTTAAGAGGATCTCAATAAATTTGAAACATTAAAAACTGGAAAAAAATGTAAGTAAAACTTCTGCTACTTCTTAGCCATCTGGATAAAATCAGGTGCAATAAAACTCCGTACAGAATTAATGCAAGTATTTTATTTTATTGGCGTGTGTGTGTTTGAAGTGGCACCACAAGCACAGGCCAGTGCAGCGCCTTAAAATATTTTCATTGTTCTTTCTTAATCTGCTCAGTGGATGCTTGAGCCATGGCTGTGAGACATACTATAGGATTTCTTTTACATGAACCGATGGGGATGGAGCACTAAAGAGCATGTTCAGAAAGAGAGAGTATAAAACCCTGAACGTAGATCTTCTACTGCCTATTTCATCTATTAATTTTGCTGAGAATTCTGTTAATGCAAAATATTAGAAAATAAATGTGTTATGGTTACTTCTCATAATTGCTTATAATGGTTTTTTAATTTGAGCATTTGAACTCTAATCAGAAAATCATTTGCCTCCTTTCCACTATGTTCAAATCTAATTTTTAAAATATGACACATATCTGCATTCTGGTCCCAGAATTTCACAACTTTATATAAAACCAAAAGAAGACATATAATAATAAAAGAAAAGAAAAGCTCTGTCACTTGTAAGCTTGTACATTCTTTAATATGACCTGTTTTACCTGATAATGTACTGTTACATTTTCTCTCTGGCTCTCTAAATGGTAGTTCAGATATTTTAGTTTCTCATACTGTGTGGCTTTTCTCATATTTTATACATTTGAATTAATTATTTTGCGTAGTATTGAAGTTTGAGTAGGTCATGAGTCTACTACCCAATTTTCAGTTTAAAGGATTATGGTTTTTTGTTTGTTTGTTTGTTTGTTTGTTTGAATTATGGTTCAAAGAGTTAAAAATTTAAACTTCTACCAGAAACAGGAAAGTTGCTAAAATGCTTGTTGAAATGGGGATATACGCAAGGGTTAACTGATCGATCCAAGAGCAACTAGAGCTATTTATTATGCTATTTATTATGATGAGATGCTCTTTCATGTAGTTCACAGAATCTCATTCATTCAGTCACCTATCACAACCTGAATGTGGTCAAAGGAACAAGGAAGAGAGAAGATAAGCAATTTCATATGGAACAGAACCCCACAGAAGCAGAAACAGAAAGCCAAGCCAACAAGCACCACTTAACAGCAGTACAATGTACCGCACTCTATTCCTCCAGCTCAGAAACACTGGGCCCCATGTTGTCATCACTTAAGAGTTTATACATTTCTTAATTTTCAAACGTGAGCAACCAATTAAAAATATTGTAAAACACAATGCAGCTACAACATAAAATGTCTCCAGGCTAAAACCGGCCATAGCTCTTTAGTTTGTGGCCCTGTTCTGTGCTTCTATCTGTGATAAAGATTTGCAATGTTGCTGGAAGCTTCTTGCTCAGGATGATTTTAATTTGCCACCTCCTAGTAACCCTTCATGAATTAGATCCTGTCTCCTGAAAGTGTGGTCAGACCACCAATATGCTCATTGGTCAAAGAGATTTGTGAAATGCCTACAGAGCTCCCAAGAACTTCCTAGAAACCCCAAAAATGAGACAAGAAGGAAACGTAGGTGTCCTGCATCCACCTCTATCGGTATGCATGCTGGCACTGAAGGGAATCCAGGCCAGCTCAGCCTCAAGCAAGGCAAACAGGGCTCTGGCAGGCCTTGCCCTTCTCCCCATCCCCTCTGCCTTGCTAAATTACCTTAGATCACATTCCTAATGCTTGCTCCAAGGTCTGCTCCCTTATTTGGCCACTTTCTTCTCATCCTAAGGCTGTCTAAAAAGGTCCAGGAATCAAAGTACTGAATGAAGTTCAGCAATCAAAAGCCCCTTTGGCTCACCCAGTTAACATGCCCAATTAAAATTAAGCACCTCGTCCTAACATAGGGGTTTCCCCTTGTACCTTTAAAAACTGCCATTTTCTATGTGCAACTGTCTATTTCCTCTCTATCTAAAGACGCTTTATCCACTCCAGGACAAACATCCCTCTTTCCTCTCTCTTGCTCCCATCCTCTTCTCCCTCATCCTCTAGCTCTGGTCTTTTCTCTCTTATTTCTTGCTCTTTGTCCTTCTAGGGCAAGTAAATCTCCTGTGAACTTGGTCTTGGGGGTCCTGAACTGATGCTTTTTCTTTTAGGTGCCATTACCAGAGGCCTTTTTGTTTAAGTGACAATCAAACCCTTTGAAATTAGAGCGTATTTGAAGCAGACACTTGAAAGGCCAAAACACATGTGCTACTATATTTTCAAGGTTAAAAAAAATAGATAGATAAATATTAGATGGAGAGTGCCTTTCTCTTCACTGTTATTTTAAGTATCTTCTGGTGCTACTAAGAACTTACTTTTTTTTAAAAAAAATTGTAAGTCCTTTTCCAAAATCAATAAGGTATACTCTCTTACTAAGAAACAATGCTTCTATAACCTAAAGATTGTTAGTGCAGCTTCCAAATGCGTATTACAAGAAGAAGAGAAGTGAGAAAAAGAACGAGGGGAGAAGAAGAGAAGGAACAATAGATAATAGACCATCGATATAAATTAGCTATCTAATATTTACATGTGGTTCTGAAGGAACAGACAGAATTTGTTCAAATTTATGGAATTATAGAAAAAATAATTTTTTTCCTAATCATCCATCCCACCAATCTGTATTAACCACACATTAAATAGAGTGACTTTAAGAAGTGTCTTGCTATATCAAAAATTAAAAGGTCACAAATATCCATGAACTTGCACTTGACAGAAACTGATAATATTTATTGATTTGAACTAGTATGTTTTTTTTTCTTCTAGTGCAGGAGATAGTAAATTCAACAAGTAAGATATGTTTTATTCTAAGAAACATCTATTATGTTGTGATGAACTAAAGACAAATAAAATTTAAAGCAATTTGTAGAGTCAAAGAAAATGAGGCATTTTTCTTCTTTGAGATTTTCTACAGTCAGGTAACATGTTTCTCTATTTGGGAAGTAACAGGTATGGCTATTCTAACGTGTTTGTTTGTTGGTTGGTTGTTTGTAGGTATATTTCGAAACACTGTGGAAACATACAGTTGTTGAATGAATTTGAATTTCACTGAGACAAACTGAAATGACATCACTTATACATTAGCAACTTCCGTGTTATTTCTTGATGTCTTTTGCAAATATAGTTTTGAATTTCATTATTTTGAGTTGGTTTATTTCAGTGGAGATGAGTAGAATAATATACATCATTTTTTCCCTAGTGATCCATAGATACCTCTGAGATTGTTCAAATTCCAGGGTCTCAAACATTAAGAACTTGCTTTCATAACACAAAGCCTATCACTCAGTTTTAGCCACATGGAAATGAATAGTTGAAAATATTTTAAAACAAATCCCTATTGGTATGTGCTGTGGTTCCCTCTTTCTTGGACAGAAGGTCTACTCCAATTTACCTTTAAATTCCTATCCCTAATTACAGTGGCTGCTATTTTATGAATAGGTGGGTAATTCAACATGTAATTGGGAAAAGAGAGACAGAGACACAGCAAGAGAGACAAAGTCCCACAGTGCCAAAACTTGTATATCATAATTAAGATCAGGCGTTTGTTCTAAAGGGCACCAAAGACAGAAACATTGGCTTAAGAGTGTTGCATGCTCTTGCTGTCTGCCTCATGCTTTATATAAGTCAAAAATTATTTTTAAGACCAGTGCCCTGCCCCATGCAGTGCTCAGGAGTTTGTTGAAGGAGGATTGATGTAAGTTAGAGGCTATCCTGGGCTACATAGTAAGGCCAGCCTGCACTACAATGTCATAAAGTGTCTCAAAAAGAGAACCGAAGGAAATTTTCTTCTTGAAAATTAAATTATGCTTGTAAAGAGCTTGGCACAAATGATTAACATGCAGTAGGTGTCAAATAAATGTCACTTCTCTTTCAGTTCCATGGCTTGGCAGATGATCGTGTGAGTTATATGTAACTTACTGAATGCAAAGGGAGTTTAAAAAAGAATACAACATAAAATAAAGAATATCACAAAGACATTGAAAGTCTTAATAGATTATAAATGCCTGGACTTGGAGACAGAATTCATTCTATTATAAAGTTAGCCACAAGGACAAAATTGAAGTCTTGCAAACAGCATGCCCAGTAAACTGCTCATTAAATGAACGCTTCACCGTCTCTTATTATAAAATGGTAAGAGAAGTACAAATTAACTTATCCCATGTTGTCATATGAAAAGATGTTCAATGATTCACAAATAAGCTGCAGACTTCCTTGTCATAGAACACTGATTCAAAGAAGGTAAGTGTCTATATTTAAGTATAAAATTTGACTTGAAGCTTTTCTTCAGAAAAATGAAAAACAGCCATCGTAATTACTTTTTTTTCACTGGTCTAGTGGGTAACACACTGAATGGCACCCACATGTGTTCTTCTATAGGCAAATTTATTTTCTATTAAGTATCGTGAAAGTGTTTTTGAATTAATATCCACACTGTAATGAAAAATCATACCTTCCAAAGCTGCCCTTTCAAGACTAGGCCAGGGTTTTCTTCCTGGACAGTCTTCAGGGATTCTGTTTCTCTGAGGAAAATGGAATGAAATCAATCTCATTTCTTGTATATTTTATCACATGATACCAAAGATGCTCTCCTGTGATTACTTAGCAGGTGGCAAAGTTCTTTGATGCTGTCACTGATTGACAAACAGAGCTAAGACTCCAATAAGAATGATGGCTAGCAGATAAAAGGAGACATTGGCACGATACTAAAGGGTTCTAGCAATTTCCCAGCTGGAGATGATGCTTGCAAAGCATAGAGAACTAGAGTAGAAGCAATTGTCACTTAGCAGAAATGTCTAAGGTCTCTACTCCCCACATCCCATCCCCACCCCACCCCATCTGCAAAGCTGACCCTATGGGATCTCTCTAAACTCCCTTCACCCTTCCTCACCCTGGTGTAGTGCGGGTGCTGGCTGGGGCTAGGTGAGTCTGTTCTTGGTCAAGCTTAAACTGGGCTGAGAAAAAGAACATGGAAGAAGATTTCTCTGATGCCTGAAATAAGTTCCTCGGGACTACCAAGGTAAATCTTTAAGAAAAGATCTTTAGCATCATTCTTAGTGTCATTTCAAAACAGGAAGTGACCAGGAGATCACCTCCTGTAGTTTTCTACTAGATAGGTCAGGGACTCAAATGGAAAAAGAAGAGTGCCAGTGATTCAACTATCAGAAAAGGGCTTTATCCAATTTTCTGCAATAGGATCAGACCCTGTGGCTAAATGATAGAAATACTGTGTTCTTATGTCTGTATAGCTAAATAAAAATATATAAATATAATTGGGCTTGGTGGTAGTAGTGCTCATCTTTAATCTGCACTTCACATGCAGAGACAGCTGGATCTCTGAGTTACAGGCCAACTTGATTTATAGAGCAATTTCCAGGACAGCTAGAGCTGTTACAGAGAAACCCTATCTCAAAAAGATAAATAAATAAATAAATAGATAAATAAATAAATAAATATGATTGCTAAAGTCATCACATATCTAAGAGCATCTTCATGGAGAAAGATAAACAGTTCAGATTTCTATCAGTTATATCAATGAAAATAGTGATCCAGAAAGGTTTTTATTATATAATGTGTGGCTAACAAACTTATTGATAAAGGGATATTTTTATATATTATCATATTTCTGTAATCTAATTAGAAATCTTTTATGACTCCAAACTGTATTGTATAGCTTTTAACCGGCCAACTTGATCACTGTGGGGCATTATAAGAAACCCACCGATAGTAGAATTTCAAGGACCAGGCCAAGGGCCTAAAGGAAAGGTAAAATGACTAGCTAGGGCAAAATCATTCTTTATCTATGAATCATTTTATTTATGTTGCATATAGCAAAAATGTAGTTTTGAATCCTATTGTAAAAGATGCCAAAATGTGTACAGGATATCTCATGAAATAGGTGCTTATCATTCGGGAAGGAAAAGGCCAGAATGCAAATTTTAAATTAGTATTAGGAAAAGCACCTACAATGGCTTTGATTATCCAGTCAGCTATGAATAGAATATTACTCTTTG
This sequence comes from Acomys percivali, assembly GCA_907169655.1. NCBI lineage: Eukaryota > Metazoa > Chordata > Mammalia > Rodentia > Muridae > Acomys > Acomys percivali. Next base: position 19,031,261 of record OU015752.1, read on the forward strand.
GCTTTTATCAGTGTGTTATTTTGTTACTGCATTAAATTATTCATAATATATAGTAATAAACCGACAGCCTTTGATATCCCAGAGCGTCTTCTTGTCTTCTGAAGACAGAGACTTGGAGCCCAAACTATTGATAAAAGAGAAAGGAACAAAATGGTCAGTTCACACCTCAGCAAACCTCCTAACCAGCGCCTAATAGCAATTTATTATGTATCTTTAAAATGCAATTACAGCACCTGAGTTTTTTTCAAAGAAATGCTTCACTAAAATGAGAGAAGCCATGCCTTGCCTGAGATTGTGTTTAACCTCATGAATAATAGCCCAGGCACGTGCACTGTGCACATTCAAACTAACCACCTAGTTGTCTCTCTCCATAGTGGAAAAACACAGGCTAACACATACTGAGAAAAGTAATTTAGCACCTGTGTCACTGTGGCATCCTTTAATGGCCCTGCTTCCTCTCTTTGCGTGAAGCAATCAGTAATAGTGTGGCTCTCCTTAAGGGTGACCACGAATGGAATAGGCAGGCACAAACAGCTAAACGACACATGCTTTTGCAAACAGCTCTGGCAAGCAGACGCCACTGGGTGTCTGAGGGTACTTGGCTTATGGATAGTACTACTGGTCATGAAATATCCATTCTTACCATAATTGTGCATCCAAAGAGGATGCGTATTCAAATAAAAAGGGCCTGAGTCAGATAAAGAGACACTTGGGCCTGTGAATGGAGGCAGGAACGTGACAGCAGAGTGTTATTCACCAACTAAGTGGGAGAGAAAAAGGAAATGTTACACTGAGGCCAATTTATGGAAGGCCTTTCAGCCTATTTGGAAGAATTTTGCACTTTATTATACAGACAGCAGAAAATATCAAATCACTGCGGAAAAATAGTGGATGTATCTAGATACTAATACATAGAGATTCTTTAAATGTCAGACTTTCTCACGTCTATAGATTGCCTGCCAAACAGTCCTTATGTTTTCTCCTCCCGGACCTTTTGCGTTTATAATTCTCTCCACCTGGGATTCTCTCTTTTCTCCTCTGCACCCATTTGCTGTAACCATCCCAGTCGCCTCAAAGTTAGCACATCTGTGAGTATGAAGCTCAAATAATAAGCTTAATTGACTGCATTTTAAGTTGATTTACCACGGTGAATGAGTGTAAACCTTGGTGCAGTTTTGACATGCAGAATCATTTAGTAGGATCGGTGCCCACCAGGCAGCAGGTGCTGGGTGTGTTCTGTGCTTTGGCATGTTCTAGTCATAACTGTCACTCCTTTCCTTTCTTACACTGAATAATGAGCCTAGTTAACACTAAACAAGTTAAGGTTAATTGCCACTTTACATCCCTTAAAGAGATTCTACTGGGCTTCAGTGGTGGTGAACCAGTGCTGCCTATGTAGGAACGGCAGGGGGATGGGAGCATGAATTTTATAATAGTAGAGAAACTATTTCAAAGTAACAAGTACTTTAGTGAACCGAAGAAATGAAACTGCCCACAAGTAGATGAAGTGGAGTTCTTTCATTATTGAGCCATTTGCCAAAGGCCTGCTACTGCATGCCAAGCTATGCTGCAGAAGTCTACAGTGTGGCTAAATCCCTGAGAATGGATGGAGGAACTCTAAGAGCAACACAGAGGTCATTGTAATAACTATGTTTTCGTGGGGCTAATGTGGGGGCAGGCTGCAAAGTTAAGACTAAATGGCATTTCTATTTTATTATAGCGTGAGCCATAATCCATATTCTTAATAAAAAGAAACCACTATCACACACTAAATAACATATAATAGTTTCTGGGCTACATGTGTAGCATTTTATATTTTTCCTTCTCCCTCTCCTTCTTCCTCTTCTTCATATTCTTCTTATTCTCCTCCTCCTCCTCCTTCTTCCTCTTCTTATTCTTCTGTTTAAATTTCCTTACAGATCAGTGATAATCACAACCACATGGTAGCAACCCTTGTGCACAGTCCTTCACTTATTGCTATTATATCACTCTTTGTTATTTCCTTGGTGCCTTTCTTTTAAAAAATACATTTTTACACATTCGAACTATAATGGGGAACATTGGTTTCTGACTATGCATTTTCCACAAGGAGAAAAGCAGTCCAAAGGGGAAAAGCTGCAAGAATGTTGCCAAGGTCCAACCTCTGAACTTGTCTCCTGTGTGTCTCCCATCCTGTCTAAACCCTGTTATACGAATTACAAAACCTAGGCAAAGATACAGTGCATAGTAGCGATGTATACTTTCCTCTACTTGTATAGTAGCTATGAATGTTGATTCTCAGCTCCTCTGTCCCTCTTGATTCTCTGATCAAGAATGCATGGAACTAATTGTGTTCTCCAGCCTTGGCAAAACTGTCACGTGTTCTGAAACCATAAAGTTTGGGCTGGGTAATAGAGGTACAATTTGTACACGGTGGGATTATAATTCATAGCGTAGGATGATGGGTAGGAATCTGTATTCCTTGTCTGTGTGTGTGTGTGTGTGTGTGTGTGTGTGTGTGTGTGCCTGTGTGTGAATGCTTATATGCATGTATTTGTGTGTGCACGTGTGTACATGTGTGTGTGAGAGTGTGTGTATGATGCCTGTGGTGGGATCATATGAATGCATGCATGTGTTGTGAGCATGTGTGTGTATGCCTGTGTGTGATCATGCACAGTTGCCTGTGAGTGCATGCATGTGAGTATATTGTGTGGATGTGTGTGTGTGTGTGTGTGTGTGTGTGTGTGAATGCATATGACTAAAAGCATGCCCAGGGAGACCAGTAGTTAATGCTCTCCACTTTGTCATCTGAAAAGGTGTTTCACTGAACTTGAGGATCACTACTTTGATAGACTTGCTTTCCTGAAAGCTCTCGATCCTGTCTATATCTGCTCTGTGCTAGGTTTGTAAGCACAGACCATGCTGGACTTTTACATGTGTGATGAGGACTTATGTTTACATCTTTGTGCTTGTGTGGCAAATGCTCTTCTCACTGATACAGAGTCCCAGCCCAGGAATCCACATCTCAAAATAGCACCATGATCAGGTGACTCTGAAATGCTTTGGGGGTATGAATTCTGTGCTTGTTAATACTAACTATTATGATCATTTGCCATAATTTGAAGGTTATATTGAAGCTGAAAATCTATTTGGAGGGATAGTTGAAAGACTAACAATTCAGAAAACCATTAAAAGTGCTATTTCCCTAGTACAGTAAGGAATAGTTTCTTGAAGTTTGGAAAAAAAAATCACAATTTTTATATGTTATTCTCCCATCAGAGTCATACAATACTTAGCGATAATTTCTTTAAGTTGCATGCTAAAATGTAGTCATTTGATTCACACTAAAATTAATGGTTACAGCTTTGTCTTTAAATATTTAATATAAAATCTGCTCAGACACATCCAGCTCTTATCCTTCATATAAATTCCAGCTACCTCAGACTGTTATAATGTCTCCCTCCCAAGCACCGGCGGGGACGGGGGTGGTGTTGTAATATTTAATGTGGACACAGGCATTTTCAATGACTCACATGGACACGGCGATGAGGGTTAATAAGAGACGATGCAATGATCATTTAAAGCAGTTTCTGTTTTCAAATTTCCAGAGGATCATCATCATTAGAGGTACCTTGATGGTAAAAAGTGCACGCCTGTAGCCACACTGGCTAGAAATATTAATAGGCATTAAGTTTAAAGTCCCTTGACTCAATCTCCATAAGGACTTAAGAAGTATATAACTGAGAAAATAGCAGGCCACTTATCTAATGTCCTGCTTCCAGACAGGAAAGATGCAACGAGACTTATGCAGAACAGTGCTTAAGGAAGACAGTATATTTTTTGCAGAAAAGAAATAAAAAAAAGGAAACAACAAAAACAAAAGAACAAAATCAAGCCAGAGAGAAAGGCTGGGACTTGAAAAGCTAACTAACTTGCTGATTCTGTGAGCAGAAGTAACATTCAGAAGGTGGTCTCACTCTGACTTCCTAACTAATACTATGTACCATCGGTTTTACACTGGAAAGTGAAGGGAAAGCAAGAAATTACCCTGTGTCTACCTGTAGCTTGGGGAATTTTTATATCAAAGACAAGACGTCCTTCCCATCATGGAAGCAATATGAAATATCATGGGGACCTGACAGAGTGGAAGGTGGTGTGCCCCATGTGCTGGAAAGACCTCTTTGCTCCCCATAATATTTTATACTCTCTTGATACCTGGGATTTCTCTGTGAGAACTCTATTCAGCAGCTTAACGCTTGTGCCTATTCAAACGTTCTTTCCCCTGGGAGGTGTAACACTTAAGACTGTCATCTGCCATTCAGATTTCAGTTTTGACCTGGGGATTACAAAAGAGGAAAGGAGGGCAGCACCAATGCCTGACTGGGGAGAGAGAATCTCTTAGAATAACTGCTCACTGAGACGTTAAACTCTCACCCAAGAATCCATGTAGCCTAAAGCCGGCTTCGCGTTCTGCACCCCATAAGGTGGAAAAAAAGTGAGAGCGTTTCCATTAGACCCAATCTTCTTGCCCCAGATTCAGACACTAACCCCCCAAGAAACCTGAAGAGTCTGTATATTTCAGTTATACATTTACATAAAGGCTTTACCCCAAGTCATTGTTTGCAGGGAGAGCAATCCTTCCCTCAGAAAAGGCACAGAAAAGCAGTACCTGTAAATGCCTATTTGATACTTTCACAATAGCAGTTGGCGATCAGCGCATCAAATGCTTGTCTCCTGTGCAGCCTCCTCCTCCACTCACGTATCTCAGAGTGATGTTTGTCACTGTGGAGGAACCACAGGAAATTCTTAAGGTGGTCACACTTTAGGGGAGAGAATTAGTGCAGAGTCTCTTCCTCCTGGAGAGAACTGTAGGGGGCAGATTAGGAAACCGCTTGCATAACCTCTGGGGTGTCTTGTCCGCCCTGCTCAAGTCTGACAAAACCGAGCTACCTACAAACGTTTCCAAGAAGAGAAATAGGGAGGGGCCGATGCCAGAGACTTGGGAAGAAGGGGAAAAAAGCGGGTACTTTGATGTTACCTGGTTAGTGGTATTAGGTGCCTTTACCTGATGGTGGATATTAGCAATGCTATTTAGTGAAAAGGTCCTTTCTGAAAGCAGAGCTAGCATTTGCTTCAGCAGACTGTGTGGAGCTCAAGTAACTTCAGTAGCTGTCTCACAGAGATAGGGCCTTTCGCAAGAAGAGTCTATTCTCTTTTCTTTTAAAATAAAACAGGTTTGCATAAAAAGACGTTCGGATAACTTGAAACACAAGCAGTTATTTAACGTTTTCCATAGTGGCAATGGTGCAACCGGAAAATTATGAAGGCGAGCTATTTGATAACTGAGGCGCATGTCCATTTGGAAGAGAATTATAAGGTGTATCACGGTGGTTTTGGCTATGGTCCATCAGTAACTGATGGTAACGAAGACTATGTGCTTGTTGTAAAGGGAAAAAGCTCAGTACTAAATACACACATTTATGTCAAATATAAAGCTCAAACATGCTCTATGTTATCAACCATGAAACAAAATAAAATTAAGGAAGCACCATGTGTTCAGGCAATTTAGCGAGATGCAGTTCAAAACAAATTTTCTTCCTTTCCAAATTTTGTATAAAATGGTAGTTATTCTAATTTTAGAAATTAAAGATGCATTTTCAAATGAACGTGCAGGATGCATTAAATAATTTAGATTTATCTGTCAATGCAATCAAGTGTAATACATATTTTTAAATTATTTAAAGATAATTCATCTTATTTGTACTGAAGTGAATATGGTTCTCAGTGTGGAGACTGATGAAAGGACAATTTAAAACCGAAAGCTACCTGGCAATTTCTGCCTGTCTGTGCATAAACTGAAATTGAGGTGCATTCTATTTTGAATAGTATTAATTGCACTAGGATTTGAGGCATCCTTCCATGGCATTAAGTATATCAGGAACAAAAAGTTGATTAAATACAGTCTAAAATCTAGTGAAAGGAGAGGCATGAAGAAACTATTTCTGACTTTTTGGGGTTTTTCTTTCTTCTTTCTTTTTCTCTCATTCATTTTTCTTTTGTTGGTTGCTATCTCCCTATTTTGATTCCTGCTTGTGAAAAGTCTGTTTGAGATGTCTACCACATCACAGCAACCACCAAAATACAGTTTCAAGTGGATAAAACTGCAGTGCAGGGCATGACAAGGTTTGTCACCATCCTAGCTGGTTTAATTGAATTCTGGCTGTTTACATGTGCCCTTTGTACGTTTCCCCATCAGGAATCGGTAATTTGGGCTATGGGTAGAGTGATCCTTTGGTACCTGAATAACTCTTTTCTGGAGTGTGAGGAGGATGCAGAGGGATCACACCATTAATCTAAGTCACACAATAGCTTTCAAAATACAGATGGGACTTTATTAGCGTTTGAGAAAATAGCTAAGAGGAAAATTATGCATGCACCATGAAATCTCTTTCTTAGTCATTCAAGAGTTTAATTGTCATTTCTGCTTCTTGATGATTGGGGTGATGGCTTAATTTCTGAACCTTATTTTTCTCACATCTATTCCGTATTTTGGATTCCAAGTAAGGCAGCATTTTGTCAGAGGAGAAACAACAACAACAAAAAAAACAAAAGTAAAAACCTAAAACACACAAAAAAAATCAAAACCACAGATAATAAAAATGGTGTCTGGGTGTGCTGATCCTTGAAATGGGGGAAGGGAGAGTCGACATAGAAAAATGGTAGGAAATTTAGGCCAAAATAATTAAATGGCAGAATTTTTAAAAAATAAAAATTATCTACCTAAGCATTACCATTGATATTGTTCTGTTCATGGGGTATGATTTGGCAGTTAGCATACAGTTCTGATTACAATCAGTCTCTAATAAGGGCTTATAAAATACTCCCCCACCAACTCAAAGAAAGTAGATTAAGCGATGCAGAACTCAAATAGATATTAAAGAAAATCTTGTGTCTCTGCACACACACTGAGACTATATACAATTCTTTATTCAGGTATGATTCACTATTGTAATGATGTTATAATTTGGTGGGCCTCTTCTATTTACCCACTCTAGCTCTCAAATAAATGACACAGAGAGTTATTAGATTTATTAATAAGCTTTAGACTTAAACTGAACAGATGTGCTTTTATACTAATCCTCTATCCTAGTCTTGCTGTTTCCCTGACACACACCCCAAGTTACTTGCCATATTGATCCTGCCTGGAATGTTTCTGCTCCATCCCATCAGTTCTTAGTTGCTAAGTCTTTCTTCTGCATCTTCTCCTTTCTCTCTCCTCATGGTCCCTACTCGAAACCCCAAGACTTGCAACAGAAGTCCCGCCTACTCTGCTCTGTCAGGATTCACATACCTGAATTTCAGCCCCAGTTCGACTTAAAAAAAAAAACACTGAAGCTGTCTGGGTATTCAGTTGTTTCTTGTAAAACATGATAGACTAGAAATCCATAAGGACTTCCAATTCTCCACTTAAAGCCTTATCGACTATGCAGCTTCTGTCCTCCAGTGCTTTATATATGTACCATATGAAGCAGTGTATTCAACTTCACCGTCCCTCCCTCTCTGCCTTGCTTGGTTTTCAGTGACTAAGAGAATGATCATTCTGATTGAGATTTTCGAAACCTAATTTTATAGTTGTCAATCTATGCCTTTTTAAAATTTATTTTAAAAAATTAAAATAATTTGCCTTATCATGACAGTTCTTTTATGATTGCCAATCTGTCCATAAGGCTAAAGCTCTCTTCCTCCTAGTGTCACACATATTTCATTCTTTTAGTAGAATATTCTAGGAGGTCCATAAACTTCGAATCTTCAAGTGATTGATACACCTGTTAAAATTGTCTCCTGCCTGTGTTCCTTGCCAAAGAATTGATTAAACCCACAATTTATGTTTCTGTAATCTTTGAAAGTAATAGGAATCATAAAATAACAATTAAAAAAGAAAACTTGAATTTCTGGTGCCTTTTGAGATATGTTATGGTCTACATACTAATTAGGTAGTTTTGTACAATTAAAAAAATATAACTATGCAGAAACTTTGATTTTTTTTAAAGTGTCAAAAATCATCTTTTTCAACTCTAATTGGTAATATAATTTTATAAATAAGTGCAGGTCCCAAAAAATTACTTTTCAGTATTTTATCCCAGTCCACAATAGAGTAATGCTCTCTTTTTTTTAAAGTAGGTAACTTCATCCCTCCCAGGAGGAATCTTTTTTCTTTTTTTATTATTAATTTTTACATATACATTTATATTAGTACACATTTATACAATAAACTATCTACAGCAAGAAGAACCATGAAACAATCAGGAATCATATAAATGTTACATTCAAATTGATTTTGGCTATTTGTATTTGGCAGCCTTGAAGAAAACTTCTTTCCTATCTTGGTGAGTCTACAATTCTGAATGCAATTCAATATCTATCATATCTTATCATTATCAGTTTAAAACATATATCTAGATCTCAAAATATCTTAACCTCTAAACAACTAAGCTTAATTATAAAACTAAACTATCTGGTCTTCAACCCCATCAGAGACTTGAGAAGGAATAAAATTAATTACCTGAGTATACTGGAAGTGGAGGTCAGCAGCCTCACAGATGAGAAGATGATAACAGAGACAATTTGCTACCTGAGCAGTCACCTAGACTCTCTATAACATTGGAGCAACATCTTCAGCCTTCTGGCCCAATGTATCTGACAGACGTATTTATGAGGCAGGAACTATTGAGGACCTTCTTACCCTGTCTTGGCAGAGTTTGGCCATTGACTATGCCTGAATCCAAGCTTGCCCATTTTAGGTAGAATTCTGTCTGAGGTAGAAATGAGGATATTTTGCCCAGTGGCTTGTTTGCCACATTTGAAGCCATCTCCATGAGGAGCATCTTTGATGCTCATCATCCTCTTTGAGGTAGGCTAGGTGTTGCCAGGACTTAACCTATCTATCAATGAATCTTTAAAATAAAAAAAAAAAAATCTTTAAATGCCATATTCTGTATGTCTCTAAGGTTTTTGAAGACCTTATCTAACTATTTTACCTTATCTTTCTGTAGAATCATATCTGTTACACCTAGGATGTATATTCTTGTGACAAAAATATATATTTCTAATCTAATATGTGTAATTGTACCCATACAACTCAATTATAATACAATGTTTACTTCCAGTATGTTGAAAGTGCTATTGCAGGCTGTTTAGGATAAATAAGTTATACAAGTTAATTGTTAGTTGATCAAATCATGGTCCTATCAATTACTAGTAATTCTCATTTTTATTGAGCCAATCCTCATAACAATTTCAAGTTGTGAGTTCCAACACTGAGAAAAATGTCCTTATTTTTTAAACTAACATTCTATCTGAATTTTTTCAGAGGTTCAACCTCCCAGTCATTCAGTACTTTAGTCTCCACAGTAATTTCCACTTGCCTGTGCAGACCAGGTGACCTAGAAGCCAACTATGTCCCCTTGCAATGGCTAGGAGAAAGCTCACTAGCAAAGGTGATGCCTGAGGATGCATCACCCATCAACTACTCTCCCTGCTGCTTCCGTTCCTGGGCTCAAGCCTGTCAGAGATGCTTTCTCAAATTACTTTAGTTTGTTGTGTTCTATTTTCATAAACTGCATTAAAACACTTTGTTGTTGTTGTTTTCAATTTGAGTACAAGGATAAGAAAAAATAAATCATTCTAACTAAGCTTGACCATCTTCCTGGATGCTCGGGCTTAAAGACAGAAGATATGATTCTCTAGCCATTCTTGACCTCACTTTATTTTTAAATTGCTCTATATTTAATCATTCATTAAAAAATCTGTCCTAACTCCCAAATCTCTGTAAAGTCTCTCTCCTTCTCTTCTTGCTATTTCTTCAACAACTCAAATATCTTCACAAACAGTTTCTCATTTTCTGGCATTTGAAAACAATACATTTGTGACTATACATTTAATAGTTTAATCTATAAAAAAAGTACCTCACGGTGTGTGAATCCTTTCTCCTGACCTACAAGATCAGCCTCCACACATTGTCTCACAACTAGAAATTTCTAAAGGTAAGCATTTGGCAAGCTATTTTGAAATTGGAAATGCATTGGACCATTTAAACTGACTTCTTTTATGCTACTGAAATAGGGTGAGTATTTAACTGAGTTTTGTAGATGCAAGTGAAAAGAACACTAAAGGACTACATTATTGCAGAGTGGTGTAAGAGGAAGTAGCCTGAACCATAATGTTTTCTGACTCTTAGTCATTTCTGTAAACAGAAAAGAGTGAGACTATATTGGAGAATATAGGCTGGGAATAGATTTTAAATATGCACTGTTTATCCAAGAAAAGTTGTTTTGTATAAGGTAGTGTATCACTATTGTTCACCCCAATTAAAAAAAAAACCCCAGGTGTTTACATTTGTATTGAAACTGTGTACACATGTGAAAATAGAAATAAGTACAAACTTCTTAACTGGACTCCAACTATCCCCTATTGTTCCAAATATGCCCTTATAAACTTGGCACATTTAGAGTTTTGATGCGATGAAGAAAGCTGTATAGCATCATTTGCAGAATTTTCAGTGGTAGGAAAATAAAATGATGTGAATCTAGGGAGGTGCAGAAAATTCCTTCTCCCCATGAGTATCAAATGATGCCAATGCTAATAGATTTAAGGACACAGTTTGAAAGAAACCATGACCCTTAGTATCATCTATGATGTGTGTGTGTGTGTGTGTATGTGCGTGCGTGCGTGCGTGCATGTGTGTGTGTGTGTGTGTGTGTGTGTTACAGGAGATTTACTTAGGGTCTTAAATATGCTAGGCAAGCCTGGACCATTATTTACATACTTATTCCTCAATTTTACCTGTGTCAACATTTGAAACTTTTTCTTCTACCCGACGTAACCAAACACATCTAATAGGCACAAGCATGCTAACCTCAACTTGAGCAAGTAGAAGGAATCATCCTCTCCTCCTGAAATATTGTTTCAGATCACCCAATTGATTAGGGATAAGGAATCATTTGACTGGACCCCTCTTTTCTGAGCATGTGTTAAGCACTAATTTCATAGACATTACATCGCTGGATTTCTTCCTCCTGAAGGCATGTTGGTAGTGCAGTAACAACTCACTGAGGGAGCAGACGTGCCTCAGCTGTTCCCACCTTCGCCAGGTGGTAGAAGGAGAAATAAACTTGCTTACCTGTGAAAACGGGTTGCCTATAAATCAAAAGGGGTCAAGTTATGTCCACCAGATGGTGGTTTTAAAATCTTAATGTGTAAGTTAAGGTATAATGGATTACCGAGGGTAAAATTTCAGTTAGGTTGAATCCGTTTGTTGCCTTCTGGGATCGGGGGAAGCAAATGGTTACAGTTAGAATGAGCAAGCATGAAGTCAGAATTTCATCTTACGTGACCTAATTCCAAAAGGATGTGATTTTTGACCCATTAATTTTCAAAATCATGTCTAATTATCTAGCGGTATGACATGCTGCGACTCAAATGTGCATGTGTGTGAGGGGGTCTTTTCTGTTCAGTCTATAAGTTTGCTTCCAGCTGTTGTTGTTCGCAATAGGACTGGATTTAGGCATGAAGAACTTTATTCATTACATTATTCAAATTTAACTGTCTCTTCTCTTTGCTTCCTCCCCTGACTCCCCAGCCCCTATCCCTTAAGTTCATAAATATAGCCCCAAATATATACATGGAAGCCTTACAAAAGCAAGAGATAGCCAATTCATTCTGGTTTGTCCTTGTTGAGGGAGCTCAATGTTTTGAATACTGCTTAACATAAACCTTCATTAACTGCATTTCATTTGCCACTGGTCTGTCACTAGCATTAACTGTGTAAACACATTTGGATATGAATGGCTTTTTTTTTTTTAACTATGAATGAGTTGGTCCCATGAGAAGCTCAACTCACCCATGGTGATGAAGAAATGCTTATACATTCCTGTATGTGAATAGAGTGTCTGTATAACACAAACGGCCTTAGATGATTTTTAAAGGCACAACCATGCTGGAAATTACATCACTTTTCCAGATGTGATCTTTTGGCTTAGTGCTCCATCCTGTACTTGTGTCTCACCTCCCTCTTTGAAAAAAAAGTCTGAAAATGTGCATAAAGATAGCTTTCTCCTATCTTCCATTGTGGTTTTGATGTTCTCTTTTTTGATTCTCTATCTTTTTTTTAATTAATTTATTCAGATTACATCTCAGTTATTACCCCATCATTTTTATCTTCCCGTTCCTCCCTCCCTCCTGCTTTCACCCTATTCCCCTCCCCCAGGTCTTGGCTGAGGGGAACCTCCTCCCCCACTATATGGTCATAGGCTTCAACTCACTGGTTACACATATAAGACAGCATAGACTTTTTCCTTTCCTTTCTGCTCCCTTCCCGCCACCACCTGTCTTGTTAAACAGAGAAAGGGACAGTACAATATGTAAGTTTCTCTCAGGATTCTTCATACATGTTCATTTTTTTTCTCTGGACCTTAAACACCTACTTTCTACAACATCAGCGTGTCTACATTTCACACTTTTGTTGAAAAAAATTTACTTTAAATTCTCCTACATGAAAAGAAATGTCTACTTTAAAGAACTAAGATCTTTGAAACACTTAAAATCATTAAATAGATACCATTATGCCCTAATGGAAAAGAAAGAAATAATACACACTTATAATTTCTTTTAATGAACTGGCTTTTAATGAGAACAATGGAAATGAAATTGTGATTCTGGGTTTAACTCATATTTTGACACTGATTCCTGACTTGAAGACACTTAACTATGTGTTGGATTCAAAACTATTTTCTCGGTTAATACGTAGGCATAAACCGAGGTATAAACGTAGGTATTTTATTTACATTAAAATCAATTCATTCCATTGTACATTTGCTTCTAAGGAATACAGCAACTGTATTCTTATTTGTTTATTTTACTTTCTTAACATTTACCTTTGGCTTTGAGTCAGGCTTACTATAAAGTCAAGGCTTGCCTCAAACTTGTGCTTGTGTCTTACATTCCCCAGTGTTGGGATTGCAGATGTAAGTGTGGCTATGCAGGCACCTATGGGCCAAATGTGATGAGTTCTGAGCTGGATAAAATATGGACCAGATCATTTGCCTGAAAATCTGTTGAGTTTTCAGCATGTTGGAGCAAAGATAAGGAAGGCTTCTATCCATAATAGTCCAGTTACAAATAAATACGTACATAATTGCTTTAGAGAGTCCCCTATTGCTTGCATGAAAAGCTAATGCCTTCCTTAGTTTTCTATTTCCACTGATGGAATAAACGATCTTATATTATCTTTCCACTGATATAAATTCTTTCTATTGGGATTTAGAGCATTATGGAACAAAACTGGACATAATTTTGCATTCAAAATCTTAGGAAAGGAATCCACTAGGATTTGTCTTAAAAACAAAAGTGAGCACCAGGAATAAAGTATATTTTTATTAACTGTGCTTAAGTAGTAATTAAATGTTTCAAGTATTATATTTAATATTACCAGTGAATGGACTATCGAACAATTGTTAGTTTGAGAGATCTCACTTTCCAAAGCAGTAGGAAAAGCTCCTCAGTTGGGAACATTTTTTCCATATTAAAGAACAATAGCCATGTTCTATATACATGATCTGCTTTACCAACAGTTTCCATGCTCTCACCACTGAAAATGAACATTTCACTGGGTAAGTAGAAAAAAAATCACCAGACCTTGACAGTGAAATCTATTCAGCAGTATTTTCTTCATATACAGATATTTCTTTGTAGAATTGACTATTATTTTATTGTAAAATGAGAATAAATCATATGCAGTTCTCTGATGGGAATATAAAAGAGTATAATTAAAGGATTTACTCAAGTTAACAAATGAAGAAAAGCATAGGTCATTCCCAAGTCTTTTGAGGATGGTGAGTCAAATTCTCATGATTATTTCACTTGAACTTTTAATAATGTTACTATTGGGGATAATAAGAAGTGCAAAACCACATAAGTGATTTACTATTTGGGGCGATATTCTAAGAGTTTATGTGTAAGTGGTACATAGCTAGGAAATACCTGAATCGCATGCCAAACAATTCTACAGGCAGAACCAATGTTTATTCCTATTTTTTTTTAACTTTAGACAAAACTATAAGGCACAAACTTATCAACTAGTAATGATGAAGCTAGTTTTCACATCCAGTTCTCCTTCTTGGATCCTCCATTTAAGAATACTTTAACCCAAAATGCAGGGCGCTTAGCTATGGGTAGTAAAACACAGACATGGAAAATATCGTGATGTTATACTACTGATCTTAAACTAATCATCATTGTCTTGGTTACTGTCTGCATACTACTGAAAGGAAGCATGCCTGTGACAACTTCTAAAAGAAAGCATTTAATTGGAGGGCAAGCATGGCATTGCAGCAGCAGCTGAGAGGTTATACCCTGCTTCACAGGCAGGGGGAGAAAGAGAGCAAGACAAGGCTTGAGCCTTCGTGACACGTAGCAGTGCCACACCTCTTCCAACAAGGCCACGCCTCCTAGTCCTTCCTAAAACAGCCCACCAACCTGGAGACAGCCATTCAAATGTATGAGCCGGTGGGGACCAGTCTTATTCAAACCTTCACAGTCATGGACCCAGTGAATAGTCATTGATTTAATACATATTGAATTTGCTGAACCTCCAAGTCCTACTCCACAAGCGTTGATTCTTGTGAGCTCCCTCCTTGTCATATGCAAGATACTCTTTCTAATAAGTTAACTCCTCTGGAATCATTTCTGAATTCAGTTGAGAGTGCCTTTGAGGTGACTAAGCTCTAGATCTCTCCTTTCGACCACCTTTCCTTTTTTTTCAGGCAGAAATTAGCAAGCTTTAAGGAGAGAGTCCTAGAAAGAACTGCTAGCCAAGCAAGCAAGACTAACTGTGCAGTACATCTTTCAGGTTTCCATCTCCAAGTGTGATATACTAACCCAGATAAAAACAAAGAAATAAATACATACATTATAGTAAGAAAGAGGCAAGAACCTTTACAAGATTTGCTGAGAATGCTTGCCACTTTTATTTTCTATGGATAATTGTGCATTCAAGTGTTGAGTCAAGGATAGTGATTGACCTAGGTAAGCATAACCCAAACAATAAAGCTTTTAATGGTCCAGTGAGTTGGTAGGATGTGTAGGAATCTAAAAGACTTGTGAACACATAGCCAACTTTCTCCAGGAGCCATTTATTTTGTCCTAAAGAAGCACAAGATGGTGAGGAGCTTCTTTGCAGTTTTTCAGATAGTAGAAACCAAAATACCTCTATAAATCCCTTGGCACAAACATGATCTATAAACACTTCATTAAGATGGCTAATTTTGAAGCTTTGTCCAACCTCAATAGCAGTCTAAGGTGTCAAACTTAAATATACATGTACAACATGATCTTCTGTAGTCTCTCAAGAGTCAGTGAACAAAATCTGTCAAACCCTTCAAGCAAAAGTACAGGAAGTCTCCTTTATGAGGGATGGGGACTACTCTGTGGGAACAAGGACAAGTGTTTAGATTGTGCTAAGGGATTGTGCAAGTTTAATAAGGTAATGGCTATGGGTCTTCCTCTAATATCATAATCTCACTAGCATTGAGTAGTTAGTGAGGTTTCCAGTGCTAGACATGTTTTGTTGAACAGGTCTTAAGTCCACAGGCAGCTAAGGGACACTGAGAGATGAGGAAATCATTTTCCCAAGGGACAAGCCCACCAACTGCCTATCTAATACTAAGTGGTCATCCAAGAAACCATGCATACAAGTAACATTATACAGACTGAGCAGGTTGGGTATAGTTAGGGATGTGTGTGTGTGTGTGTCTGTGTGTGTGTGTGTGTGTGTGTGTGTGTGTGTGTGTGTATGCATATACTAGCAACTAATGTAAAAAGAGGCCATGAAGTACAAGGAGAGAAAAGAGGGTTTCGGGTAGGAAAGGGAAGAAGAAACCTAATTATATTATAATTGGTAGGTCCTGCTGCAGGGCATGGCTGGCATCCTTGCCCTCTAGGAACAGGACTGCCTCTCTCCCAGAGACCAGGCATACAGAAACCAGGCATTTCCGTTGCATGGCCCCCATTTGCTCTTTTGCCCTCCATTGCCCTCGGCCTTTTCCCACCTCCCTATCCTCTTTCCTTCCCTCCCTCCTCCCCTGCAGCATGCTCACCCTTCCCCTGCCCTACCCATGCTGCTTCCAATAAACCTACCAATTAGCCCATTTGCTTATTTAATTAATCAATAATCTCAAAAATATGAGTAAAATAAAAAACACAGACATAAAAACGCACAAGAAGGCTATGTGGCCAACTCCCAGCATTCCTTCGTTTCCTGTAGTATTTTGTGTGGGGTTATGGACTCATAAACAGTGCCCCCATCCACTTTAGCATGTCTATTGTTGCCCTTGTTCACCTCATGTTTAGGCACCCATGTTGATCAGACTTTGTAGGTATGGCTTTTGACATTGTTGGGAAACATAATCCTCACTTATAACTCCCTGAGTCTCTGTCTTCTACAATCTGTCCACCCCCGTTCTGCAATGATTCCTGAGCCTTAGGTGCAAAGAGTTGTACTGTAGATGATGTAACAGTAGTTAATGAAAAAAGAAGTCATGAATTTGAAAGAGAACGAGGGAAGGTATATGAGTTTGGAGAGAATAAAAGGAAGAGAGAATGGTATAATTATATTATAATGTCCATATATGAAGAAAACAAATACTACTATTAATAATAAAGAAAGATAAGACTAGTGATAGTAAAGGACTGAAGGCCACGTCTGAGGAATGGGAAGTGCAGGCTGGAAGAGCATTTGACTAAATCTTCAAATTGTGGAATTTGAGTGTGCTCTAAATTCTATGTGTCAAAGAGCCATAGAAAATAAAGTGCTACGTCGAACAATCGTCACGATTTTTTTAAATGTTAAAAGTGAAAGCAGATGTTTGGATTATCTAGATACTAGAGGTAGCAGACAGTACATAAGGTCTTAGGTGAATGACTCTCCCTTTGTGCTTTTAAAACGTGATTATTCTAGAAGACACAGGAGAGGTGTTGGAGATGCAGAGCTAAACCAGCGTTCTCCACCCTGAGGTATTCACAAGCCTTTCAGGGAGCATGAGTGCTTAATCAGGATCGAAACAGAGCTAATTGTGTTTTACGCATTCACTTTCTGATGCTTGTGAAGATGAGTTGAATTGTGGAGTATATAAGAAGCCACACTATTCACAACACTCCAGGAAAATGATGGTTGCACATCTTATTTTGAAAGACTTTTGTGCAATATGCAGCTCTCCTTTTGATGATGGGTTTTGTACACACACCTGATCTTGGAGTTACTGAAAGATACCAGTAGAAACAGCATTCCTGGGAACAATGGAATCCCTGGTGAAGTGTTTCCTCCCTCAGAATAGCAAAATGTCAAACAGACAAAAGTAGGAAAAATTATGTCACCAGACAGCTGCCTTGCCAGTACAGCCTCAGAATGTTCCAGTTCTTTTTGTACTGCAGTCTGGTATCCATCAAATCATCTAAAAAAATACCATTTTGATATAGAAAAAAAAGATCTTAATTATTCACTGATCTTTTCTCTCCAGCATAACTAATGAGAATAATAAAAAGAAATCTTCCCATTTAGAACACCTGTAAGTCAGGCACTTCACACACACATATATTATTTAATCCCATCCCTAGTCTCATTTTATAGTTGAAAAATCAAATTCATAAGCAGTGTATAAAACTTTCTTCGAGTGCAGTTGGACATTTAGTAGAAATCTGGTTTAGGCTCATTTTTTTTTTTAATGAGAATCCCAAATTCTTTTTTTCCCCATAATGGTTGGCTGCCTTGGCAATTATAGCCCATAATTATAATGATACTGCCTTGTTTACCTACACCTTTCTATGAGTGGTAAAATGTTGCACAAAGCAGGCAACTGATTTTTCTCTATGCCCATGAGGTTAGTGTCTGTAAGTTTTCACTCACAGGCAGCCAGATGCACATATTGCTTTGAAATTAGACTTGTGTCTAAAGATTCTCAGTGCAAAAAAAAAAAAAAAAAAGGAGCAGGGGAGCAGATATCTAAAACAAATTATATGGAGGAACACAGAACCACTAAAGTAGATTGCCATGTAACCTCTCATTTATTTGATTTTAGTGCATTTGTGACTTTAGTATGTAATTCTTGTTAACCATAAGGTTTTTGAGTGTAACGTCCCCATAAAATCTATTCTTCCCACTTTCAATTCCCATCCTTTTCCATTATTTTATTGTAAAATGATTCTTCTCTCAAACAATGCATCCCAATCAGTTTCCTCTCCTTCCACTTCTTCTAGCTTCCCCACCACTTCTCCTCTCACCCAGACACAGCCCTGCTCTGTTTCCTCTTCAGAAATGAGCAGGCCTCCGAGAGACAACAGCCAGAAAGGGCAAAAGAGGCTACAATAAGACACAGCGAAAACCCTCATATCAAGGCTGGACAAGGCAACCCAGGAGGAGGGAAAAGGTCTCAAGAGCAGGCAGTAGAGTCAGAGATGCACCACTCCCACTCCACACCTGCCCACCTGCCCATGGAAGTACAACCTTTCTTTTGTAGAAAATGCACTAACAAACAACGAGAATAGATCAGCTTTCCACTTTGATGAAAAAAGGAAATCTGTTTCTTTTTCATACTGCTTCACACAATTCTGCCTTTTCTTTTCTTTTTTTTTAGAGTTTTTTTTTAATTTTATTTATTTTTTATTAATTTATTCTTGTTACATCTCTATGGTTATCCCATCCCTTGTATCCTCCCATTCTCCCCTCCCTCCCATTTTCCCCTTATTCCCCTCCCCTATGACTGTTCCTCAGAAGGATTACCTCCTCTTGTATATGCTCATAGGGTATCAAGTCTCTTCTCAGTGACCTGCTGTCCTTCCTCTGAGTGCCACCAGGTCTCCCCCTCCAGGGGACATAGTCAAATGTGAGGCACCAGAGTACTTGAGAAAGTCAAATCCCTCTCTCCACTCAAATGTGGAGACTGTCCTGACCATGGGCTAGATCTGGGTAGGGGATTAAATTCTGCCTTTTCTTTTTTTTTTTTTTTCTTTCATTTAAATTCATTCAACCAATCTCTTTGTATTATTTTATGCATTGTTAAACTCCTCCTTCATGCCTACTCCTGATTCTGGTCAAAGGATTGAGGAAGAACTGAAGAAGGACAAAACAGACCACATGTGTTGAGGCCTGGGGACCAGGCAACGTTTCACAGAGGACACAGACAACCATATCAGCCTCATATTGTATTTAGTTCCCGAATTGTGGAATGGGTCATACAACTTAAACCTGGAGAGACCCGGAGGCCTTAGAAGGTTGGGTAAGTGAAGTTGGAGAGGGGCAAGAAACAGTGTAGTTTAAGGAAGAGAAGTGACATATTTGGAATATTATATCGTAAAGGCAAATGCTACATGGTTGTTGTCTTTAAATGGAAAGAATTACCTATCTCTTAAAGAGCCTCCGTAATTGGTAGTTATGAATTTACATATCAGACCTCACATGATTTTGTTGGGCCCTGGAGACCATCAGTAGTACAACAGAGTAACAGTGTTACATAGTTAAAGTATTTCCTGCTTAGCCATTTTTTCACAGTCTACATCAATCTCTCTTTTTTTTTTCTATTTATTTATTTTTTATTTAATTAATTTATTCCTGTTACATCTCCATGGTTATCCCATCCCTTGTATCCTCCCATTCTTCCCTCCCTCCCATTTTCCCCTTATTCCCCTGCCCTATGACTGTTCCTGAGGGGGATTTTGCCTGCATGGAACACTTCTAGAACATTTCAAGAAGGGAAGAGAAAGACAGAAAGAACCCACTCATCTCGCTCCAGCCTTTTCCCACTAAGCATACTCAATCATGATCCCATTATGTCACTGTCCACTGGTATTCATGGCATGTCATCTTTTTTTATTATTATTATTGCAAATAAGATGCAGATCAGTGATGTTTTTCATTATCCAAAGTGAAAAGCTGAGATTTTTGTTAATGAAAACCATAGTAGGTGTCCTTTTGTACTTCCCATGAATGCAGAGCTGCCACCAAACACCACACCAGAAGTATGTTCTTCTCTCACAGGACGGTCAGAGCATTGCAGGCTTCTCGTGGGAACAGATGAGACCTCAGAGTTCCAGGTTCTGATTCCCTCAGGGTGGGCTAGGCCCTACAGAGTCAGGTCTGTGCTCCAGACTTCTGATCTAACCAGGAGTGTGGAAGAAAGTTTTTTCATTGTGTTACAATTAGCCCTTTTTAATGAGGTTACTGGTATCAGGTGGCAACAGAAAGTAGGGAGTTCCAAAGCTGGTGGTGATACCTCAGTGCTACAACCCCTCAGTTAAGCTGCCATGCTAATGGCAGAGGGTGCAGGCAAATGCCAGTGCCCAGTTGGTTCATGGCCAGAACGCTGGCAGCTGCTCAGTTGTGGTCAGTGGCTTGCAGTGGTTGAGAGGGCTTCATTGGTCAGGGAGGCAGCTATGGCTGCCTACATGGAAAACAGGTCCACTGCAAATCTTTCAGGGAGAAGGGAAGTCCTCCTTTCCCCAGAATAAATGACAAGTCTCAGACAGTCATGGTGGAGGAATGGAGAGAGAGTTTGTTTTGTGAATTCGGGTCACTATAAACTGAGGGCAGTGGGAGAAGTTTTGGAAGGTGAGTGGGGCTAGGAGTGCCCCCACAAATACTTGATTTACATGCAGCAGCACAGTACTATCCTAAGAAGGGGAACACAGTACTCAATTATCTTATGGGCATCGGGGATGGGATGGGGTGGGGTGGGGGAAGAACTCCAGGTACAGTTAGAAATATGAAAAAGGTCTTTGGCTGAAAGTTTAGGTACTCAGACATCTCATTAACATGAAGGGAGGTGTTTTCAGGAACCCCCAAGAGTATACTGAATGGGTTTCTTATCTGGAAAAGGTTGGGCCTGTGATCTCCCCGAGGGTTATGTGATGCTTCTTAGAAGATCTGTGACTTCCCCAGATCAGGAAGATAAGAGGGAACTCAGCTGAGGAGGGGGGTCCATGTTTTAGCACTGAGCTCAGGAGCTTTCTGCTAATGCCAGACTTCAACCTTAATAGCAGGGTCCAACAAATAAGAACAAAATATATTATAAAAATTCCAGGAGGCAAATATATCCATCTTCATACTTCTGTAGGAAGTTATGCGAAAGTCATAATGCAAGTTAATAAATGACAGAATTCCATAGCAATTTAGGTACCAGTTATTAATATGATTTTTAACTTTAATATCACATTAAATAAAATATATTGCCATATAGTATAAGGCTAATATGTACAGCTTGTCTCCAACTTCATATCTCATCCCCAAATTTTCATGAATTCTTGTTTTTTTTTAACCTACATTTTTCTTTTTCTTTTTTTTCCTTTTTTTTCTTTTTTTAGTTTATTTATTCTTGTTACATCTCAATGGTTATCCCATCCCTTGTATCCTCCCATTCTTCCCTCCCTCCCATTTTCCCCTTATTCCCCTCCCCTATGACTGTTCCTGAGGGGGATTAGCTCCACCTGTATATGCTCATAGGGTATCAAGTCTCTTCTTGGTAACCTGCTGTCCTTCCTCTGAGTGCCACCAGGTCTCCCCCTCCAGGGGACATGGTCAAATGTGAGGCACGAGAGTACATGAGAAAGTCATATCCCACTTTCCACTCAAGTGTGGAGGCTAGATCTGGGTAGGGGTTTAAAGTTTACCACCTGTATTGTCCTTGGCTGTTGCCTTAGTTTGAGTGGGACCCCTGGGCCCAAATGTGCCTATCATAATGTTCTACTTGTAGGTTTCTAGGACCCTCTGGATCCTTCTACTTTGCTATTCTCCCATGCTTCTCTCATCTAGAGTCCCAATAGGATGTCCTCCCCTCTGTCCCAGTTTCCTGGTAAGTGAAGGCTTTCATGGGACATGCCCCTTGGGCTAGTATGCAGATATAAGTGAGTATATACCATTTGAGTCTTTCTGCTTCTGGATTAACTCACTCATTATGATCATTTCTAGCTCAATCCATTTATCCACAAATTTTGAGAATTCCTTGTTTTTAATAGCTGAGTAGTATTCCATAGTGTAAGAATGGATCAAGTAACCTACATTTTAAAACCGAAATTTAAATCGTGCAAATCTCTTAATTCTGACAAAATAATCCACTAACTTTATATCTACAGGGTTTCTTTGTTTTACTTTGCTTTGCTTTGTTTTCAGGCCATTATAGATAGAGCAGTGTTTGGCTGTTCTCATTTTAAACACAAATGTGTAATCAACACCTGCAGTCTGTGTGTGCATTAGTTCACTGTGCCTGCTGACAGGGAGGGAGCCCTGAGGAAGCTGCTGTATGCAAGTGTTTATCCTCTAGGACCACCCTTGCGAACCTATGCAGGAAAAGAAGAGTGGGGCTGGCTCTAAGTGTATTTATCTTTCCTCTGTGACAAATAGTTTGTTATTATGGAAGCAGAAGAGCAGTTCACACATCTGTTATGTTAGATGCTAACTATTTATGTGATTGAGAAAATAGATGGTAGACAACATAACTAAATTATCTAACATTGCAATTCAATTTTCACTCATCAGGAAAGACATTTTCTATTTGTTTGAATAATTTTTAAAAATTGCTTATTAAAATAGATATTTTTCTGATAAACTGGTATTTTAAAACAATATAGTGATTTCCATACATTGAATGAATAAATACAGTTACATATATAAACACAATGCAATAACTATTAAAATATAAAATGTTTATGCTATAAAATATATTATATATGCCTTGCTCTATACTATAAGTTCAAGTGCTAGTATTTAAATATGAAATTCAAACTGCATTAGATAGCAACCTAAGTCCATATATATATTAAGTTTCAAATACAGAGAAAATTCCAATTTGCTTTACCACCAAGGAGAAAATTGTTATTTGTTGTTTTAGTTTGGTTTTTATTTTATTTTTTTATTTTAATTTTTTACTCATTTTTTGTTCTTGAGAAAAGGGAAACATTCAAGATATAAATTTCCTGGTTGTAAAAGCAGTTTTCTTTTCGTTCTTTGTGATTGAATACAAACCCTATAGATGATTTTGAAGTTGTCTCCTGAGGCAGACCGGATTTGAGGTCAATTCATTGGCCAAGTGCCTATCTACCTGCATCAATAAGTAAAAATATAGCCTGTCTACATTTCAGATTCCTAATCTAGAATGCATACTTCAATGCTTTATAGCAATTCAGAGAAGTAGTATTATGTGGTAATAATTTAAGGTTTTTTTTTTCCTGAACTCAAAATTCTCTCAAGACCTGAAGATGAGAAATGATATTTTTGAATGGAAGGTCAAATGAGGCTGTCTTTGCTAATGCAAGAAACTGAGCATGTATGGATGATTTATTACCATATCTTTCTAATAAGCCTCAAAAAGGTACTGAAAGGGACACATTTAAAGAGTACAGTTCAGGGTTACTGTGACATGATTAACATTTTAGAGTCTTCACATAGATAAGAGGAGATATGAACAACCCTCATGCTGGTTTCCAGCCAGCTGCACTGTGCATGTTATTACATGATTCACCCAGGTAATTTATCAAACCATAGCATAGCAGTTTTGCTTATGTCAACATTTCATTCCTTACCCATTATGCCATTGAATAGATAGTGATGTTATGTAATCCCAAATACCATATTAACCTAATTAAATACTATAGAAAATAATCAGCGTTGAAACACATAAGAAAAACAAACAAAACGCACACAAAAAAAATTTCAGAAGAGGTCAAAAGCATTCATTTTGATTGACACAATATAAAGAGTGTAATTGACAAAGCATTAAGGATAAAACCCAAGGCAGAATGACTGTAGAATATTGGGATGCAGAGAGAGTGGATGAGTATTGGTTAAGTCTAGGTAAAAGCATCATCTACCTGTTTACACCTGTAGGTTTCTTTCAAGGCTGATCTTTACATCTCAGCTTGTGAATCTGTCCTGGTAACTGCCCATGATTTGTCTCTGCAGTCTGAATATCATCCCACTGTGAGCTGTTCACATCCCAGCGGCTCTTTCATGTTAAATCGTGCCTTGTGACTCTCCATTGCGATGCTGGGCACAAGATTTCTCCCAGTGTCCCTGCAACCACAGCACAGTGCTTTTGCTGTAACAGGAACGCCATAATGGGGGTTAGTAAATGAATTCTATCTTTTCTGTGCCCTGCTGAAATTTCACAGACCACTGGATGAATCCTTTGTTGCTACTCACAAATTTTCCTGAGAGGCTGGAATCAGATGGTGAGGGACGAGGGCTGCTCCTTTCTCAGGACTAGGGGAAGATGGAGGGAGGATGAGGGAGGGAAGATGGGACTGGAATGGGGACTACAACTGGGACGTAAGGTAAATAAATATAAAATAAAATAATTTTTAAAAATGAGAGGTAAAAGTACAGGCATGACATGATAAAATATATATTCAACATAACTCTGTAGTGAGATTGAGGCTTTATATTTAATGGACATATTCTTTTAATATTTACATTTTACTAAATATTATTTTTGTTGTTAGCCACACAGTGGTTCTCTACAATTTTCAACTCTTAGTACTTCTATGCACTACTCCTTGGAATAATAGCAGTCCGTAGTTAGGGTTTCCTACTTTTGCCTATGTAAATAAGCTGATTTTCAACATCTAATTCAACAGGAAGGGTCTCGAGGGTAGCTGAGATCATCAGGGAGACTTTTCCTACAGGAACAATCCCACCTCCCTGTAATCGATACAATTCATCTTAAACAATTGTTAGTCATAAAAATCGATACCTTATTTTAGTTAAGTTTTAACTAGGAATAATACTTGTCTGAAAGCAGAGAGGTATTGATTTTCTAAAATAAGAAATTAAAAAACTGGAAGAATCCGCTGGGTACCACCAAGATGAAGAAGCAAGTGTTAGGCAACGATGTGTTGCTAGGATCCCCTTGGCAGGTCTCAGTACTAGCGGGCTTGAGGACTGCCAAGTAGAATAGGTTGGTTTAGAAGAACAAAGTGATCTTAGGAACCTCTGGTTTGTGGGTGGGTTTAAAAACAACAGGTTTCACACTCATGCATAAATCTGCTCTGGGAGCTTTGAAAATTTGCCTTGCCTCCCCAACAGAACCTGTAACTTACAAACCTCTCTAGAAGGTCGGGAATGGGTATATAGACCCATACTGTTCACTAGCTTTAACACCTGAGTTTATACTTCAGTTCCCCCCAGCCCGAGAGGCCACGGCTGGAGGTAGGGGAGATCGGGGGTAAAAGATCATGGTTGGGGCACTGTTACACTTGGCCTGATTAATACTTTGACTATTGGTTAATGTAGTTCTTTGCTCACCTCCACTGGACATTTTACTTTTTTCTCCCAACTTTTGCTCTTAAAAGCAACATACTAACAGGGGAGTTTTTCAAATTAAAAATATTTTTTTGAGAAGTTCGTTCATGAACATTGTATTTACAACATTGCTCCTCCTCGCTGTCCATCTTCTGACTCCTTGTTCCCCACTTGTGCGTGAGTATGTGTGTTTATGTACATATGCACATGCTACTGCAAATGTGTGAGGTCAGGACATAATTTGCTGGACTCCCTTGCTGGGGTTCAAACTGAGGTACAGGTGGCTACAAACTCCTTACTGGCCAGGCTCTCTTGCCTGTCTGTCTGTTAACTATCTTCATACTACATACCAGAGAAACGTCAGCAATTCTTTCCTTTATGTGCCAATAACTTAGTGCCCACTTAACAAACTTTACCCATCCCTCTATCCCCCTATTACACATATTTTTTTAAAGAATAAAGGTTTCAAAAATAGATCTTTTAGGGGTGGAGAGATAGCTCAGCCATCACAAGGAAGAAAAATAAAAAACCAAAAAACAGATCTTTATATCAAGTCTATTTCAAAATGTGTATGTCACCACTATATTAAATTTTATTTCATAAATTATATCACCTCTACTGCTGGTTCACACATCTATATTTTCACCCTCGGGCACTTTCTTTTACCTTCTTGTAAATTTTCATATTTTCTCCTGGAAATAACTTAAGTTCTGGAGTGTAACAATTTCGCTCAACAGCAAACAGATAAGGGTTTTCTTTCGCTCTAAAACGCACACTTGTTTATGCTGCTTGATTTATTGATCTGAGTAACATATTCACTGAAAGCTAATTTGTATTAGTGCTGAAGTTAATGGAAATGGAATTAACTATTTTACAATTAAAGACAATGTTTGCTATAGGGCTTTTACAGTTACCTCTTATTGCTTTAAGTAGGTATTTTGCCACTTGAAGTTTTTAAAGCGGATCCAATCATGAACAGATGCTGAATTTTATTGCTTAACTTTCTGCACATATACACAAAGCATCCATTTTCTTATTTTAATAT
The DNA here is from genome assembly GCA_907169655.1 of Acomys percivali. NCBI lineage: Eukaryota > Metazoa > Chordata > Mammalia > Rodentia > Muridae > Acomys > Acomys percivali. The sequence goes on from OU015752.1 coordinate 19,057,621, forward strand.
ATTTACACAGAATATCATTTGTATATTTTCTTCTTGTCATTGGGTTGAAATTATTGTGTCATTCTCTCTTTCTGAGGAAACACTGTCCATACTGGGCACGATGTAATTTTTATCTGCAGTAGTAGTGTTGTCAATAACCTACTTAAGATGTTTACATTTATATTCATGAATGAGAATGGGCTGTGAATTTCAATGAAGCACTCATATCTTGTGATACCTGAATTAAGCTTTGAAGTCTTTCTGCATCAATAAGTAGATTGGAAGGGGAGGGTTTTTTTTTTTTTTTTCAGGATGGAGCAAATACTAAATGTGATTAGAAAATAAGTATCTATTTCTGAAGTGCTATTTTTTCAAGTATCTTTGTGTTACATATTCATTGACTTGAGAGATTTATGAGCTTTTAGATGATAGTGTATTTGCTAAAAGTTGGGTATTATAGCTGATCTTGAATGCTGGCTCTGTAACTTTCTTACTCGATGTGCTCAGCAGTTTGTTTCCATCCTGTTAGCCTCAGATACTTTCTGAAGTGTGGGTGCACACACTGGGACTGACTTCAGTGACCTTTAATGTTAAGTAACAGCATACGTATGAAAATGGAGGCAGGACCAGGTATATAGTTCAGAATCTAAGTGCTAGGTAGTGCTATATTTCAATTTCAGTGAAGCAAAATCACACATCAGTTATAAGTGAGACAACACGTTTCTTTTTTTCTTCTTCTTCTTTGTTTTCAGGTTGGTAATTTTGCTTCTCTAAAACCTTAAATGATTTTTCACTTTAAAAGCCCTTACAGTGTTACCACTCCTGTTCTTAATTTCCCCTCATACAAACTTTTTTTAAAATTGTTTTTGTTTATTTCTATATCATTGCAGAAAGAATAATTAGGTTTTTGCTTGTTAGTGCATGTTTCCTTTCATCTATGCAAACCGTTGACCTTCTTTTGATATCTCTTGCTGGGATCAAGAGGGGACTTAGAGCTGCCCACCAGAGGAAACATAAAGATGTCACAGTAATGAAAAAGTCTCCTTAGCTCTGAAATTTACTACAAAACAATAAGCACTGGGTTTATCTACCTTGTCCTCCTCAAAATAGAAAGACTCAATAATCAACTTTTCTCATCATTACCACATCCCAATAACCCTATTAGCACTTCCTCACTAAAAAGAAAATCTGAGCAGATGACTACACTGTAGTTGTATGAGTGTATATAAAGCATGTTGAAGGAATGAGCCTTTAAAGTTGCGTAGCATTGGGGCAAATCTCAGCTTGTGACATTAGATAACGAATGGGATCTGGGCCCCGCTTTCCTATTTGGCAGAAAATGACAATTGTTTGGGAGAGGAACTGAGTTAATGTGCTACGAACTGAACTAATCCATCGTGAGTGATGATATTAGCTTCCCCACCCATTTATCATGTATCTCTTACTATCTGTTCCCTTCACAGTGTTCTAGAAGGGAGGCGCTGCCACGGGGTTAATCTGGGAAGATTAACTAACAGCGTATTCCCTGAATGCATGAAAAGCTACCCATGAATTGATACCTTCTCTTTAACCAGTTCAAAATTTCATGTTAACTTTAATCCCCCTTGATGCACCTGAGTGTGTATTAACCCTAAAGAGCAAGTTACCAGGCTGCTACATAATACTCTTATTTTTAGATAACCCATCTGAGAGTCTTTTAATTTATCTGTATAGAAATCATAATTTTTAAAAACATGCTTCTTAAATGGAATCATTATAAAAAAATTATTCTTTCATGAACCCTGTAAAGAATATCTTTAATATTTTCAACCCAATAACTACTTTCCAACCTAGAATTGTGCACTAACAGAATCCAAATGATTTATATTGCATCTTGCTGGGAGCAATGTATCTGTATCAATGTCAAAATACTATGGACAACAAGTCATTATTCCAAGTCAAATTTTTATCCTTAAACCCCAAATATATATATTTTCAAATAAATGTGCTGCTTCAATCCCCAGTAAATATATTTTCAGAGGAAATGAAACTCAGCTCAATGATACCCCTGGGCACCTAATACCCTTGCATAATCATTCAGACTTGGTTGAGGAGAGTGGCTGTGTGGACATTACCTACCATCTGAGAGTGCTGGGAGGATTAGAGAAATATCTGAAAAATTACTTGGGCTTCCTCTGGAAAGATGTTATTAATATGAGATGGTATTTGTATTTGAATGAGTAAGAGACTGAAAGAGGATTATTCCCTGAAGTGGAAGGGAGGCATGGTGGGGAAGAAATCAAACACTCTGCCTTAAATAAGATGGATTTCGGTGATATCAAAGGGACACTCAGCTTCTTTAGACCACAGTGGCAAGCAAAGGGAGGCTGACTCTAATCCTCAGTCCATTCCAGCCTGGTTTTGCTGAATACATTCACTCTCAAAGACAGGAAATATCAATGGGGAATCTCTGGGGTAGAGAAAGCTAAGAACTATTCGGCTAATATAGTAGGAACCCACCTCTTTCCCCCTGATATTCCAGGTGAGATCCTCTACAATTTATGTGACTTTCATGGAAGTGGAAGGGACAAGGACATTAAAACCTGTGGCAGAGATGGGTGTGTGCAAAGCAGGGATCGATACGTGGGAACTTTGAGGCTGTTCTGAGACATCACTGGAAATCCGCTCAAAGTCATTTAAAGTAGGTATAAAAGAATTCAACAGAGGGTAGTTGATTTGGGAGCAAATTAGTTTCCCATCTCTCCCATTAACATCAAACTACAAAAAAAAAAAAAAAAAAAAGAAAAGAAAAGAAAAGAAAAATCAAAACAAACAAAAACCAAGAAATTGATTCTCATATGAGATAATAGATTTGAAATTATGTTAACTTTTAAAACAAAACAATAGACATCTGTAAGTGTTCATTGAGGCCATATGAAGAATGGCACCTAATAGCATCTTATAGGGGTTCTGTAGCCAACAAGAAGCATTGTCTATGTCTGGACATTCATGTCTCAGCCAGTCTCAGAGTTATTCCCATATAGTGGGATTAGCAATATAAGTTACCTGCTTGTTATGCAGTTTAAATTCTTCACATCCTGATTGTGTTCCCCTCCCGCCTTCCCTCCCAATGCCCCCTCCCTCCCTCACCCCCACTCTCTCCCTCCCTTACTACTCAGAAATAGGAACCCTCTTCCCCAAACATCTGACCTCACCCTATCATGTCTCATCCGTACTAACTGTATCCTCTATTTCTGTAGCCTGGCAAGGCTATCTTGCCAGGGGAAGTGATCTAAGTTCGGTGGCCAGGGTGTATATCTGAAGTAGTCCCTACTCTCCACACATGGGATCCACCAGGAGACTGTGCTACTACATCTGAGCAGTGGGTCTAGGTCTACATCATACATGATTCTTGGTTGATGTTTCAGCCTCTGTGTTGTAGTGTAGTTATCCTGTATTATGTGACTAACATCCACTTATGAGTAAGTGTATACCATGCGTGTCTTTCTGAGTCTGAGTTACCTCACTCAGGATGGTCTTTCACAGTTCCTTCCACTTGCCTGTAAATTTCAAGATTTCCTTGTTTTTAATAACTGAATAGTATTCCATTGTGTAAATGTACCACAGTTTCTTTATCTATTCTTTGGTTGAGGGACATCTAGGTTGTTTCCAGATTCTGGCTATTATGAATAAAGCTGCTATGAGCATAGCTGAGCAAATGTCCTTGTTGTATGGTGGTGCATCTTTCGGGTATGTTCCCAGGAGCGGTATGGCTGGGTCCTAAGGAAGGCTTATTCACAATTTCCTAAGAAAGCACCAGGTTGATTCCCAAAGTGCTTGTACAAGATTGCATTCCCACCAGCAACAGAGGAATTTTCCCCTTTCTCTGCATCCTCACCAGCCTTAATTGTTCCGTGCATCATGCCCACCTTATACACCTCTAATTTTAGGACTGTATAATGCTTGTGAGAAATTATATGTTTTCAGAACAAAAGAACCAGACTCTGACATTGCATCAGACCTGACAGGATGCATTCATCTCAGCATGCTGGACACTGATATCCTGTATCCTTCATGTTCCAGCACCAAGTACTTCAGTTGCTGTTCCTCAGCAGAACAAGACAGCTCCCAGGACACTTTCAAAAACAGCTCCCAATCCCAATTGGTCCAGCATTCAGACTGTGCCACACAGGACTCTAGTTAAGCCTGGAATTTCTCAATATTTAGAAACTGGACCACAAATACGATTTCTAGCTTGTTTAACCATTTCCCCAATTTTATTTGGGCCCCTGCTAGGTATTATTCTTCCAAAATCAGCAGAAGAAACCTGAAGAAAATGATGCTCCATTTCCTTTAAGGGGGGCCAGTAGGTCTTTTGCTTGCTTTCTTGAGCAATAGAGGATTATTATCAATGGGAGTTGGTTACAAGTTATTATTTGTCTTCCTTAGAAAGAAAACAAGGTTACACTCAGTGATGTCTCTCTTTTCCCTTATCTTAAATTCTTAGGTTTGGAGATAGGGGTTGAAAAGAAAGAAAGGGAAATATAGACATATATAGGGAAGATAGAACAAAAAGTAGATTAGTGAATCTACTCTTCAACTTAATGCCTCAATTGTCACTCACAAGGTTATTTTTAATTCACTGGTATAAAATTTTGCATATAGATGCAGAATAAGTTTAATTGTAGATACAGTGGTATAGAGTTCAAATTTAAGTTTACTCTTTACTCTTCACACACACACACTATATGTGTGTGTGTGTGTGTGTGTGTGTGTGTGTGTGTTCCTACTCTAATATGAGGTATTGTACCCACATAACTCAATTATAATACAAGGTTTACTTCTAATACATTGAAAGTGCCATTGCAGGCTGTTTAGGATAAACAAGTTATACAAGTTAATTGTTAGCT
>OU015752.1:19062498-19080066 GCA_907169655.1 Acomys percivali
ACCCAGCATTTAGCACACAAAATAAAATTACAGAGTGAATGCTATACTGAGACAGAAAGTAATACATACAAATATTTACTTATAAGAATAAGTAATAACACGTAGAGTGGGTTTAAGTAAAAGTCATTGGGAATATAAAGTACATTCAACAGAATGAAGACATATAATGTGTTCCCAATTGCCTTCTTTAAATTGATGTTTCTGATGTTATGGATGGAATAAATAAAAATGGCCAAGACCTGGTTCTCTGACAACTTAAACTCACTGTTAAACTTAAAATATTACCCACAATACTTAAAATACAAAATAGTCTGACTAGAAGTCCTGGACACCAGTGCCTTTGAAATGCCCCCAGACAATACTAATGTGCAGACAAGGCTAATGACCTGGTTATGAGAGATAGGAGGTCCAAGTCAGCGTTCATATGCCAATGTGAATATAAGGACCCTGGGATTTCCTATTTGCAGTAGAACCTTGTGCTGCTTCTCGTCTCTGGACCACATTCTGAGTAGCAAAGGCATAGATAAAAGTCAAGAGACTGGCCAATGCTGGTAGGGAAAACTATTCAGTTGGTCTGTGCTTCATCTTCAATAAAGGAACACTCGCCTGGACCCCAGCATCTCTCTTCTCTAGAAAGATCAGAGCACCCCAGCGTATACAGCTGTGTTATTTCAAGTTTCTACCAGAAAGGCCTGACAATAATAACCACTTTGCACACCTTTGGTTGGTAGCTGTTGTAGTGGGCACTGAGGGAAACATATCACGAGCAGTTGTCATTTATGATAGATTTATCTATCACATCACTGTTCTCTAACTACCACCCTATAAACCTCTGTTAGCAACACATTCTCACATTTCTTTCTGCAGGTACTTAACACTCAATAGGGAATCAAGCCATACTGTTATACTTTCAACCTTCCATGCCTTGAGGTTTAAAGCATTCCTTTGCTGTAATGTCATTACAGAAAGGATGGATTCCAATATATTTCCAGTGGACTAGTAAAAATCATTCATTTGTTTCATTTCTTAATAGCTTGTATAATTATTTATATGCATAGATATAGAAGATTCATAAGGTGTTAGATGAATGATGTTCCACCTTATTATTTTAAATCTTTGATTAAAAGTCCATATTACTTTTACAGCAACTCAAATTAAATAAATGCAGTTCAAATATCTCTTTTCATCTCAATTTCCCTTTTAAATTTTTTCCTTTTGTTTTTGTTATAACTGGTCAAGTGATTTAAAAGTACAGTGAGAACTGTCCCCAGGGCGTGTTGTAATTCTGTTTCAATGTGATGGTACATTTTGGAGGAAACTATTTTTGAGGTGATCTGGGATAGGTTACAATGCTAATCTCACAGCTGTCTCTGAAGCTATCAGTGCTCATAAATCATATGGTCTGTAATAAGAGAAGTAAGCTGGAGAGGTTAGATATCTTAAGAAAATAGTGACAGAGGTGATCGATGATAAGAGATGACGACACTCTAAGGATGTTACCTAGAAGGCAATGAGCTTCATTTCTGGTAAATACCATTTGCGTTTTTTAAAATCATAAGCATATTAGCAATATAAGAACTTGACATATTTTGGCAAAATCATTTAATAAATTTTAAGCACTTTGTGCTTTAAAAAACTTTTATGAATAATCAAATTTCATCTGAGTTTTCGGGAAGTCTGAACAGCAGTTCTGATTTTGGCAGAAATGTACCACATTTTAAAAGATACATTTTCAAAGGCACGTTGTAGATTTCTTGAATGTATTCAGTCTGTTTACCTAGTATTGATTATTAGGAAATGTCTTCAAATATAATCTAAAAAACAGAAATCAAAAAAAGCAAATAAATCATGGAACGAGACATCTTTTGACTCCTGTCCTGAGCTGCTTGCAAGCAATGAAGCAGATCACACTGAGCGTAAAGCCTTTATATTGGTACTCAGAGCAAAGAAAGGCACAGTCTTTGTAAATGCCGAAGGCAGAACACAGTCTCACTGCTTCGGTGTGCGCATTATTTCAGCTTTTGAAATGGGTGGTTTGAACTTAAATAGGAACTATAACAATGTTTTCAATAACAGGTAATCATTTGAGTCATTGGATACTTTTGAATAGTACTGTAAAGTGATGGTCATTTCCCTTCCAGGACTTTGTATCTGTTTACCTAACTACCTGTGGCTACATCAGGAGACAAAAATCAGAGTAGGTGAAAAACCCTCAGAAGATCAAGCCATAATCATATCTTTATTTATTCTCAGTACTTTATGTTCTGCGAAAGCAACTGGACATTGTTAATAACATGGTCAATCTAGTTGTTCTTCTGAATTTCATGAACATATCAGCAATATACAAATGCATACATACATAAACACACACACACACACACACACACACACACACACACACACACACACAGAGTGCAAGCATGCATCGTTGGTGCTTATGTTAAAAGACTGAACTCAGGACTTCAGTTGCAGTGACAAGTATCTTGACCCACCTAAAAACCTCACTGGTTCCATCTCAGCACATTTAATCAGTGATTTCTTGCAAAGCATATCACTCGGCATAATATAAATCTATGTTTTATACAAGTGTACACAAATTAATTTCATATAAATGATATTTAAAACAAGTTGTGTGGGTCCTTTCCTATTCTTGAATGCTTCAGTTAATTCCTTTTTAAAAATCTTGGCAAAATATGCAGGCATACAATCTTTCCTTAGAGGAAATTTACATTAAAATTTATAGTATTTTCATAATCTTGATGTATTATAATGTTTGCTCTATGCCAATATGCACTAAGGATTTGCTGTTTGTTTACATTTTAGGGTTCCACATTTTTTTTGAATAAGTATTGCAATTCTCATTTGCCCCTTCTCCAGTTTTCCCTGACATTGGTATGTCTCATGAGTTTTCTGCATTTTTCATAATTAGTGTTCAACTGTATATATTATCACCAAGCAGACTCCCTGTTTCATCTGTATTTTTCTGCTGTTTAGAAGACAAGGCTCTTTTTGCTCCATGGCCCAATTATAAGACACCAAGTTAACAGTACTCTGTCATAGCTCTTGAGGTGCCCTTGGCTCTGACAGCCTCCCAGCCGTCTGTTGTTTCTGATGACCTTCACAGTTTTGAAGAGCACTAGTCAGGTATTCTGTAAAATGCCCTTCAGTTGGGATTTGCCTGATGTTTTTCCTTGATTAGGCTGAGGTTAGGAGATCCTGAGAGGAAGATCGCAGAGATAAAAATGTCGTTTTCATCAGGCCATATCAAGGGTACACACTATCAGCAAGACTTATCACCACTGAGGTTTACCTTGACCATTGGACTGGAGGCTGTGTTTGTTAGGTTTCTCACTGGAGATTATTTGCTCTCAGCATTTTGTGCTATTATCTCTGAAAAAAAAATATGTTACTCAGGTATGAACATGAGAGCTATAACCCTGTACATCAAAGGCAGCATTTACCTACATTCTTTTGCATTAATTGTAGGTGTTTTCTTCACTGGACTCCATTTGTTTATTTATTCACTCTTTTATATGTAACCAACTTATGGACATATACTATATACCTTTAGTAATAATTCATGGCTACTATTTTGTTGCTCTGATTATTCAATCGTGGGGGCAGGGGAGCTGTTGCATTTAGACCATTTATACCTTTAAAATACCTAACAAAGCTACATTTAAAGATAGAATTGGGACAGCATCTATCAGTGAAGTTTGAAATATAAGAACCTGTTTCTACTAGATTTGCTTTTAGAATTTAATTCTCCCAAAGATGTGAATATGCAAACCTAAACATGACATATGCCACACATATAACACATAGCTCATTGGTATTGACTGAAAAATTGAAACTCCATGAGCCTCCATTGCTTTATTGTTAACATGAGAACATGGGTATTTTTGAGCACATGTACTTGCCAATATTCAAACCTTTAAACTGTAAAACAATACCTTCATACAACTTATGAGACTAGGAAACAGGAAAGAAAATCATATTTTCAAGTCCATTTTATAGGCCTGTTCATACAGCTTACTTTATAACTACTGTGCCCCTTAGAAAAGACCAAGAGAACCATTAGCCATTGACCTGAGAGCTCATAGCCGCATTAACTGCTGCTGCTAGAAGATATGGAAGAGACTGAAATATCTATAATACCAAATCCTACATTCCCCTATCAAATATCTGAGTTGATGATGCTTAATTTTGACAATATCCATATTGTCACTACTGTATCTGATTAACTCTTCAACCAACTATTTAAAATAAATAATAATAAAAGTTCATTATGTAGTATTGAATCATATACTGAAACAAGTTGATGATAATTTCCCAGATCTAGCCCATGGACAGGACAGTCTCCACACTTGAGTGGAGAGAAGGATATGACTTTCTCATGTACTCTGGTGCCTCACATTTGACTATGTCCCCTGGAGGGGGAGACCTGGTGGCACTCAGAGTAAGGACAGCAGGTCACTGAGAAGAGACTTGATGCCCTATGAGCATATACATGGGGAGGTAATCCCTCTCAGGAACAGTCATAGGGGAGAGGAATAAGGGGAAAATGGGAGGGAGGGGAGAATGGGAGGATATAAGGGATGGGATAACCATTGAGATGTAACAAGAATAAATTAATTAAAAAAATAGTAAAAAAAAAAAAGATAATTTCTCTTAAAAGTGAAATTTCTCAGCTGGGCTTAGTGGTGCACTCCTGTAATCCCAGCATGCAAGGAGGCAGAGGTGGGAGGATCTCTGTTAGGTTTGAGGCTTATCTAGTCTCAGAACAGCCAGGTCTACACAAAGAAATCCTGTATCAGAAAAAGAAATTTCTCTTTTTTAAAATTGAGGAAAGCAATTGAAACAATAATATTCCCTCAAAGTAATAATATACATTGGGTAAAATGATCTGCACCCAGAATATTGAATGAAGGTTCTTTTTTTATTAAACATTTTTATTTTTACATATGCATTTATACATATATATAGCATATACAATAAACTACCTATAGAAAGAAGAACCATGACACAATCAGGAATTATATAAATGTTAAATTCTTAGTGTTTTGACTATTTGTATGATATGAAGGACCCTGTTGTTCAATTCAAGGGGAACAATTGAGGTCACTTCCTTACTTCATGTTTCTTGGTCATTCATTCTTTCAAATTTTGTTTGTGGCAATAACAAATAAAATGTATTCCATTATTTATATAGCTGGGAGGGCAGATAGTTTACACTTTACATGGATTTATGGCAAGACGACCAAGAACAGCACTACAGTTCCTTACTTTTAGATTTGCTAGATTAATGGAGGAAAACAATACCCAGTCAATATTATTTATTCTATGACAAATACAAATTAATTGCCTATCACAAGTAAAAGATAACCCTGTGTATGTATTGTAGATACATGGTGTATATTTATTTTCCTTAGACAGGATTGGATTTAGAAAAATGAAGGACGGTGGCCTGGATGACAAAAAGCTAGCATTATCGCACCAGGACCAAGGTGTTTATTGGCTCACTGCCCCATCTTTTCCATTCTACTACCTCTTGACCCATTAAAATATTTAGTTACATACGACGTAAAATAAAGGAGAAATATCTTTAAGTATTTATTTCATTTGTGAGATTTTTCCATCTATATGTGATGCCCACAGAGGAGGCCAGAAGTGAGTTTTGCATCCCACGGAGCTGGAGTTAGAGGACATTACAGGCTCCCTGAAGTGGGTACTGGGAATTCAACCTGGGTCCTCTGCTAGAGCAGCAAGTGAACTTATCAGTGTTTACCTCTCTAGCCTCTGGAAATTAATTTTTACAGACAAAGAATTTTGCATCTGGATATTAGTACCTTGCACTGCAGGAAGCAGTATTGCCTAATGATAAAAACATCTCAGAGAACATGACAGGAAGGACCACATGCAACCTGTCCTGCTCTTTTCATCTCTCTATGGCTTTGATGATTGACAAGAGATGCCTCCAACATATTTTTTCTTTCATCTCCATGGCAGCCATGTTTCTATGAATCTATATCAAATTTCCATTGCACTTGGAGCATTAACATGTTGACCTGTAGTCACTTTACTATCATCATCTCAGGTGTGAGTCTTAGATTTAAAGTTTCTTCCATGCCTCATTGCAAAACACAGATTCCCTTCTCTCTGCTTCCCTCTGGCCATGAGCCTAACATTTCTTCTGTTCAAAAGATAAATCTCTAACAGGAATGATTAGCATATAATACTTCCAACTTTTTCCCTTGCTATTAACCACCTATATGTGCTTTTTAGTGTCAGCCAAGTGGCAGGAGTTCTACCACAGCGACTGACTGCCTTTGGCTTCATATCTTAACCTATTTTCAGTGCACATTTGACTTTAAACCTTCTAGACCACTGGTCTTTTATTTGGAATTATTTCCTGTCTTGGTTTCATGAATGCTTTCACTCGGTGTCTCTCTTTTCTCTATGGAATCCCCTTTGGTTTCTGTAAAGGTTGTAAAGGTTCTTCATGGGACAGTGAAAATTCTTTTCAGGGTGACTTCCTGGGTCCAAAAGTGTACATAGGTGTGCACTCCGTCTACTGCATATGTATGTTTGTGTGTGTGAATGCCAGAGGATGCTTTGGTACTTTCATTCTTGGGCACTATCCATCTTGATTGATTGATTGATCAATTGATTGATGTGCTAGGATTTCCTACTGGCCTGGAGCTCAGCAAGTAAGTAGTGGCCTCTGAATTCCAGGGATCTACCTGTCTGCAACTCCCCAGAAATGGGATTAAAGGCAAGTGCTACCATGCCTTTCCTCTGTTTGTTTGTTTATTTATTTATTATCTGCTAATATTTTAACAAGTAAACATTGACTAAGATAAATTACTCTGCATCAGGAAGGTGGGTGTTATACCATCAGTTGAATGGCTTAGGTGAAAATAGGGCTGATCTGTATTGAGATGATGCCATCAGCAACTCTTCTCTTCTGGGGTGTGGGCCTTCCCTGCTGACTTTAAATTTGTCTCTGATAACCACAATTGCTAAGCAGCCTTGCATGCACACACACACAGAGCTTTGTACACATGCCCCCACCTCAACAATAAACCATTTGTTCTTCAATTAGTCTAGGTCCCTGCCATTCACTCCTTGAAAACTAATTAAGAATAAGAGATTGGCAGATATCAAGCCTTTCCAAATACTGATGTCCAGCCATAACTTTATTTGGAATTCAAAACTCACATTTTTAAAAAACCTACTAACTGAGAGCACTATGGCGCTGTCCCACTGGAAATGGAATGTCCGCATAAGATATTGAGCTTACCATCCCTCCCTCATCCCGTTCTTTACCATAGAATCTTCTCTTTGTTTAGGAGAGTCACTCCCACCTATGCTGGAAAATGGAGAAATAATTGATTCTTCTGAATACCCACCTTCCCCCAGTTCATACCCACATCCTGCTCTGTCCCCTGGTACAGAAAATCAGCCACTTAATCCTATTGTACATATTCTAAAATCCATTCTGCTCTTCCAATTTTTACTCTTGGGTCTTATTTCAGCTTCTCACTGCATATAAATTAAATGGAAACCCACCCACTGCGCCTCTTGTCTTCTCACCAGATCTTGTCTTCGCTGATCCTACGTCCCACAATGCTTACATACTCCCAGTTCTTCACAATCCCCAAAACTTGCTTCACTGTTTTAGAGAACTGTGCATTATCTTCATTGCTCTAAGAATTCCTTCTTGGTCATTTCCCCATGACATCTCCATTTGGTTATTTATTTGTTTGCTTACGTGTTATTCATGTTTTGTTTATGTTTTTTTTTTAATTTTTATTTATTTATTTTTTTTATTAATTTATTCTTGTTACATCTCTATGGTTATCCCATCCCTTGTATCCTCCCATTCTCCTCTCCCTCCCATTTTCCCCTTATTCCCCTCCCCTATGACTGTTCCTCAGAGGAATTACCTCCCCATGTATGTTTATGTTTTATTAGTTCTTTGAGAGCTAATTTTGTGCAATGTGTTTTGCTCTTATTCACTCTCTCTCTCAACTACTTTCACATCTCTTTACCTTTTCCTATGCACCCATCTTTGTTTTCCTCTTTCAAAAATGTTTTTTCCACACATTAAGTACAATTTGTTCAGCCTATATATTCTTAGATGTGTGGCCTTACTCTGGAGTGGTTTTTCCCACTCTTTACAACGCTACTCAAGCAGCAACCCTTTCCGTTCATATCTAGATTGATGGCCCTGCATTACCACTTTCTCCATCCTGCATCTAATGTTCCTATGATTTCCACTTAAAACATTGTCTGTCTGCATCTCCACTGCCTTGTAAGACTTTTAAGAGAAAATGAATCATTGTTTCCCCAACTCTTAGAAGACAAGTCATTCAAAGAAAGCAAATGGATTTCAGAGCATGAATGATCAAGGAAGCAAAATATTTTAAGAAAATGAGATGATTTTAGAGATCTAAAAGTATAAATGTCTGGAATTGAAACTATTTATAAAAGTCTTACATAACATTTTCTGAACAGACAGGATAAAATACTATTGGTTTGTTAAAGAAAAGGCTTTAAAAGCACAGAAATTTTAAAACAGCTGTCTGAATAGTCTTATATGTAAAAAGAATTCAGTATGATAATTAAGCCATTTATAATATACAGAAAAAGCAGCAAGGTATGTATTGGCCCCTTCATGAACCCAATAGCATGTGTGAGGATACCTGCAGCAGACAGTGTCAAACTCATTTGCACAAGGAAAACAAACACAAACTTTGCCATTTAATTGTTTTCACTTTTTCTATATTTTGCAATTAAAGGTATTTGAACCAATCCTAACATAAAAACAAAAACAAACAAACAAAGTAACTCAAGTTTTTTTCCTGAAAATGCTGGACAGAGAATTGAATTATATTCTCAAGGACATTATTATCATTATGGTAGCTACAATGCTGCTCTCCTTGTAAAAATGCCTTGTACATCTAAGCTCACTTACTTATTACAGATAGCTGAAACAGGAAGGACCATTGTTGTTTCTATTTTAATGATAGACAGAGACATTTTGGAGAACGTAGCATGACCTCCTAATGTTCAATCAGCTGACTGATGCCAACACAGACAGCTGCAGGGCGAAGAATTTCAGATCCTGCAACCAGTGACCTCCTGGACACACGCCTTATGTTCACTTCACTCCTGGCCGTGTATTGCTCCAGAAATCCGGATTCTCTCCTCATATTTAGTTCTAAATGGGCATCTAAAAGCCTTAACCGACATTCCAAGGCCTGATTGCTTTTTCCAGCCTGGTCTTCTTCATCTGGGTTGTGGGGCTTATTGACAGTTCGAATGCTTAGGTCAAGTTTTCGTTACGACTTGGTGCTTCTTGCCATTATGGATGCTTGCTTCTAGAACAGCCTCTTTAAGTCTCTGCCATCTTTTCAGACTCCCCCTTCTGTATTTAGAGGGCCTGAACTTTCAGGGACTGAGGCTATGCATGGATTAGAGAATGACTTAGCAGCCACTCTTTTTTTTTCCTTTTCTGTGAAACAAAGTATATGAGGGTTAACACCACATGCATGGTGGCACACGTCTGGTGGCACATGTCTTTAATCCTAGCACTTGGGAGGCAGAGGCAGGCGGCTCACTGTGAGTTCGAGGCCAGTTTGGTCTACAAAGTGAGTCCAGTAGAGCTAAGGCTAACACAGAGAAACCCTAACTCAAAAAACAAACAAAAATCAAAACAAAAAACCCAAAAAAGCTTGTTTGTGATCCTACTTTTTCCTGCCTGCCCTCTACAAAACTTCCCAGTTGACAGAGTTCAAGATCTGACTAGAATTTTAGCAGATTTTATATTTACATTTGTGATCTTTTTTTTTTCTCTCTCTTTTTTCCTGGTCAGAATTTTTTCCTCATCCTAGCAACATCTCTTCAAACCATTTTAACAAAATTAGGAAAACCACATTTTTGTAAAATTATCTTTTATTTGACTGGTTTAATTGTTATCTTGGTGGGTTATTGCCTCTGTCTGCTAGCCTGGGCCTAGTTCTGGAAACTTCTAGTCTCTATACTATCTAATCTTGGCTGAGAATGGTTTTCAGCCCCTGAGACTTACTGCTGAATATCATGCCTCTTTCTTTCTTTCTTTCTTTCTTTCTTTCTTTCTTTCTTTCTTTCTTTCTCTCCTTCTTTTTTTCCTGAGCTCTGGCTGGCTGGTTCAACTCAGCTGTTCTGACTCAAACTCCTCTCTATGCTGACTGATTCAAACTGGCTTCTTTCAGCTTCTAACTGAATAGCTCTGCATGGCCTCCAATGAACTCTAGCAATCTGTTCTAATCTTCTGACTTCTTCTCATTCTCTGGCTTGTCTGTCTTCACCTGTGTCTAGCCTGTTCTCTCTTAAACTTGTCTCTGTAAAACTTGCCTGGTAAAACTGTTCCCTCTCCTCTCTTTCTTCCTACTCTCTTAAGTCTCCTTTTTGTCTGTTCTCCCGAGAATTGGGTGTATCCTGTCTCTGACTCATTCTGTCAAATCTTTCTCTGATTTGTCACTTTGCCCTTCAATTAGACATTACTTTCAAACATAACTACTTCCTTCTACAAACTAATCTTATGTTAATTGTTAGGGATTAAAAGTATGCACTAAGGGGTTGTCTGCATTCCAGACAGATCACACAGACACAATAGTCTTTAGATGTGATCAGAGTAGCCATGCTGCTGGATTAACATTCCTCTATAACATTTTTCTACTATAATAACTATAATTTTAAGAGAGCAGGTTTGGTCAAACAACAGACATAAAACCGAGAGAGAGCGAGAGAGAGAACGAGAGAGAGAGAGAGAGAGAGAGAGAGAGAGAGAGAGAGAGAGAGAGAGTGTAAATAGTTCTTGCTTTTTCCATGGCTTCTTTTCAAATACGTACTCCACATCACTGTCTTTCTGTCTGTTTTAAGTACTGTTTGGTCATTTTTTCAGGCTTGAACTCAGATTACCAACTCAAGCCAAGAGAGTAGACCTTGAATGTTTTTTGGCTCAGTTATCCATGGGGTTTTTAAGCCTGCTCAAGCAGAATCATATAAAATCCCAATAGTTACATTCCTCATTCAGTGGCAAATTTTTAAGATCTTTCTACTTCCCAGGGCCTTTAAAAGTTTATCCAAATTGCACGTTTTTTAGAGAATGTTTGCATAATTGCTTCCGTCTGATGCCATTTCTGGAATTTCCCCAAATGTAGTTTTCTATTTAAAAAGAAGTACAATCCACTAAAGGTGTAGTAGCTATGAATCACTATATTTGTGAAGAGAGAGGTAGTATGGAACCCTATTTTACATGAACTTCAATGGCCTTTCTTTCACGGGGCCAAAATCCTGAAGTGAGCCTTGATTGTGTGCATTCAACTGCATATTCCTTGGAGTTATGGTTACTTTAGGCATCAGTTTGCCAGAAGCACCTCTAGTCATGTCTGTTCCACTGCTAAATACTGACATCAGTAATGCATTCCCTTTAAACTTTCAAAAATATCCATCTAAACTTTGTAGTCTTCTAAGTTCATAAATATACACTGGTATATCCAATTAAGGCCCAGACTAGTTGACCTAATTTTATCTTCATTACCCCTTCAGAAACATAGTAGCCACACACGGTGACACTCTGAGGTACTGCAGTATAGAGTTCCAGCATATGGGTTTGGACATGGCAACTCAGTTCCTATCGAATATAATCAGTAGCCTGTATCACAACATGCCCTCAGGGTAGCAATTTTGTTACCAGATAGCAGCGTCAATTAAAACTGGCATTTGGATTACTTTCCAAGGATTGAGTTTAGATAAACCAGGTATTGTTGCCAGGCTACCTTAGCACTCTACTCATATGGCATCCTTAATTCAGATTTCTGACCCTATAATTCACACCATTCACCTTGTCGGCTGGATTTTCACTCTCTGAACTCCATTATTTATCTAGACCCATGTTCATCAGTGTGGTCTCTTTAGACATAGCCTTCAAGCCATCTGGAAGTTTTGTTTAACTTGCAGACCCCAAATCAGACTACATGACTAAAAGTGAGGAACTAAAACTGAGCATCTTCAGTTTAAAAGCTGTCCAGAATGAAGATCCTTGTGCATCTCCCCCATCTGAGGATAATCAAATCTACTGCCATCTTTATAGATGCCTATCACCTTAGTCTAAAGGAAAAGAATTGCCATCAACTTCAGGGAAGGTGAACAAGGCTTCCAGGACCTCCAATCAGATGCTACGCAGTCAGGCTCTATTGAACTTTGTTAGACGAACAGTGTGTAGCTCACATTACACAAGGTTACTTACTCACTATGGTGAGAGATAAGGTTAGGCCCCCCCAGGGTGTTCATATTTGTTCTAATAAGTTATATGCCATTTGAAGAAGTCCCTACCTAGTGGAAAACTGACTCCCTAAGCCTACATAGATAAATATTTTCAGAAAGAGATATTTTTTCTTAAGCACAATATCCTTAGAACCCAGAGAATCACACATAGATTTTTGTCTTGTTATTTATATATCTTGAATTTGAATGAACATTTTGGAGCTTCCTGAATTACTGTGACACTAGTGAAATTCAGAGTTTTGTCCTGTATGTCGCAAGGATGCAATAATGATTGAATGGCTGCCTTTAAAATGCTAGCATTATTTCCTTAAGTGGAATTGACCTTGTGGAGAAGGATGCCAACATAGTCTATTCTTGTTATGATGAGTTATGGCTGTGGGATCATTAACATTTATGTAGAAAGGTAAATGCTTAAAGCCAGTGACTGTGACGCATGCATACAACTGAGGTTTAATGTATATTATGGAGATCCAATAATTACTACTGAATTAGGCTCATAAATTTGAAAAGATGGAAGAGGACTGCTGAATGAGCCTACTTCATGTTTTTTTTTAAATGAGTCTAATGTGTTTTTTGACTAATTCATCCATGACAACCAAATTTGGTTCAGAGTCACTCATACACAGCTCCCATTGACATCCACAGGATTTGTGCATGAGTTAGTGAGGTTAGAATTAAGCCTCAAGGAAATAACTAAGGATTTCTAGTGAGATATACTTGTGTGATTAAATAAAATCATTTTTATGGGCTTTGTTTTCTTGTTTTCAGGCCGTTCCTTATGAAGATAAATAGCCCGAGCACACTGAGGTTAATATTGCTTTTAAGCTATTTGTCTCCATTTGGGAACTAAATGCAAAGAAAAATGAGTGTTTTAACTCTCAGAAGCTTTCTTTGGTTAAATGTTCCCTACATTCAGGATCTAGCACACTTTTCCACTTTCTGGGGAGCAGGTATTAGTCACCCCCAAATGTTTTTGAGAAACAGTAGTAAAATCCCTGTAGTAAGAAGACAGCCAATTCTCCTTACTTATATGCACTATTGTGCAGTCATCTTACAGCTGCTAAAATAAGAGGCAAATAACTCGATTTGAAGGAAAAAAAAACCACTAGATGATGAATACTCTTGGAGGGAAGAAGTGCAAGTCTGATGTACAGCCTTATTTGAAACATTAGAGACAAATTAAAAATCACTAATTGTACTGACACTGGGTAACTGTTTAACTTAGTTTCTGTGACAGCCTTACAATGCTTGCTTTGTAGAGGAGGACTGTCGGCATTTGGGCAGCATGTATTAGGTTTCCCTAGCATATCATATTTGTAATCTTAACTTCTTTGTGGAAGTTTCCTGCTATGCAGGCAAAGAACTATAAGTGTAAGCGAGTTTAGTAGCATTCTAACTTTTGAAAACATGTTGAGTATTGGGGTAACATATAGGGCACTTGCAACACGATTTGATTTTGTTGTTTCTTTCCTACCCTGTCCCATTCTTCTGGACCCCTTTCTTCCTCATGTATCTAGTGTTTTAAAATTATCAGTATGATCAGTATTCCCAGTTAGCAATCAATTAAGACACTGACACTTGTTATATTTTAAAATAGCCTTAGAGCCAGGCATGGTGGCACACTCCTTTAATCCCAGCACTCACTTAGGAGGCAGAGGCTGGTGGATTGCTGTGAGTTTGAGGCCAGCCTGGTGTACAAAGTGAGTCTGGGACAGCCAAAGCTACACAGAGAAACTGTGTCTCCAAAAACAAACAAACAAACAAACAACAACAACAACAACAACAACAAAATAGCCTTAGTTAACCTGGGAAGGGCAGGCATAAATCCTCTAAACTACTTCCCATAGTGGGGCAGGTATGGGATCCCTACCTCAATCCTATGGCATCTGCTTCTAATAACTCCTATTAAGATATCTCCCATCCATAATCCCAAATACTTGCTAATGTTCTTCATCTGGGCCGAATCTCCATCCACGCTTGCCATGTACTTCTCTTCCATCTAACCCATGGCGACCTTCCTTTCCTCCTCCAGTTTTTCTCCTTCCTCCTTGTGGCAGTCTTTTTCTTTCTCTTCTTGGGACACTCTCTTCTGCTCTCTCTTTTTTTTTTTTTTCTTCTTCTTCCTAGAATTAATCTCTCTCTCCCCTAAGCCTGGGAATCTTAGCCACATCTCTATCTCTATTGCCCTGCCCAGGTGGGATGACTTTTTGTTATTAATTAAAAGGTGGGCCACAGAGAAAGCAAGCAATAATTAGCATCAAAAGACATCAGACCATCCGCCAACATATATTGTCCCTCCTCAGCACTGTCTCTTGTACCTCAATGTCACATGTGTCCATCCTTTCTTCCTTCTGCTCTCAGCACCTCTTCTTTCTCTTTGGTAGTCTTCTAACTTTGTTGTTTTTCAGTAATAATGTCACATATATATCAAGACTACCATTTGTGTAAACAAAAAATGATGCATGAGATATGCAGAAGAATCTTGGGATTTTTAGGTATTTAATTGTGTAGGTATTCCCTTTTATAAAAATAGAATCATTTTGGGTATTTGAATATGTTTGTAGTTGCATCAGAGGTATCTCCTTAAATGCATTACAGGATTACTAGTGTTTTAAAGAGTCATTTAGATACTATAACAATTGAAACACAAAGCAAAGGATGCTCAAAACCTGCTTGGTGAAAGGGGGATATACTCAGCCCTCCAGGCAACGTGTAAAGCTGGCAGGAGAGGTAGTGCTACCCAGGAATATCAAACCAATTAGTTATCCAGTATCAAGCAGTCGGTCTTGAAACCATACATACAACTAAAAATATATTGACTCAACAAGATATATTCAGGAATATATGTATGTATATACATACACATACATGCATGGCACAGCAATTAAGGAATAAAAGAGGCATGCATTTGAAGCAGGAGGGGTACATGGGAGGACTTGTAGGGAGAGAAGGGAAGGAAAAAAGTACAAAGTAGAATCTCAAAAGCAGCCCAAAAAAAGGATAGAATAGTGAAAAAATTATCTTGAAGATGTCTGCTAATATCTGTTTATCTAATGAAGACATTTTTCTCAGCTCAGTTGTAATTTGTATGGACTGTTGGAGAAAGACGTACCTCAGTTTTGCATTATTGGAGATGTTGAGCTGTCCTAAACAGTGCTTTGTATTTGAAATCAAGATAGACAAGTAGAGAGAGAGAATCCTCCTGGGGCCGAATGTTGCTCCAAGTTGGATGGTGTTTGTCCACTGCCCAGTTTCTCTAGGCAGCCAGAGATGTAGGAAGAACAAGTGGAGGAGGATCCTCCACCAAACTAGCTCTTGAAGAGACCAGAGTGTCAGTAGCAAATGGGTCTCAGGATTGTCATCACTTTTGTTGCATCACTTCAAACCATTGTACTTTCAGCAATAAAAATTTCCAATTTGCTTTTTAAAAAACTCAGTGAGTTGAACCTTTTTAAATGTCTCTTTATTATTAAACAGATCTGCCTAGTCTAGAAACTTTTTCCCCACTGATGCATAAAGCAGTTCTCTAAGATGATTTAATTTTATTTACATCCACATAGACCATTGGGGCTGATTCACACTGTTGTAAAATTCTACTCACAGTCAATACTCATGTCCTTAGAATTTTTAAAGAATAAACATAACCACAAGAAACTTAGCTCCTACATTGAGTAATGTATTCTCTCCTTAAAAAGTTAATACAACCTAATCTAGGTGTTAGGATAAAAGGCCAGAGTTGATATCAATATTTATATAATATTCTACCAACATTCATCTAGTATTCTTATAGTAAAACTATTTCAAAAGCACACAAGCCATCCTGATGAGATCTGACAGGCTGTGGTCAGACAGTGGGGCAGAGGCCTACTGGAGGAGAATAGGCCAAAAGAGGGAGGGAACAGGAAGATACAAGCAGAGGAATAACAATTGAGAGGCAAAATGAATAAATTATAATAAATAAAAATAAAAGAAAAAAGCATGTACCATTAAAGACTACTATGGACAGAGAACATTTGTGTGACAGGAAGGAAGGAAGGAAGGAAGGAAGGAAGGAAGGAAAGAAAGAAAGAAAAGAAAGAAAAAAGATGAAAGAACCACTGTATCCATCACAAGACACTGGTTCAAACCTTTTCCAAATAGTCACTATGGTCTTTCTGCTGTTAGGGAGTTTTAAGTAGTAGACATATTTATCATTTGGTTTCCCTGTCATTATTCAGGGCATTTTTATTATGAAATATGCAAGATCATTTCACAGTGAATTGTACTAAAAGCTTTCTTCCCAAATTCTGTATGTCTCCTTGCTACACCTCGCCAGCCATGGTCCTTTGTATTTGCAAAGTGAGGCACTGTTAGTTGTGACAAGCCTACATTATGCAATCATTTCAGGTGAAGCTGGATTATAAGCAAGTAGCACTTTCCTGGGGCTTCTCAAAGAAATGAAAGTTAGGCTTGAATATCACCAGGGAAACTCTTCCCCCATTGTAAGCATCTTTTTAGAGGAGAATGCCTTCAGGAATCTATTCAGGAATATTTATTGCTTTTCAGAAAGAAAGAGTACAAGAGAAGTGCTTGGGTGCCTGAAATTGCTGGCATAGGTTTCTGAATTCTCTCAATAAGGGTCTCTCCTCTTAAAGGCATTTAAATACACCACTTTCTATCAGGTATGGATTTCCCTCTTTGAATTATTTCAGTGTTCTCTACTCTAAAACGTCATTTCCCCTCATCTATCTACTACATCATGACTTGGATTCCAAGCCTGCAAATATAGACTTGCTCCTTCCTCTCTGTAGTCCTCGACTCAATAGCACGGCCTAGGCTTAACAGTTTATACACAGAATTTATAAATTGCTGAATTTCCAAAACACTTTTCATTTATCATATAAAATTCTTTTAATTTTCTTAATTACATAAAGTACATAACATCAGTGTTATTCACATTTTTTAATAGTTGCAAAGTAAGTACTGTGAATACATGTGGCCTGTAATTGAGATTAACACTTCAAGTGACCAATCAGCATTGATTTTGATAAAGTGGCCAGGCTAATTGCATGGACAATGCAGTGCACCCCATCTCATCTCTCCCCTTAATAAGCATCTTATTGGGATTGGTATAAATCCCTTGTGCATTTTGGCTTCTTGTCCAAGTCCTCGTTAGCATTTTTACACCCGTAGCTCCTTCACTTCTACACACACACACACACACACACACACACACACACACACACACACACA
>OU015752.1:19080076-19096481 GCA_907169655.1 Acomys percivali
ACACACACACACACACACACACACACACACACACACACACACACACACTCACGCTCACACACATACAGAGACTCAGAGAGAGAGAGAGAGAGAGACAGACAGACAGACAGACAGAGACAGAGCCAGACAGAGACAGAAGCTGCTTTCCTGTCTTCCGATGGAAGCAAAATGCTGCTCTCTGTATCCACAGACACCTATTTGCCAGCTCTGTCTCTGTTCCTAGGCTTCTTCCAAGAGAATATGAGTGGCACCATTTTTTCCAGCTGTGAATCTCATTTCTTCCTGCCTTGTCCGAAAGCTTGACTTGCAGTTCCTCCACCCTGTGTCTTCAGCCCCCACCGCCCACCCCAATTCCTCAATGGTTTTCAAACACACTGAAAAACAGTTCTTACTGGGCAGCAAGAGGGTTCAGCAGGTAAAGGCACTTGATGCCAGGCTGGATAGTCTAAGTTCAATTCTTGGAACTCACTTCAGTAGGAAGTATAGCTTGTCCTCATAAAGATGTCAGGGTTAGCTGGGGAAAGCAGGGATGTTTATAAAAACAATGGCACAGGACAAAAAGACCTCATCCTTCCCACCTGAACTCAGGTGGTAATTACAACTGACCTTTTAGCAACTGAGCTATTTTTCTTCAAATTATACAATAGATGATGTTTATGAAAATTGATGTAGAAACATGAGTTTAACACAAACCTGCAAGTCCAAGGCTGTGGCTTGCTCGCCCAGCGTTGCCAGGTCTTTGCATGAAAGGGGCTGAGGAATGGAGCCATGTGTGAGTTTGCATGTGCTTGCGAATTGTAGTTAAGGAAGGGGAGTAGGCTAGATAAAGAAGAAGCAGCTGGAGTTTGAATTAGGCGCCCAGGGAGGGTGCCTGAACCGCCAGGAACTGGAAGAGAAGGAAGGCTCTCCATTGGAGAGGAGAGCAGTGGCATCTTGGGTTTAGACTTCTGCCTTCCAACACTGAGAGAAGACATTTCTGGAAGCCAGTTCTGAAATATTTATATATGTCTAAAATGTATCTTGCTCATAACCATGCCTCCCCAACCTCCCTGCAACTCCCCAGCATATCTTCCCCACCAAAGCCCTTTCCTGGTTCGTCCATTAGGACCCTCTCTTTTGGGACTGATGGAATCCCTGCTGGGACCCCTGGCCTAGGACCTTCTTCTGCCCTTCCCCTACACGTTTCCTCTAGGGAACTGCCCAAAGCTGTACCAGTGCTCTCTGAAACCCTGTGCCTCTTTGCTCCGACCATCTCTGTCAGAGGCTCCCCCAAACCTTGCCTGACAATGAGAGATCTTCCAAATACTCTTTGGAGGCCCTGATAGCAACCCTATGCCTCCTCCTCCTGTCTGCTGTAACACAGCGCCCCTGCCAGACTGGAGCAGTTTGTCAGTGCCTTTCTAGCAAATATTTCAGTGGTTACAACAACAGCAGCAGCAGCAACAGAACAGTTTCCCCTTCTCTGTCTGCTTTTCATCTACTTTGATTGACCCTTTTAAAGGGAAATGAAAACTGAATGTGTCTTCTGTTTACTTTTAGTATATGAGCATTGCACTTGACCTGTCTCAATGACCCAGGGGTGTGCGCCTATTTTTAGGATTGAAAAGGAACTTTTTGGAATAACTTCCATTATTAAAAAAAAAAAAAATGTCACCTTTGTTTAAATCTATCTCTTTACTATTCTCTTCACTCTTCTTATTTTTTCTCTAATTCGTGAATGTGTTTTTCTTTTTAAAAAAAATTATTATAGCTCATACAGTAGAGCCTATCTCTTTTTTTTTTTTTTTTTTTTTTTTTTTAAAACTTTTTTAAGATCTACTTAACTGGTCTTTGGTATTTTGCTTGATTTACATGGAACTACAACTTATTCAAATACAGTCTTAGATTGTTCCCTGTATCAGCACACCCTCTCACTTTTCTGCATTAGCAATCTTTACCCCTTAAAGCTAACACATATGAAAGTGGATCAATAGAAATACAGAAAAGCCTCCAGTTAAATGCTTAAATGTATTCTGTACAAAATATGATCACAGATTCACAAAACAGCATATTTGCATGGTGAGCATTTGAAACCATGCAGGCTAGATCGCTCATATTTACCTAATCTAAGATTCAGGGGTTCTGTGATTTATGGAGGGGTTATTCATAGCAGTAATACTAAACATTCAGGTAGTGTGACATTAAGTTTAATTCCATCCTCAGCTCTCTAGGCATCGTAAATATGTTCTTAGTCATTAAAGTGTTAATTTATACCATGGCTGAATCAATGGCAAAGACAGTTTACACCTTAAGAAGAAATAGGAAATATTTGTTTACAAAAGAACAAGACATTGAATCATGTCCCCTTACTGGGTTAAATGAGGAGGACTTATATGTCCATAATTTTAGATATTGAGATTCAAATGGTTTAAACAACTCTGAACAGCTTACCCCACAAAGCTCTGGGTCAGGACAAGAGGCCGATAGCTCACTGTACTTCACTAGCCTCAACTGCACAGACAACTGCCCTTAGCTGATCTAAACAAGATCCTCCTTGGTGGCCACTTACATCTGCCCTGGCCCAGATGCAATACTAATGGCAGGTGAGCATGGACTGCTTTCTAAAGGCTGAGGGGGGCTGGACCACTGGACTCAGCAAGGAAGTCATTTCTGTTTTCATATATGCTCCTGATCAACTCATCAAAACAGGAAACTTGATGTAGAACAAATTTCTGATCTTTGTGAAAACATAGGCATTTACCTTCTGTCCGGTTGAGGTGAACTCTAACCTTCGAAGCTACAGTATGAATACAGTCAGGGGAAAAATGAGAGAGAAACCTTACTTTTCTCAGTCACGGATGACAAAGGACTCCAGGCAGTTCATTCAGTTCTGTTAAAATGATCATTGAACTACTAGCTTGCTCAGACCTTCATGAGACCTGAGGTTTTGGTCATCCATTCATTCTGGTTCTCTTATCTGTGCCTTTGGAGAGTAGAGCTCGTGGGCTTGGGGTTTTTTCTTTTCATTATTATTTTTATTTAGCTCAACACTTCAAAAACTTAGCATGGATACAAGGGCAAAAAGAGTTGTCACTAATGATTCCGTTCAAAAGAGATGGTTAATATAGCTGTTATGTCAAATAATACTTCGATTTAATTCTCATGCCAAACTTTCTGGAAGATAATTGCAATCCTGAAGATAATACATTTTAGCATTTATAATAAAAGAGCAGCAATTTTAATCAGTTCAGATTCATTCAAATGTGATCAGAATTGATAAAATAAAGCATGTTTATAAAGTATTCATATTGTATTAAAAGTGTATTAGCTTTGACTGAGCATTAATAGAGGGAAAGTGAAAACATGACACAGAGCCATATTTTGTTGAGTTTTAATACTTTCATTGATTTTTGAATTTTTAAAAAATGATCTTATTTAGGACATGTCATGTGAGGATTCTGTTGTTGCCAGCCCTCTCTCTGTAGAAGTAGACTGCAGAAATACATGAAGATGCTTACAGCATTGCTAATTATGTGAAATTGGCATAGCAGGCATCACAACATGAGTAAAAATTCAATACTATTGATCACAATTACACAAAACAGTATGCAATGACAACAAGCAATGGCATGTAGTGATTTCTCCTTATTAACCCAGTTAATCTTCCCAACAAGTGCTTTAGATGGGTTCCCTTATTCCCCTATGGCACGGATAATGCGCTAGAAGTAGTTAGCAAGGCAAAGACCTGGAGGTCGAACCTTTTTCCTCTACATATATACAAAGCAAGAGGATAATACCCACAAGATTCAATACATTTAGCCTGGGGGATATTCATATTGCTATTAATTGGTTGTTGGTGTCCTAGACTCTTTGAAAAATAAAGCCTGTATTTAGTGCATAATTTGAAAAAATAGTGTTTCCCCTGGATACGTGTTTCCTTCCATTGCATGTCTCTCGCTTTTCTCTCTCTTACTTTTACTGTGTATGGGATGGGATATTACTTTGTAGTCTAAATGGCCTGAAATTTTTGATACTGTTTGTGCCTTCCAGGTGGTTGGAATTACCAGTGTGTAGCACCATGCTTAGTTTTAAGTATTTTACAAGAAGAGATAGAGCAATGCTATTTTTAAAAAAACGGATAAACTCCATAGCATTAGTCAAGGACATGAATTGTTTCATAGTTCTGAAGATTAGGAAGGTGAACTTGAAACCACAATTCCTCTGATTCCTACAGGGAGCCCTTCTCACTTCTAACTTCCGAAACTTGTCGGCATCCCTTGTCTTGAAGATGTATCTTTCACATCTCTGCTTTTCTTGTCACATGGTTCATGTTCTAACTTTAATTTTCCTTTTATTACTGAAAACAGTCACTGGACTTAAGAGCCTACACTACTCCTGAACTATCTCTTACTAACAAACTCAAGTCTGCAAAGCCTTGTTTCTAAGTAAACGTTCACTCACATTTTCAAGATTAACTTGGATTTTGGTAATATCTATTAACCTAACACGAGAATATAGTTTAGGATACAGATCTGAATAAGCAAATGTGAAATGATAACATATCATTACCAAGAATGCTCCAGTGACCCCAAATGGAACCTAACCTGTCATAGAAGTCAGTCATAGGCATCAAGATAAGGCAGCATCTTCAGAGTTAGCCAACAAGTAACTTACTCTGAGTGCTACCAGGCCTCCCCACCAAGGGGAGTGGTCAAACATGGGGCACCAGAGTTCATGTCAGCCACAAGCAATATATTAACCAAGCAAGTGAAAGACTTGTTTGAAAAAAACTTCAAGTCTCTGAAGAAGGAGATTGAAGATGACATCAGAAGATGGAAAGATCTCCCTTGCTCATGGATGGGGAGAATTAACATAGTAAAAATGGCCATCTTACCAAAAGCAATTTACAGATTCAATACAATCCCTATCAAAATACCTACACAATTTTTAAAAGATATTGAAAGATCAATTCTCAACTTCATTTGGAAAACCAAAAAACCCAGAATAGCAAAAACAATCCTGTACAATAAAAGATCCTCTGGAGACTCTCCATACTTGATCTCAAACTGTCCTATAGAGCAACAGTAATTAAAACAGCATGGTACTGGCACAGCAATAGGCTGGATGATCAATGGGATTGAATTGAAGACCCAGAAATAAATCGACACACATATGGACAGTTGATTTTTTGACAAAGAAGCCAAATCTATTCAATGGAAAAAGGATCTTCAACAAATGGTACTACTTTAATTGGATATCTACATGTAGAAAACTTAAAGTAGACCCATATTTATCACCATGTACAAAACTCATGTCCAAGTGGATTAAAGACCTCAGCATAAAACCAGAGACACTGTTTCCATGATCTGGCTATTATGAATAAGGCTGCTATGAACATGATTGAGCAAATTTTCTTGTTGTGTGCTGGAGCATCTTCTGGATATATTCCAAAGAGTGGAATAGCTGGGTCTTGAGGAAGCCCTATTCCCAGTTGTCTGAGATAGCACCAGATAGATTTCCAAAGTGGTTGTACTAGTTTGCATTCCCACCAGCAATGAAGGAGTATTCCTCTCTCCCCACATCCTTGCCAGCATGTGGTGTCCTTGAGTTTTTGATCTTAGCCATTCTGATGGGTGAAAGATGGAATCTCAGAGTTGTTTTGATTTGCATTTCTCTGATGACTAAGGAGGTTGAGCATTTCTTTAAGTGTTTCTCAGCCATTTGATATTCTTCTGTTGAGAATTCTCTGTTTAGTTCCAAGCCCCATTTCTCAATTGGGTTATTTGGTTTGGTGGTGTTTAATTTCTTGAGTTCTCTATATATTTTGGATATTAGACCTTTGTCAGATGTAGGGTTGGTGAAGATCTTTTCCCAGTCTGTAGGCTGTCGCTTTGTTCTCTTGACAGTGTCTCTAGCCTTACAGAAGCTTCTCAGCCTCATGAGGTCCCACTTATTAATTGTTGACATTAAGGCCTGGGCTGTTGATGTTCTGTTCAGGAAGTTGTCTCCTGTGCCAATATGTTCCAGGCTCTTCCCCACTTTTTCTTCTAACTGACTTAGCGTCTCTGGTTTTATGTTAAGGTCTTTAATCCACTTGGATTTGAGTTTTGTGCAAGGTGACAAATATGGGTCCAGTTGCATTTTTTTACACATAGACCTCCAGTTAGACCAGCACCATTTGTTGAAGATGCTATCCTTTTTCCATTGAATGGATTTGGCTTCTTTGTCAAAAATCAAGTGACCATATGTGTGTGGATTCATATCTGGGTCTTCAATTCGATTCCACTGATCAACCAGCCTGTTGCTGTGCCAGTACCATGCTGTTTTAATTACTATTGCTTTATAGTACAATTTGAGACCAGAGCATGGAAACAGCCTAAATGTTCCTCAGTAGAAGAATGGATAAAGAAACTGTGGTACATATACACTATGGAATACTACTCAGCTATTAAAAACAAGGAATTCCCGAAATTTGTGGATAAATAGATTGAGCTAGAAATGATCATAAAGAGTGAGTTAACCCAGAAGCAGAAAGACTCAAATGGTATATACTCACTTATATCTGCATACTAGCCCAAGGGGCATGTCCCACGAAACCCTTCACTTACCAGGAAACTGGGACAGAGGGGAAGACATCCTATTGGGACTCTAGATGAGAGAACCATGTGAGAATAGCAATATAGAAGGATCCAATGGGTCCTAGAAACCTACAAGTAGAACATTATGATAGGCAGATTTGGGCCAAGGGGTCCCGCTCAAACTAAGGCACCAGCCAAGGACAATACAGGCAGTAAACTTTAAACCCCTACCTAGATCTAGCCAATGGTCAGAACAGTCTCCACACTTGAGTGGAGAGTGGGATATGACTTTCTCAATTACTCTGGTGCCTCACATTTGACCATGTCCCCTGGAGGGGGAGACCTGGTGGCACTTAGAGGAAGGACAGCAGGTTACTGAGAAGAGACTTGATACCCTATGAGCATATACAGGGGGAGGTTATCCCTCTCAGGAACAGTCATAGGGGAGGGGAATAAGGGGAAAATGGGAGGGAGGGGAGAATGGGAGGATACAAGGGATGAGATAACCATAGAGATGTAACAAGAATAAATTAAAAAAAAAAAAAAAACAGAGACACTAAATCCGGTCGAAGAGAAAAAGACTTAACAGTCTTAGAAAGGTCAGCAAACACTTTCTGTTTAGACCCAGAAATATTTTGATTAAGCTAACCACTCATTTACAATGTAATCATTTATCTACTCTATTGCTTTGTAAAAATAGCCATAGACACATTAACATATGAATGTGACAATGGTTCAAGAAATCTTCATTTAAAAAACAGGATGTAAGCAGGGTGGTGGCACAAGCCTTTAATCTTAGCACTCTGGAGACAGTGGCAGGTGAATTTCTGGAGTTCGAGGAGAGCCTGGTCTTCATACTGAGTCCAAGACAACCAAAGCTGCAGACACAGAGAAATCCTGTCTTGAAAAACCAAAACCAAAACCAATGAACCAAACAAGAACCAGGAAGTCAACTTGATATGGCTCAAAATGATATTTGTCATAGATTCATTCTGTCTAGCAGAAATGCATGAGCAACAGTCCCTATGTTTTTTTTTTTTTACACTGCATGAATCTATGTGCTATAGTAAGAATGAGATTTTTAAAAGTGAACATTCTTTAATTGGGGGTTGTATTCATTGATTTTTGAGTACTAACTTAGAACCTAGATTAAGAAGAAATGTCACCACACCAATCAAAGATAAGTAATTTACATATTTACATAACTTATTTCAATTAATCTTTCAATGAGCCATGAAGTAGATATGATTATCTCTGTGTCGCATATAAAGGGAATCCAGCCAAGTTATGTAAATGTGTCTAAGTTCACTCAGGGAGTAATGATAGGATTCAATTCTTTTTATATATCCCATCTCATGTGTCTTATCAGTGCAGTATGTCATTTAATACATGCGTTTGTAGAATTCTCCTGCCTTATGTTCTATAACTATCAGAAATTTGAAGTTAAATTCAAAGCATGGTATTATACCCACATTCTGTGCATATGTAATACATGCACCAACCCTGACATTTGGGTCAATGCCAGAAGAAATTTTTAGATTACCTAGCTAATAGGTTCTGCAGATGTCAGATATGACACGAAATTTGTTATTTGAACTTAATCACATTCAAATTTCTAATCGAAACTGATAAATCTATATTAAGGAATGTATAAATGCCAGTAAGAGGAAAGAGGAGGCAAAAGGTCAAATATAGACACTGAAATCTACATTATAATACGGGAACATGACCCACCTTAAGCAAACATATATATCCTACAGGATACTAAAGGAATTACTCTTTATGACCATGTGGCACAGGCACCTGCTTCGAATCACATTTGGTCACTTCAGAAGCTCTTGTCTGTCATTATAGTTCTTATAGATACTTTCAAGATGCTCAGGCTGGCACAAATGGATAGACCGTGGAAGAATGTCTTAAACACATGACGTACAAACAAGAGGACACAAATTCAGATCTCTACCATGCACACACAAAGCCAGGCAGGCTGTAATTGGAAAACTTGAGAGACAGAGACAGGTAGATCCCTGGAGTTCACTGGACAGCCAGTAACTTTGTTATCACCAACTTGAATGAGAGATTCTGTCTCAAAAGTATTGGTGGTCAGTAACTAAGGAAGACACCCATTGTAGACTTCAGGCCCCTGCAAGTAGACACACACATACACACACACACACACACACACACACACACACACACACACACACAATAGAAAGTCTCATTGATTATTAATGTTCTTCAATCATTCCAAAACCAAATATCTCTTAGACTTTAGGCAGAACAGACTTTAGGTGAACAGAAATGGCAATTTATTTGTGTCTACCATGTATCTGTATATACCTTGATTTTGTCTCTTAAATCTCTTTTTTTTTTTTTTGAAGACACATACTGGGCCTAGAGAGATGCCTAGCAGTCAAGACAACTTCTGGCTCTTACAGAGGGGCTGTTTTGGATCCTAACACTTCTATCTGGTAGTTCATAACAGTCTCCAATCCCAGCTACACTGTCCTATGCATAGACCCCACACAGATATGGGGTCAAAATTGTGAATTTATAACTTTGTGGATTTTATCCACTCCATACAGAGGAATTTAATAGACTCTAAAGAAGTTCACACTATGATACACACATTCAGCATGCAAACATGAGGGACAAACCGAATTTTGATAAGTTGTGACATACTCTTGCCTGATTTACTACACTGGCATAGTTTTCACTTATCTTCAGTGAATTCTGTGGGGCAGAGGAAATGTCTATTTAGTCAGGAAAACTTTCTACAGCTTACTTGGCATTTAATCTTGGCTCTGCATGTTTTGCCTGGACACTAACCAACTATTTGCATTTGAAAAAGATTTATTGATCTTGGCTCTTCATAATACCTTGTCACAGGAGGCACATGGTGCTGGATCCCAAGTCGGCCTGAGTTTGTCTTAGGAAGGCCTCTTTAATGAAATGCTCTGACCTTTCTTGGTGGGGCGGGAGAGATTCCATGACATCTACCATAAATTTGAGGAGTGTCACTGCCAGTTTGGATCTTCCACAAGACAGATGACAAAGCAGAATTAAGGATGTTTAAAATTTATTGAGGAAAACATCTATGGGAGATAAGCAGAGGAGAAATAGAGTGTGCGTGGAGGCCACACAGAAGTCCGTCAATGCTTCAAGGAAAGGAAAGATGGAGAAAAGAACTGAGAGTCATCTACTGCAGAACACCTCTGAGGTAGTCTCTCAGGGAGAGCCCGGTGCCTCTTGGCAGCAGCCACCAGCTGTTTCTGCTGCAGCGTGGTCAGGCATTGGTTGGTAGCCACCCACTGTGGGCATGAGAGCGAACACTCAGACTGTAGCAGGTGGAAGGCATTAGCTACACTCCTTTGCTGGTAGAACAGGTGAGCACAGACCAGTAGGGCCCAGCTCCCTGCTTACCCTGGCTGTACCGGGTTTTTAGTTCTTAAGAAAGTTCTCTTCTGATGCAACTCATAAATTTGAAATTTTTCTCCAATATAGAAAACAGCGGAAAGTCCAGGGACCCAAAATTTAGGATGGAGGTCCACTGTGCAATGTCCACACGCAAAATCAAAACAGTGAGCTAGTAGCTTAAAGGAGATGGAGGCTGAATGCTGAAGATGTGGAAGAAAAGAAAATGTATTTGTGGCCTCTGATGCTTTACAAAAAGCCTTAGGATATTAGATGTAAAGCTTCATATAGTTTTTTAATAGAAGGCCAATCATGAGTACATAATGATGAAAATTTAGTGCAAAATTGGCTCCAAATGGTCTAGCAACCACCATCGTCACCAATTCTTCCTGCTTAGGCGGCAGTTGAGAGTGCTGTGGTAGATGTCTGCTCTCCTTCAACTTGTTCCATACACAGATACTACAAACAAAACAGGAGATGGCCCCGAGACCACTATAGCCTTAGACTTCTTGGGTCAAGAGAACAAAGCTTGGGGCCAGGACATCTAGGGCATGAGGGGTTCCTGCTCTGGTCACCTTGAATAGTTTTTTCCAGTTGGGAGCTCTCTAGCCACACCTGCTGCCTCCCATCCAAGGCTGAGGAAGAAGATGATGATACAAAGCCTATGCTGGCATTGCTCAGGCTCTGTCTTACTGAGGGGACCAAGACAACCGGAGTGTGGAAGTTGTGGTCCCTGTCATGATCCCAAGGAGACTGTCTTGCCAGTCCACATTCAGGTTGAATGATTTCCAGCCGCAGCTCACAGATAAGCTTCCAGCCCAGATAATGTTTTTGGTCTTGTGCTTATCACTGGTCTCATCGAATTGTTAGTATAAAGAAAGAACTCCCTGAAGAAGAGAGTGACGAAGAGAAGTAGGAGGAAGGCCTTAGGCATTGCTGCATCTTTCCTGCCCAAAATCATGGGAGTCAGGAGCTAGCTCTTGCTCAACCAGCTGCTTGCTGCAGGATCTACTTACCTTACTGTTTCTTAACAAGATTCAGGAATTGTTAAAGCATTCTTCCATTGCAAAGAAGGCTTTGGGTTGAGGCTTATGGTAAGGAACTGAGCCCATGACAGGAGATGGGAAAGCCCATGACTCACGGCTCTGTTGCATTGGTCCTATATCCTTCCTGGGGTTTCCATTTTCTAGAGGGCTGGGAGGATTGCTGACCCTGTACTTTCCACTTGGCCGGATTGAAAGTTTTGTGAACGCCTAGTTTCCATTAGCAATCCCGAAATAAAGAAATACATCTGAATTCAGAGCAGCACTTTTTTTTTTTAAACATGGCTAGATAAAGATCTAAATAAACTAGTATACTTTTGTTTTTAAAAAAAGGGGGTCAAGAAAGGAGTAAATAATATAAAATATAAAGTGAAACAAGCATGTAAGGTCCACTAATTTCCTCAGCGCTAGCTCAGGGAGACAGGCGGTGGCAATTCAGCTTGCTTCTCCCGAACCCTTTTTTCAAAGAAGAATTTTCTCATAATTTAACCTAGAGGGCTGCACTTACATTTTCTGTAATATCAGAAAATTAGATCCTGCTTTGTTCTGATTGACGACCACACGTGTCTGCAGAGAAGCTGCAGCCGAACCCTTCAGAAGCGGGTTAAATGTCTGATGTATCTGCAAGGCTTTCTGAATAGATTGCAGGCCTCCTTGAAACAGATCTGCACGCGTGCTTTATGCTTCGTTTTTCGTAAGTTGAAGAGATGGTTCATTTTAGTTTGGGGACATATTTTGATTCTTCGAATGAAATAAAAACAGGACTCTTTTAGTGTCTACTTCCACAACAGAAAATGAAAACAAAGCTCAAGCTGGGAACTCAAGGGAATGACTAGGCTCACAGATGTCTTAACTCCAAATCCAGGGTATCTGACATGGTCTTCTGATCCTTGTGAGCATTAGGCGATGGTGCACTTTCATACAGATAAACAAAACACTCAGACACATGAATTAAAATTAGTAAATAAATAAATGAGATGCAACAACAGAAAGTTCATGTAAAGAGGCAGAGGCAGGCAGATCTTTGTGATGTGGAGGCCAGCAAGGTCTACAGGGTGAGTTCTGTCACTCAGCACCTTGTGGGTGTCCCGGGCCCCACATCCAGAGGGTCAGCCCAGGCACTGCTTGTCTCTGCCTGAGAATGGACGGACCTCAGAATCAAAAGTCCCAAGGGCTTATTTCTTACTCAGGGCCAGCTAGAGCTCTATAGACTGATGCTAGTGGCCTGGGACACTAAATCAGGACTCTCCAGGGGAGGTGACGTCATGGCTTACCTCTTTTTCAAATGAGACTGCAGGTCTCGGGTGGCAGTGGAGACTCCAGAACTCCACAAGCCAGTAATGAGTTGTTTGAGCAGCTGTGTCAAGCACAGTAGGAGAAGTAGGGGGTTGTCTGAAACCTGCTGGCAGTCAGGTCTAGTATGAAACAGGCCCAATGGTGCTTCCTGGGGGGTCAGCACCAAGCAAACAGCAGCAGTGATGGAGCAGGCCACTGAGGTGACAAAGGCAGTTCTGCCATTGCTATCCCATCCCCGGCCATCCAGTGGCAGTTTCTCTCGGAATAAATGGAGTCTCAGACAGTCACTGTGATGGAATGGCTAGGAAGAGAGTGAGGGAGCATGAGAGGCGGGGCAAACCAGCCAGCCTTTATTGATAACTCTTGGGCAGTGGGGAGAAGTTTTGAGGGTGAACATGTCTGATTAGCTAGGTCCAAGGGTGCAGGATGCTTAATCCGCATACAGTGGTACAGTACCTCATTTACTTGGGACCCTATCCCAAGGAGAAAACAGTACTTAACTTTCCTATGTGTGAGGGGATGATTTCTAGGTGTAAATAAAGACCCTTTGCTAGAGGCTAGGATCTCAGCATAGGGTTGAGTACTTCCAGGAATCCCCTCTGCTTGCTGCAGTTCCTTATCTGGAAAGGGTCGGACCTTTAACTTTCCTTTAGGGCTATTTGAAACTCTCTTTACAAAATCTGAGTTACCAGATCCAGTGCAGTGAGACACCCGCTACCTCCCACCCCGCCCCCAGCTAAAAAAAAAAAAAAGGACGTCTGCCTTCATATACTGAGTACAAAACGGCTATCCGGAGAAGTCAGACTTTGGCTTTAACTAGAAGAGTTTCAGGAGTTTCAGGACAGCCAAGGTTACAGAGAGAAAAACTGTATGGAAATACCAAAAAACCAAATCAAATATGTATTGCTAATTGAATAGTCAAATCACTATTGGCAGTGACCTTGAATGATGTGTGTGTGTGTGTGTGTGTGTGTGTGTGTGTGTGTGTGTGTAGTTATATATGTGTACTTCTATGTATAACTTACATTAAGAAATTTCCTTGTATGGTCTAAATTTCTGTGGCAGAATCCAGCAATGGATTTTATTTGTCTCAAAATACACGTATTTCTCAGTATGGCTGAATTTATCTTTATTACACATGAGTCACACAAGTGTGAGCATCAGTGCTTTTCTTTAGCTCAACGGACTCTATTTTCAAATTAGGTATAAGTTGTCAGCCAAAAGATGCAGACTGATTCACCTCTTTTTCTTTCCCTCTTGCCTCTTTTTAAATACTTCCATGGCTGTCTCAATCTCTGTATTTGAATACATCCTACTAAAAACATCACTTTGCACTCAAAGTATCTGAATAACATTGTGTTGGCGGGTGCCGACCAGCACCAGTAATCTGTATGGAAAGCAGAATCCATCCCATAAACAAAGTACACATTCAACTTTACTCTTCAGTGGGTACATTTTTAATACTGAATCAACCAGCCACGACAAAAAAATTCAACATCTTTTCACATGTTTCGCCAAATATTTTAGACACTAGAGAGGACTTAATAGTGTAATAGACATCTTCTCTTATAAAGATTGCCAGCAAAGAGTACCTGGCCTCTGGAAAGTTGTTGCAAAAACGAACTGTAGCAAGGCCAACCTATCTAGCTTCTGTCTTTCTTTGGCACGTGGAACTGATAACCCACCCTGTTTTGTTTGTTTCTTCAAAACCATTTAAATAGCTTTTCTTGAGTTTGTTTTAGTTTTTTCTAATTAACAAGGAGACTTTGAAACTCTTTGTTTCTTTTTTGTTTATAAACTCCACAGTTTGGTGCCAAGAGGATCATCAAATTGTTGGTACTGAGAATGCACAACAATGATGCGGGGGTTGGGGGGCTCTATAAGAAAGGTGGAGTGTGCTGTGTAAAAATGCAAACACAAATTAAACTTCTTTAATTTGCATGCGGGATAGATAAATAATGATTTGCACCAAGCAGGGATCTCACACGGCTTTGTTCATATTTTAATAGTGTATTTCTCTTTGCAGTCTGAGTAATTAAGTCTTCTGACATTCCAGAAACTGTAAGTCCTGCTGAGATGTTTAAGTGCAGAGCAACCTCTTGATGTACAATCAAAATAATAAAAACAAAACAAAACAAAAAAAGGGACACTTCTCAGGTTCTTAACAAGCCGGTTTGTTTTCACCTCTGCGACACAATTGGATGTGGCCCACTCCAACTGTTTGGTCCCATTGTTAACGAGAGGTTCCTTTTGAAACTCATTGCCTTCAATTACATTTTAAAAAAAGAATTTTAATTGCATGGCTGTAAAGAGTAAAGACGCTCTAGGCTCCATTTGTTTATCATGGAGGGGCCTGAAAAAAATGAGGACAGAGCTTCCCAGCTCATGCAGGGGTTGCCGGGAAAGGGAGATGACTTTTAATTCGACAAGTTCAGAGAGATTTCTTAGTTTGACGCGCTTGGTAGGGGGTCTTTGAGCGCATGGCGATGCTTCAGCATTCTGAGCTTTGAAAGTCTTTCCCTGCAGCAGAAATTGTATCAAAAGCCAATGATAATATTCCCTGCAAGGTAAAACACCCTATTGAAGATTTCGAGGGCTGTTTATTTATTCATCACAGTTTTTCTTTTAGGACATATGAAGCATCTAGGTAATAATTCACATAGATGATAGAAAATGCAAAAAAAAAAAATTCTCCTCATTAATCTTTCACCTTTTCCTCCTTCTACTTCTCTGTAGGCCACATGTAGATATAAAAGGTTCTTTCTGCTCGGCTCAAACATATATATATATCTTTATTCCGAATCTCTGTTTCTTCCCTTCTCTTTCCATTTTTAAACAAAATTGTCACTTCCGTCTACTCCCTACCACCAGCTGAGAGAATAAGATGTTTATGGCTATTTCCTCCTGCTAAATCCTCAAAGTGATTAATTAATTTTACAGAAGTTATGTTCAGAATCTAAGGCTGCTTTTTGAATCTGCCTATATTGTATGTCTGTTTCAGAAAGCTGTTTTCAAGGCAGATGTTAACCATCGTGCTGCCCTCTTGAAGGATATACATATTTTAATATTTTTGTATTGTATTTTGCACACATCACAAGAGAAAAATGTTTCCTCTCTCTCAATGTTTATAGGTCAGAACTGGGAATAAGGAGCCATGACAACCTATCCCTCTTGTATCATCAATGTCTGCTCTCTGGCACAGTCAGTGAGGATACGAAAAGTTTCCCTCTCATTTATTTTTTCCTCCGATCTTCCATGGCATTAAAAGTGACCTTGCCTTGCAAATATTGGTGAGTCATCCCATGGGAAGCAGTTGCCATATGAAAGAAAGTTTGCTTGAAAAAATATATTTCATATTTAATACATGGGGACTCCAGGCCAGTGCATTGTGCACAATTGCAAGTTGTTGTATTTTTACTTTTTAGAACAAAATCAATGAAGGAAAACTATATATGCAAAAGAAACTTAGAAATGTGTGCACATCATCACATTTGGGCATACTTGAGCACATTTCACCCTATAACCACGAAGGAGGTTGTAGACTGTATTTAAATATCAAAAGTTCGGAAAGAAATCACCATGCCAACTAACACCCTCCCTCACTAACAAAATATCCATAGAAGAGCGTCAGCAAATATCCATTCATTAATATTAATTGTACTTCCACAGACTGCAAAGCAAGCCACAGGCACCTTACAAATGCAGCCTCGTCCTTAGGATTTTAAACCCGCCACTTGGTTCATGATTATTTTTCACATATGGGAATGGGGAGAATCGAAGATAATATAAAACCATGCAGTCCCAAACTGCACTTAGTAGTAAAGCATTCATTTGTTATAGGGTTTAGGAAAAGATTGTATTTGTTGGGAAATATGGGTGTGCTTTAAATAGAATAATTCAAGCACAGTGTTTAGACGTGATGAAGGTTTGGGCACTTTCCTTCAGTTTACCCATGATGTCTCAACAAAGGACCACCACAACACGAAGCACCTTGGGGACACCGTGTAGGTCTTTTTCCTTTGACTGATAGCAGTTTCTCTCTCTCTCTCTCTCTCTCTCTCTCTCTCTCTCTCTCTCTCTCTCTCTCTCTCTCTC
>OU015752.1:19096491-19106876 GCA_907169655.1 Acomys percivali
CTCTCTCTCTCTCTCTCTCTCTCTCTCTCTCTCTCTCTCTCTCTCTCAAACTGCTTTTGAAGTAAGAGAGCTTGCTATTTAAATGTTCCTCCAAAGTATAAAATTAACATATTTTATGATCACTTCTAAAATGACTGAACCTGTGCTCAAAAGAACTTAAGCTCACACATCACCCATGTCTTTCTTTCTTCCTTGCCACATACCACTGAGCATGCCAGTTGTAGAAGCCTGTGATGATCATGAACATGTTTGACAAATCTCAATTTAAAACTCAATGAAAGTGTAAGGTGATTAAGAAGGTATCCAACCATGTTGTGGGATTGTGAGTGATATCCAAGATGGGTGTATTGCATGCCTATTACTCCACGTGGTTCTGAGGAATGGCTTGCCACCTAGACTTTGCATCACTATAGTTTCTTGGATTACTATGGCTTGCTCTTTTCAATGGGAGATTTAAAAAGGAATAGACAGAAAGAATATACTTTTGTTCCTGTGTAGTGATCTTTGTTGTCTTTTAAAAATACGGATGTAGATATTTATATGGTCATTTAGATCTCACTTAATCTGATTTGTTCACTTATATTTGAATTGCTTTCCATCTGCAAGATCAAAAGCAATTGTTTTTTGGCAGGGCTTTTCTGGGTAGTCTTGGCTGTCCTTAAACTCATGTTGTAGACTAGGCTGGCCTTGAACTCACAGAGATCTGCCTGCCTCTGCTTCTTGAATGCTGGGACTAAAGGCATGTTACCAATGCCAGCAAAATTTTAGTAAGCAAATTTTTAATATGACCAATAAATGAATGAACTTAAATAATATGTAAAACAAGTAATTTTAAACTGTTATATCAAAGTTCCATCTCAATAGATCTCTCTCTAGATATAACCATGTGTATGTGTGCATGATGCTGTGTGCTTATATGCCGCTGGGTACAGGTGCCCAGAGAATCAAGAAGACAGGGTTGATATCTGTGATGCTGATGTTATGGGCAATTATGAGATACTCAAAATGGGCTATAGGACCAAACTCTGGTCTTCTGTAAGAGCAATAAATATTCAACCACTGAGCCATCTCTCCATCCCCTTAGTAGATTTTTTTAAAAAATAGCAATTATATTTTGTTTTATCATATGTATATCAAGATATTCTCTTCTCATTAGATATGGAAGAAACCGCATGATTATATTGAAGCATACCCCTTTTCTTCATAATGTGGTATAGTAATTACTTGGACACTAAAATCAGCATAGTTCTCTTTAAGACTTAACATTATTCAATATACTATCACATTTGGACACACTATTTTATGTGTCCAATTCGATAACATAATTTGTTATACTTGCATTGGAAGCGTCTCATGAATTAATGCATGAATAAGATTAATGCATGATCTTAAGACAAGTTAGAAGGCGTGACATGTTTAAGAAAATATAGTCCGTATGTCAATAAAATAAAATAATGAATACAATTGAAGAATGCCAACATTGTGAAGAAAGTCTGCTTGGATCTATGCTTTTTCTATAGGAGGGAAAAAATAAGTTACAATTATCCAGGTTGTTTGAAAGTTAACATTTTGAAGAAGAAAAATGCAAAAGAAATTGAGAAGCCGACATAATGGTGTGACCATTGTGCACTTATCTGCTATTGTTTCTTTCCAAAATATTGACTATATTAAACTACAATTAACAATGACTTGTATCATGGACCCTACATGCAAGTGGAGGAATTCCAAGGCTGCCTGCTTGCATTTGCTGAAGAAGATTCTGTCTTTTTCTCTGAAGTTTCTTCTCCCTCATTTAAGGAAGTACTTGCCATAGCATGAGGTCTCGGTGCTTATAAGCTCCAACTGAAGAGGAAGTGGATGAAGATGTGATTAAGCAGTTGCTGTGTGTTTGGCCTCTTAAAGCATGGTGGGGCCATTACAGAGATCATGGAGGGACAGAGCAATGGGGTCTTTAAAAGCATCTCTGTGGCTTGTGTATCCTCAACACATGTGTTGCTAAATACATAGTTCTGGAGTTATAAATACTACACAGAATTTATTTGCAAATGGACCACTTATATAGAATGTCATATTGGTCACCTTTTCACTTAACCTATGCAAATACACTGCTCAATCAATCATTTTTAATAAGGCTGACTTTAAGAACCTGAACTGTCTATTCTGGGAGTAAATGCTGCAGTAAAACCGCAGATAAACTATTTAAAAAATTGGCAGAAGCCAAAAAAAAAAAAAAAAAAAAAAAAAAA
Organism: Acomys percivali; assembly: GCA_907169655.1. Lineage (NCBI taxonomy): Eukaryota > Metazoa > Chordata > Mammalia > Rodentia > Muridae > Acomys > Acomys percivali. Next base: position 19,098,738 of record OU015752.1, read on the forward strand.
GAGAGAGAGAGAGAGAGAGAGAGAGAGAGAGAGAGAGAGAGATTATCTATATCTTCTTGGACTTTAGAGGCCTTCTCATCTCTCCAGATACAGAGGGCTCTAATGTGTTTTCACCTAAAAAGTTTTGCAGTAAATGGAGGACAGAAATGCTAAATTTCAGCCCTCAGGCAGTAGAGAAGTACACCTTTAATCCCAGCAATTGTGTGGTCAGATTTCTAACTAAAAGCCAAGCTGAAGTGATTTTCCTGAGGGTCTGTGACTTGATTTTTGAAAATACTTTGAGAGATTGTTTTGCCAGGAGGTGCTGATGTATGCCTTTAATGCCAGCTCTCTGGAGGCAGAGGCAGGCATGTCTCTGTGTAGAAAGCTAACGAATTCAGGTTTAATATGTAGCACAAGTGGCACGTACTTGTCTGGCATAAAGGAATCATGGGACCAATCACCAGATCTGTAGCAGAGTACCCAAAATGTAGATGCAGGAGTATGCGGATCCTGAGATCAAGGTCATCCTTGGCTACACAGAGAGTCCAGACTAGCCCAGATGACAAGAGACTAGCTTCAAAAGAGAGGGGAAGGAGAGAGGGAGGGAGGGGCAGAAGGGAGATTGAGAATTTCAATTTACTTCAATAAGGTTTATCACTTCAGTTGACACATAACCTTTCCAAAACTGAGCATCACCTTTGGAGATTAACATAGGTATTGTTTATAATGTATGCCATCTACTTCAACTATGTGTTTTGGCCCCATTTTGGGTCACATAACTGAATATGGAAGTCCCAATAAATCACCAAATGTAAAAGATTCTGGAAAATGCACAACCCAGAATTAATTCAACATCAAATATGCAATGAGTCTGAGATGTCTGTGGCAGCACTCAATGTGTCACACCACAGCCTTCCTCCTGGATGCACACACTGGCACTGTATAGTGCCCTTGCTGTCACATTGTGCACTGTCAACAAATGCTGCTGCAACAGGGCTGGACTGCAAGGTTTCCTTTGCAGCAAGTGTTCTGATTGAGTAGATTCACAATGCTTTAATTAGATTTAATATATTCCTAACATCCTTCCCCAGTATGTATTAAGTTAGCACACATTTGGATCATATTGTGTCAAGAGTATTTGATATTAAAATTGCTGTTTAAGTTCCTGGCTTGAATTTCATCATCATCATCATTATTATCACTATCACTATTATTACTTTATTATTATTATTATTATTATTATTATTATTATTATTATTATTATTATTAATTTATTTATGTTACTTCCTAATTATAATCCCCTTGCTCTTATCTAGACCTCTGACAGGTAGGATCCTTCACTCCTACTGTTGGACCATAGCCTATCAAGTCTCATATGGATAGCCTGCATCTCCTTCCTCCTTAGGATTATGAGAGAGTGTCCAGAAATTTTGAAATGGCCCATGAGTATTTTTTATTTGGTACTATATACACTGTGAAGCAGTGTACTCAATTTTGATTATAAAATAAAAAGCTATCACCTCTGGAAACTACTGAAGATACTATGTGTTCTATAATATCAAGTAACCTCCTTACATTTAATGTTTCATGTAAAATAATCACATCTATTTTATTAGCATGGAAATTTGCTCTCATCATTAATAAATGATAGAATTCCATGTATAGCCACAATCATTTTTAAATCTCTTTGTGGTTTATCATTAGAAAGTGCTTAACTTGAATAGCTGTTTTATATTTATATATATGTACACTACAAGTCATGTAAGGATTTATTGAGTAAAAAAGTTGAAAGAGGAAAAAGTTTGGGAAGTTCTGAAGTACACAGAGATTGCAAAGATTATGTTCTCTGGGGTACATGCAATTAGATAGTGCTAACTTAGGAGGAAAAAGAGCACAATAGCTTGTCTTGGTCCATTCGTGATTCCAGAATAAAATGCCTAAGATTGGGTACTACATATATGACAGAAATTTATTTCTCAGAGTTCTGGAGACAACAAATTTAAGATCAAAGCATAGGCAGCTTTAATGTCTTACAAGGTGAGTGCTGTGTCCTCTGGCAGGCATGAAGACAATGTCCCCAGAGATGGAACAAAGATACGGAGGACGAACAGCCTAGGCCAGGGAGCTGTCTCATGCAGATGTAACTACACAAGGCCCTGCATTGTATAGTCACATTAGTGGTAGTTTCAACAGAAACACACACATATATGCATTCATATTCAGTAGAAGCCAAACACTTACATATTTTGCAGGATTATTGCAAATACAACTGTAATGTTCTTCACTACGTAATTATTATTATTAATTTTTTTTTTTAGAAAAGGAGTTATTTGTCTTTGTTTTTAAATCTTTAACACTCATTTTAAAAAGGGTGGCAGGATACATTTCTACAACAAGAACAGAGTATAACTGATTGTAGCAAATGATTGCATGCTTTCATAAATTCTTAATTATTTTATTTTTCCTATTATTTTCTCATTGTTCTTTGGTCTTTTCTCACAAACTTTGTTTCTTTCCCTTTCTCTGTTGTTGGTTTTTTAAAATAGCTATTGTTTTTATTTTCCATCTTTTCTTCTTTCTTTTTAGCTAAAAGGAACAAAAGAGAAACGTGGCATAGGTCCAAGAGGAAAAGAATGAGTGGCAATGACAGGTCAGGAATAGGGCTTCACATAACAGAGGGATAATTCTTTAACTAGATTGAATGAACCATGAATCTGACCAATATGGAAATCTGTGGGTTTGTAAAATTCAGCATCTTAAGTGGGAATATCGATTTATAACGGAAAACCCACAAAGTGGAAGCTTCATTTTTCTTGGTCAAAATATAGTAGGGAAAATAGTAAAAATAAATATATATATATATGTATACCTGGACAAGAAAGAGACCATGACATTTAACTGTAAGCTGCATCCCAGAATTAACCTACCAATCAAACTTTGTATAACTCACAATTCTGACTATGTTTTTAAGATCTGGAAGTGAAGATGAACATAGTTTTCATCTTGAGGGTCTACATGCTTTTATGAGTCTGTTATTATAAGTGGATTTCAAATCTAGAACACATTCCACAAGAGGGTTTCCACCAAACCCGTGGAAATAGATACTAAACTTTATTTATGATATTATTTCTCTTTGAAGTAAAAAACTATGATGTGACTCGTGAACTTGTCCTCTTAGAGATGTTCAGCTTCAAATACCTCTCAAGCAAAAGTGAGATAATGATTAAAACATAGCCTTTCAAGGAGACTTCTCTAGTCCAATGCCTGGGTACCACAGCCTATCATAGATGTTATTGTCCTCATATGCATATTGCAGCTAAAGGCAAGTGCCTTTCAGTTTCAGCTGAAGCTTAGAGCCAACACTGATCTCCCTTAGGGATTAGAATTACTATACATTGTTGTAACAGTAAATGTATTTTCCATATACATATTTGTGCTCATTGGCAAGAAACTCAACCACTCATCCAGGACAATGGTAGAAAGTAAAGTAACTTACATGTTGGCTGTATATTTACAGATAACTGTAGTATTTTTCTGAGTACAGGGAAAGACAGACCTAGCCAGAATTTCCTTCTTTTGTCACTTTGTGTGTGTGTGTGTGTGTGTGTTTCGATATCAGTATATAGATATTGTATGTGTATGTATGTATCTATATTAGTATTTCTACTAGATATAGAGGTGTGTTAGGGCAAAAAGATAGGGCCCTGTTAAATATAGTATTGGAGAACCAGGGAGAAAGTAGAATAACTTGCTCAATCTGCTTACAAATACAAAATTCTAATGCTTCATTGCCTCTTCTTAATTAACCAATTAATTAGTTAATATAGACATTTTCTGTTATGTTGTGAACAGCTACTTGGATGAATTGCCTAATAATTCATATCTTGCTATGTTTCCTTTTATATCCCTTTACATAAAATTTATTCTATATTTTATTCCAATTTCATATTTCATTTTAATTTCACATCACCCTTCACACTTTACGTTATTTGAGCTTAGGCAAGTGTCTGAAGTGAATTACTGTATGCTGAGCTCTACTGTTTTGACTTCCGAAGCACTGTGTAGACTTTCCAGTCAGTTTCCCCCCAGTGCACATGAAAATGGTTGTTTTGTTTCTACTCCCATTGTGAAAATAAAAGCAATCTGCGGGCACTTTCAGAACAGTCTCCTTTATCTAGCATTTCATTGTCTGGTGTCCTGAGAAGAGCAGCCTGCATTTGAATGGTCATGATCGCCTCCAATTTCTCATGGCATTCTGAACAGAATGTCTATGGTATCTCATTTGGGATAAATAATTACAACAAATGCTTCTTCAAGAAAAAGGTAACTTTAGAATACTAAAGAATATATATATATATATATATATATATATATATATATATATATATAAAGTCATTATAAAGCTTGATAAGTATGTGGTCATCTTGCAACCAAAATAGAGGGGAAGGAAAAAAAAAAAGCAACTCAACTTCTGCCTTTCAAATCAGGAGTTTGTGCCTCTGTCATCCATACAATGCCCGCATGGGTCCCTGTGTCTGATTGTGGAAAGAAACTTAAAATGAGTTTTATGCAAATTTCTTTACAATGAAACATTTTCTAAGTCATTATACTAAAAGGCACATTTTACAAGGCACTCACAAAATGAAATCAGCTGATAATTCAGCAACATCTGAAGAAAGTGTGAGACAATTAAACATTTTCAGGAATCACATGAACCCTTAGACATCCCTGTTTCATCACAGTTGTGGAAGGAAATATCTCCGCCGGTTTCCCTCCCTCAACTGCCATTTTCGCACTTAAAAGTGATGTTTAAGGCTATTTTTAGTCCGTTTCCAACCACTACTGATACGTCTAAGTTATATAGCTTGGTTTTTATTTTAGCATCATGAGAAATGATTTCAACTCGGGGAAGCCCAAACTTCAAAAACCTATGGAAGCAAGATTAATGCAGTTTGAATTTGGCAGGAAAATATCTTCAAAGGTGGCATTTTCGTTGACAGGACTAAAATATCTACAGTAATAGTTTTAGCAAGGGGTTAGTCTAGAGCATGGCTCAGGGCAACAAAAGCCACAATATACTATAACTGCTCCAAGGCAAGCCAGAGATGGATTTATAGGACATACTTAGCACTGTCTCCCTGAGAGGGGAGCACAGTGAAAAGCTGAATGAAGATGAACAGCCCGCCTTTCTGGAGGAATTTGTGCCATTTTTTTTATTAGTTTTAAGAGTGATGCTGTATCCTGTCATGCGGTGATCATCGTCCAATAAGAGTTTTCTGCTGTGCTTTGCAAAGCAGCCCCGACATGAATCCAACGTCCCCTGTGCAAGCGTTCAAGTTAGGACATGTGATGAGGGGAGGATGACCGTCTGAACCCTCTTTGGAAGCTTCTGAAGATGATGGTCAATGGAGACTGTTTCTCTTGATCTCCCTTCTAACCTGCTGCTTCCCCCTTTCTTCTCTTTGAAATGTCTCTATCTCCCCAAAAGCCAGTGCTCTGGTCCAGTAAGTGTGCTGTAGTTTGATGAGCAGTGGTGAGAAATACAGCATGACTCCCCTTGAAAGGCACATTGTGTTGTGATGGAGACTCAATAAAAAACAAGAAAACTCAAAGTAGGATGAGTTCTATGAACTGATGATGTACTGACATTTAAAATTAAAATAATGTAAGTACTGCTTCAAAACCCTGTGTTAGTTTTACAGCTTGCAGATTTCTCATTCTTTTTAGGGAAAAGGTAGAAATTTCTGTTATAATCTTTTTCCAATAGGAAACTTTTCTAAATTGGAATTGTTATAATAACAATGACAACATTGCTCTGCAAGCCATGATATCATTATTGAGTTATTATATAGTTATCATATAGCAGTTGGCACCACAGTAGAAAAATAAATGTCTGGTGTTTCTCCAAGAGTACTTATAATCCAGAGTGGGATCCTACATCTACTATAAGTTATGTATTTGAGTATCAAATAATGATATAATTGAGCAAATGAGTTAGCTTTACACGGGTATGTTTGACATCAGAGTGGTCTCATGGGGCTGTACATGAAGGAAAGTCCCATGCTTGCTTTAATGCTCAGCTCTTATCATCTTGCTATGCCAACGAACTTCGAATTGGAGTCCCTCTGTTTTCATCAGCCTGGGCTTCCAAATGAGACAGCTGTTCCTAACAACACAGTACAATGCATAACCTATGGAGTGTTGGTTGAATAATAACGAGGAAACTTATTAGTGCTTTCTGAAGAAGCATAGCCAAAGGCTGTGTGTCGCAGGAAATTATTTCACAGTGAATTTATGTTCCAGCTTAACTTTGCATAATGTGGAGAGTTCGGATAGTAGGATGGGAGAGGGGAAGGCACATCAGGAAGGAAGAGACCCAGTAAGCAAATGGGTTCCTACTGTATTTTTCCAACTTTCCAGTGTAGGGAACAGCGATGGAGAGTGTGAGCAAGCAGGGTACATGAATTTGAGTGCTAGACCACAGTTCCACTGAAGCCCTCTTTGACAAAGAGCCTAAAGAGGGTGGCAATGCAGAGAACAAGGAAAATGCAGGAGATGAGTCCCAAGGCCAGCAGTATTTCTGTGCCCATCCTCCTGCAACTGTAATTTACACCCTAGATGACTAGAAGACCCTGGACCATAGACCACATAACTATGATAGGAAAGATAATGTTGTGTTATTTTTATTTCTGAAAGGAGTAGAAATAATGTCTCAGAAGGATACATTTTCATAGCAGAGCTAATACTTGGGTTTTGGTTTTAATAGTGGTCAAGGAAAAAGGAAGTGTTGAAGTCAAAATGTGAGCCTGGCAAAGGCATTGATATCATACACGCCTGGTTGCTGGGAGAAGAACGGGACCCCTGGAAATAAGCTTGAGAGCTATAGCAACACAGGGGACAGAATCTCAGCCTTTTATTCAATTAGAAGTGAAGTGGGTTAGTTAGTCCATGCAGGGGGAGTCATCAGATGGCTTCTAGAAGCATTTGACCAAAACCATCTGTTTGTTTTGACACTTCGCAAACATTTACTGAACAAACTGTATTAGACAAATACTTTGAATAGCAAAACAGTTCAGCATCCTAGAGGCAAACCCGAGAGTTCCTGGTAGGCATTTTCTGCTGTCTTACGAAGCATCAGACTGTTTGAATATCTTTTAAAAGGAGCTTACAGGAAAAAAAAATCATTTGAATTATGTGTATACCTCAGACATGCATGCTAACAGAAAAATTGTCAACTCCTGGGTTTCTGTGAAGGTAAAGGTGATTGCATTCCATGCCTTGCACAGTTAGAAGGAGTTTTGATTTCACTCACCTTTTCCTCAGTATTTCCCTGTGCATACATATGCTAAAATAAAATGTATTGTACAAAAGTAAACCACCAATGCAAATAAGCCACAAAGCACAACTTTTTTTTTCCTGAAAAGAAAAGATTTCAGGCTAGGTAAATTTATGCATCACTGGCTTCCTTCCTTTTCCTCCTGATAACATCTGATTGACACTACCAGAGCATTACATTTAAAGAAACTAAACCGAATCCCGCAGCCTCATGCAGTGGGCCCTTACCATGTCAGTGCTCAATGACCACTGAGGCCTGACTGATGGTTCCAGCCACTGCATGAAATGTTCTTCATCATTTAGGAGATCCACAGTGGGGTGGGGTGACTAGCATAATTAAAGAGTAGGAAGCAAAGTCAGAAATGACGAATATTGCCACTGGAAATTTCTTGAGTTGTTTCTTGATTTTTTTTTTAATCTACTGAGAATGCATGGGTCACCGCCCCCCGCTTCTTCTCCTATATCGCTTGAAGCCAAACATTGTGAATCTCTATTGATTAGCCAAATAACTCTGAATTACGCAAGATGTGATCTGTGTGAGAGCTGGGATTCGTCTTTCTGGCTCTACTGATTTGTCCCAGGTTCACTGCTTTTCAATAGACAGACAGAAATAGAGAGAAGGATGGGTCAGGCTCAGAGCAGTCAATTTTATTGTTTTTAAATTTTTTTTTATTTAATCCACTACTTCTGTGCAAAATCATAGGTGAAGTAGAAACCAATAGCTAAGGTGAGGCCATCTAAGTTGATTCTAATGACCCTTACATTCCTGTGACGTGTGTGTGTGTGTGTGTGTGTGTGTGTGTGTGTGTGTGTGTGTGTGTG
>OU015752.1:19106886-19124346 GCA_907169655.1 Acomys percivali
GTGTGTGTGTGTGTGTGTGTGTGTGTGTGTGTGTGTGTGTGTGTGTGGTTTCTTTTAAAGTTATGTTGTAATCTAATCAAATTATAAGAAACCAGTGATGTAAAAACTACACAATTATATAAAAGCCAAACAAAATGTAGAAAAAAAAAAAAAAAAAAAAAACAGGCCAGTTGTTCATTAGAGAGAAAGGATTGTAAAACTAGCTTAATCCTGCCAGGGTGAAGATACGGCCATTGTTAGCCCATGGTTATATACATAAGGACAGGAAGATGCTCTGGTTCCCATTTCAGTATTTAATTATGCCCTTGGTGTAAGTAAGAAGAGGGAGGGAAGGGCAGAAGAGAAGGGGGGCAAGAAGGACAATGAGGGGGGGCTAGAATTTTGCAGGCTTTTAATCTGAGATATTTTGAATGTGACTGAGTACAGATTTTGCACACAGTGAAGAAAAACAGACTCAAGTAAGAGGGAGTGAGGGACTGAGATCAGAAAGCACTTTGAGAAACAGGATATGGTTGAATTTGACAAATGGGGCAAAGAGGTGCTAGAAAGATGAGGTTTCAAAATTGGACTGGCCCTTGGGCTTAGCTGTAATGAGGTTGTCACAGACCTAGCTGAAGGTCAGTTTCTCCCCAGCGACAAGGGTTCAGGATGGACCAGACAAAGTTGAAAAGCTCTCTTATGAGGATTGGAGGCAGCACACAAAATGTAGTCTAGGATCCCACATGAGATAAAGAAAGAGAATCAAGAATCTGCCCATCAGATAACCTTATGGTGCTTGTGAAAACTTAACGAAGCTTTTAGGTTACACTGCAAAAAAAAAAAAAAAAAGCATTAAAAACTCACAAAGCCTTGTACAAATTCTAAGCTAGAAGGTTATTTTTCCTTGTTTAGTTTATTTCAAAGTATATGACATTGATTGTGTGTGTGTGTGTGTGTGTGTGTGTGTGTGTGTGTGTGTGTGTGTGTGTGTGTATTTCTACTTACCATGAGAATCAGAGGACATAAAAAAACAACTGTGGGATTCTCAATGTTTCCAACATACAAAGAATGAGAGAGAACAAGAAAACAAGAAGCAAAGACCATAACTGATGTAAACACACAGACACAAAAGCACATCAGTACACAGAAAGCAAAGGATAGCCCAAGGAGGTTGCTTGTCTATGATGTACGTTTATAATCACGACACTTACTTAATTGAAACATTAGCTGGCCATAATTTGCTAGTTAAACAGCAGGAAAGTTCTTCCCATCATGTGATTCAGACTGTGTGATGTGCAAGAACATATTTGGTAACCGCGAGGACATCTAGTGCTATTCACAGCTGATCAAGAACTGACAAAGATAATTCAGCATGAAGAGGGTTAATGAATTAAAAAAACTATTCAAGCCCATATGGTTGTCTCAAATCTGACAACTTTTAAATTATTTCTCTGCCTGGACACTATTGCCAGTGAATTTTGTTTTCTGACTGGAGGGACAGATGATTGAGGAATAATCTGTGTGGTGTTGGGGCACACTTATATAAGGGGGCCTTTGACTGTGCTCTCCCCTGGCATTGGTAAGTGTGAGACTACCAGAAGCCGAAGCTTCCTTAAATGAAGGCATGTTTGAAGCAAGCTTCACCTTTTCCCTCCAACCAAGAAAACTAATGAGAAGAGCAGTTAAAAATCAAGTGATACCTTCATCTGAAAATTCCACACGCTGTATTGCACTACTGAGTTCTAGAGGCTCGCCTCCTTTTTTCACAGTAGCAGAAAACCAGCTTTTTAATACCCTAAAAAGGATGTAGAAGTCAAAGGTTTACATTAAACTACTAGCTAACTGTAGGTTATCCATTTTATTTAGAAACTATGTTTAATGCAAAACTACAACAAGGATGTATGTCATTGGGGGTCACTACTGAATATTCTTTTTGGGTTGTCTCTGTTGGATATGCAATCTCAGCTAAATGTTTTGAAGAGGAGGAATCAAATAAATTGCCCTATTTTGGGTCTTTCTCATCTGTATACAGTCGCACAGCTCCAGTAGACCTGAAAATTGCCCAGAGACAAACTTTAAAAAAATAGAGTGCTTTTGAGGCAGAAAATTGCTTTTCTGCAGTATGGTCTAAAGGACAGGCAGTGACAGGAGGACAAGAAGTTGTCACCATGCAGTGACATCGGAAAGCATAGCTCCCATAACCAAAAGGATAATTTGTTTTTATTTTCTTCCTTATTAGACCACAAAAGGATTCTATGCAATAACATTATGTCTAGCTTTAAGGAAAACCTTTGAAAGAAAATGTACAATTAGGTTTCTGAGAGTCTATTTCTCAGCTGACATGGCTCTTAGTCTCTCCAGAAAACAGATAGCTTAATATAGCAGACAATTCCGTATTTCTCCATTTCTTCAACAGCCAGATTTATGTGTAGGACGAACTAATTGTGGAGGCCTCTTCGTTTTTCTATGTGTAAGTCAGTTTCACAGTAACATTGCAACAAAGCTTGTGTAGTTTAATATTAAAAAAAGTATTTTATGCATCTGGATTGGACCCTTGATATTTTTGGAAGATTTTTTATGTGGTTTAATTTCCATTTTTATGGTGGAATGAACAAAAAAAATGGGAGAATGTATGTCTTTTCTGTGTTAAGGGATTTGAAACTCCTTTGGGCCTGTTATCATGTTAATGAGACAGTTGAGAGATATCAGGGTTTTGTGTATTAATCTTAGCAGGCATTTGCACACCAGAAGTGCTCATTTAGACTTTTAATGGTGTTAATGCTGAACTTGCACAAAATTAACAAAAGAAATGTTTCTGTGTAATAGATCCCTAATACCAGGTATTTATTAAAGCTATTAAATATATACATATTGTATGTATATATGTATGCGCACACAGACACTGTGCAACTTTTGTAATGTTAGATTTTTTTTTCAGTTACATTTCTAAAATTTTAAATACTTTGTTTTAAATATTGACAGGCAGGATTTCCTGGGCAGCTTGATGCCTGATCAAGAGATCCATTCCTCTGAGCTCAGTGATTTCTTTGAAGCTAATGGACACCTTCCATGCTCTGTACAACCTGTTCTCCTTACCCACACTGCTTTCCTGATGGGCACAGTGTAATGGCACTGGGTAAAACTGACTATGCAGGAATGTAGAGCAGCTGGACATCCTTTACTGCCTAAGGTTCACTGACATACCAGACTGTGACTTTACAGAGCAGAAGGGGCCAGATAAAACGCCCAGGGCTGTTCTCACATTTCTTCTGAACTACTCTCCTACAATTTACTTTCCTTTATCTTATGTAATTTATGTTAAATGGGCTCAACTCCAGCGATCCGTGTTTTTTTGTTTGTTTGTTTTCTTCTAAAATATCTATCATTTTATATTTTCATAGAATTAATTCCTTCCTTCCTTTAATAAATCTGTTTCTCCTACCCTCCTTTAACCTCCCCTTCCTTCCCTTACCCTCCTCTCCCCTCCTCTCCTCTCCTCTGCTCTCCTGTGTTGTCATGTTGCCAAAGACAGTCTTCTGATGTACAGCCTCTCCTTGACCATTGGTGGCGTGAAAGGTATACACTACCACACCCAACACAACACTTCTTTTAATGGCTATAAAGATAATAATACAGTTTGGTCAGGTCTAATCTACGTTTCCAAAACCTGAAAACTTTCTAAATCCAAAATTCTTTGAGCATGTGGTAAGGTTTGTGAACATATTATAATAGAAAAACAAAAATAAAACCCAAGTCTGAGATACTTCCAGGTAAGCCTTTGAGATATGGACTTCCAGCCACCAGACAGGCACATGTAATGGTCAAGATTAGTTACTAGCTTGAAAGGATCCAGAATTACCTGGGAGATGGGCCACTGGGCACAGTTGCCAGAGATTATACAGATTGCGATTATGTAGGTAAGAACCCCATACTTTGTGAGTGGTGCCTCTTCCAAGTTAGGATCTTCTATGTAAATGGGAAGAGAGAGCTGTGCCCCATTGTGTAGTTGATTCATCATCCTCTTCTTTTGCATGGCCTTGACTTCAACAGTGTGATGGCTATATGTACCCTTGAGCTGTGCCTCGCACACAACAAATCTTTTCTCCCTTAAGTTGCATTGGCCAGTTTATTTTATCATGGCCACAAGAAAGAAAACTAAGCAAGGCGGATTTTCTACAGATTCATTGCATATTTTCATAGAATTAGTAATTTTAGAGAACATGAGGTCAGCATATAGCTCTCATGGTCCATGGTACTTGGGTTAAGCAGTCATGCCACTTCAGGGGAAAAAACTGGAGCACTGACAGATCCATCATATTTAGAGACTTTTTCTATCTCCATCCCTGGTCTTTTCATTATTATGAAAATATTATCCAAGAGGTATATTATCCTTGAATAAGTATAGCTTCTTTTTTCACTTATTTCTGTTTACCATTCCTCTGTGAGTAGTGTTGTTGTCGTTGTTTTTTTGTTTTTGTTTTTACAAAGCCAGAGGTATCTGACTGTTTTTAGTACCTACTCCGTAGACATTGGATATGTTTACTAAGCATTTTTGCTGAATGACTAACAGTCCTATGTTTCTATTCTGAGGTTTAGAGTGAGTGAGTCTAGGGGATAACTACTTCATCCATAGAACCCAACTATAATGTAAAAAAAAAAAAAAAAAAAAGACTTATCTTTTATTTACAGTGAGTTTACAATTTTGATGATAAGTGCAATTTTTCTTTTTCCATTGAAAGTTTTCACCATCTCTCCTGAAATGTTAATGAGTATCGCCTTAGTGAATGTGTTTGAGTTTCACATGGAATCTAAAAGTAGACTAACCTATAAACACGACTGTGGAATTACTGTAAACTCCCAAACCTCAGATGGTTCTCATCTTCATTAGAGTCTTAGGTGTTGAACAGTAATTGGCTTAAAGCTGCTATGGGCTCAGTCTGACTCACGCTTCTTTCAGCTTCTTCACCATGACCTTCCTGCACAATGCAGTTACTCTGCTATTACTCCTTTGATACAGAAGGCTCCATTATTTTCAATTTGTGCTATGCCCATCTCCTGCCTTAGCCTATTAATCCATGCCAACCACAGAGACAAAAAGTAGAGGCTGATTGCATGCTCAGCATCACCATCATTGAATTTCTATCACACACTCTGAGGCCTTTGCCAGAAGTACACTCAGAAGACTGTCATGGTACCAGTGGGTCTCAGTTCACTGATAGGCCATAATTTTAGATCAGCATGCATGTAATGGAAATGGAGAGAAATCGCATGTTGGTTCTCAGTGATAAATTAAACCAGTAACTTAGGATATTTTCAATATTAGTTCAAGATTAAGCCATATCATAATTGCAAATGACCTAATGTAAGATATACTTTATTTTAAACTTTTAAATTTTAAATATTGAGTCATTTGCAATTATGATTAAATATGAAGTATAAAAACAAGAACAAAGATGTCTATTAGCCCTCTCTGCACAGTAAGATATTTTTAAAAAGATCAGTTATTCTTGAACTAATATTGAAAATATTGTTACTGGTTTAATTTATCACTGAGAACCAACATGTGATTTCCCTCCATTTCCGTTACATGCCTGCAGATCTACAGTACTGACCTGAAATGGCCTTGCCCAAACTGAGACCCATCCCATGGGAGAGATCCAACTCCCGACACTGTTAACGATCCCCTGCTATGCTTACAGACAAGAGCCTAGCATAGCTGTCCTCTGAGAGGCTTCACCCAGCAGAATATTGACACAGACTCCCAGCCAAGCATAAGCCAGAGTTTAGGGAGACTTTTGGAAGAGAGGGTAAAAGTATAGAAGGGAGGGAACAGGGGCTCCACAAGAAGACCAACATGCCAACTAACCAGGACCTAGGCAGACTTACAGACATTGAAGCACAAGCCAAAGACCATGCATGGACCAGACCAAGGTTGGCTACAGAGATGTAGCCAATGGACAGCTTGGACTTCATGTCCCCTATCAAGGAGAACTGGGGGTTCTTTCTAATATGGACATTGTTGCCTGCTTTTGGATTACTTCCCTCTGGCGGAGCTGCCTTGCCAGGCCATGGCGGGAGAGGGTGTGCTCAGTTCTGAAGCAACTGGATGGGCTTGGATGGGTTAATAGAGTAGAGAGCTCCCCTTTTCTGAGGAACAGGAGAGGGAGGGATTGGGAGAAGAGAGAGGGAGGATAAGATCAGGAGGAGAGGAGGGAGGGGACTATGATCAGGATGTAAAGTGAATAAGTAAGTAAATAAATAAAATATTCCTTACTTTTAATAATACAAAAGAAAAATAAAGGCCAGGGTTATCTTAAATCTTTCTATGTAGTCTTCTTAATACCCCATATATTGATTTTCCCTCAACAGTAAAATTACTAACTAAGGAAAGTATCACCATGTGATGGAATTCACGGAGAGAAAAGTCTGTGCTGTCCGTCTAGATCTTAGTCATCAAGTTACCCTCCCCCCTTTTTTACCCTCAAGATTTCAAGGTTTCTGCAGTTGGCTTAGTTACTTTGGTATGATTACCGCTGGTGATACTGACATGCAAACAGCATAACTCCCTTCTTCTTTGGGACTGAGTTACATCCATTATGTTATGTGCCACGTTTTGCCGCTCCATTCTCAGACTCTCAACGTATATGCTGGATCCATAATTAGTGTAGCTTTTCAAGTTCCTCAGCTCATAATTCTACGGCCACCCCCAAAGGGCTCTAGCCACAACAGACAGCAGGAGTAGAGGGGACTCGGCCAAAGTGAACACTCAGGGGTTCCTCATCACATACACATTGAACTGTTCTCAGCCATTTGCATGGTTTGGCTTTCCACCATTGTGTGAAGGTAAAGTTCTGCTGACAAAATAAAAATTTGAAATGCAACATAGAGTTCAGTACAGAATATGAAGTTGAAATGAAACAGAATTTTTTTATTTTCTATTTTTGGACTTTTAGATACAGGGTTTCTCTGTGTATCACTATCTGTCCTGGAACATACTCTGTAGACCAAGCTGGCCTCAAAATCACAGAGATTTGCCTGCCTCTGCCTCTGCCTCCCAAGTGCTGGAGTTAAATGTATGGTTTGAAGTAAGATAGACTCTTAAAGTACTCTTAAACACCATCAAATAAAAAGCATTTGCATAGAAAAATACAGTTAGTCTCTTCTGGAAGGAATATATTCAGGGTTGTATTTTGCATTTCACACTTCATGTTTTAAACTTATGTAATATATAAAAATTATTTTAGAGCATCTACTTTAAAAGATAGATTATATATTATGACTTCCAATTTTGTGTTTTTATAAAATTCCTGTGGGTGAAAACGTGTATGTTTCTGAGTCTGTATGTGCTTCTTTGCTTCTTGTGCCTTTTCTTTGTCTTTTTTCTTTTGTTCGTTTTGTCCTATTCTGTTTTTTTAACCTTAATGTATCTTATTATTATTATCCTTTACATACCTGTTTATTTTCTCATGAGAGACAGAATGGGAGTAGATCTGAATGGGAGGGACAGTGGGAAAAGTCTTAAAGAATTTGGGAGAGGGAAAATAATAATCATAATACATTTTATGGAAAAATATCTTCAATTAAAAAATCTGAAAAACTAACAAATCAAAATTATATTATGATATGGGGTCGTCAGCTATTTTATATTTCCAAGGAAATATAAAGAAAATAATTACAAATGTATTTAATTAGTTACAAATTGTGTAAATTGTTTAATTTACCTAGAAGTAAAGTCAAAAGAAATGTAATATTTACAAAATTGTTCAGTCTATACCAAAGTATTTTCTATTTTGTTTATAATGACTAAATCTGTTTTTAAATTTTAATCTTAATATCAGTTATATATTTATACCACTGTGACAATTTTCTATTTCAAGTCTATTTTCTATCCATATCCCAGATTAATGAACTGCTTTCATACTGGTTTTATAATCAGATTACAATAGAGCTTTGTTTTAGATTATTTTATAATAACGTGTTAAAATTTAGTCTACTTTAAAATTTTAAGCACTAGACTTTACAAGGGTACTACTTAAATCAAGAGCAAAGTATTCATATTGGGTGCTTAAAATATTTTTTAAAATATAATCTTGATTTTAATTTTCTGATATTCTCTGTGGGATTTACTACGGGAAATCTAGAGATTTTAGTAAATAGTTATTTGGACTGAACACACATATCACATTGATAGGTGATACTATATAAATTCAACATGTTACACACATTTTCCTACCTGGAGTTGATATACAAAAAGATTTGACTAGAACCACAAAAACATTTCACACTTGTGAATATGCTTAGGCTTACAAGGATTAAGAGTGGAATTTGGCTCAGTTGGCAATTACATTTTTCCCCATGCAAACAGGTATAATTTTCATAAATTTGTAAAATGTTGACTTAGATGGTTTAATATCTGCTCCATTAAAACAAACCACTGATTGTATCAACCAGAAAACTAAATAAATAATGTAAATTCCACAACTATGTTGTAATTATTTCAAAGTGCAAAAATATAAGAACAAAGGTTTAGAAAAATAATTAGTGGAATTAGGCTAGAGGTATGGCTCACCTGTTAAGTGCACTTGCTGCCCTTCCAGAGTGCAGCTCTTAGTAGTCATTTAGTGGTTCACAAATGCATGGAGATCCAGTCCCAGAAGATCCAATAACCTGTGTATACCTGTGGCATAGTCTCTCACACACATAAAGTAAATGTATATGTGTATGTTTATACATATATACTTATGTATAAATATAAATAAACATCCATACAAGTGTTTACTTAAAGAACCTGACTTCATTGAAACTTTCTATCAGAAATTGTCTTCTTTTTCATGATGCAAACAGAGAATAATCGCTTTTATTGACGTTAGGTACAAACTGCTGCTCATATCTACAGTAATTTAAAGTAAGCATTTGACTGTACTGGCATACATTTGGGATTGGGTATCTTACTAGGGAAATGACATAGACTATATCTTTTTTTTTAATTTTTATTAATTTATTCTTGTTACATCTCTATGGTTATCCCATCCCTTGTATCCTCCCATTCTCCCCTCCCTCCCATTTTCCCCTTATTCCCCTCCCCTATAACTGTTCCTCAGAGGGATTACCTCCCTCTGTATATGCTCATAGGGTATCAAGTCTCTTCTCGGTGACCTGCTGTCCTTCCTCTGAGTGCTACTAGGTCTCCCCTGCCAGGGGACATAGTCAAATGTGAGGCACCAGAGTACATGAGAAAGTCATATCCCTCTCTCCACTCAAGTGCAGAGACTGTCCTGTCCATGGGCTAGATCAGGGTAGGGGTTTAAATTTTACCGCCTGTATTGTCCTTGGCTAGTGCCTTAGTTTGAGCGGGACCCCTTGACCCAAATCTGCCTATCATAATGTTCTGCTTGTAGGTTTCTAGGACCCCCTGGCGAAAGCCTTCCCTTACCAGGACATGGACTATATCTTAATGAATCAATGAATTAATGAGCAAAGTGTGACAATGCAACCTTATATTTATAAACCAGCCAATGTTATAGTGATACACTTTATATTTCTTAAACCATTCCTGCCCTTCGGTCGTTCTAGAAATTAAACCTACATGCTTCACTGGGAGACCATGGCCCACAGAATCAACTAAGTGTGCCTCATAGAGTCTCAGATGGAAGAGGGAATCTTGGAGCCTGCACGGTCTACGCTTCTGTGTATATGTTGTGGTTATGGAGCTTGGTTTTCTAGTGGAACTCCTAACAGTGGGAGGAAAGGAGTCTCCTACTCTTTTGCCGTCTCTTAGGACTCTTTCCCTACTACTGGGTTGCTTAGTTTACCCCTAATCTGAGGTTTTGTGCTTAGTTTTATTGTACATTTTAAAGCCATGTTTGGTTAATATTCCTGGAAGGCCTGCACTTTTCTGAAGGTAAATGGAGGAGGAATGAATCTGGGGGAGAGTACCAATGCACAGGGGGCTGGAAAGATGGAGGCAGGGGAAACTGTAGTCAACATATGCTATAGGAGAGAAGAATTTTTAAAAATCCAGGTCCTCATTAATGCAAGGCTAACACATTACCACTGGGCTACAGTCACCAGCCCTGGCATACATTGATCATTCCTGATTAAAAAAAAAAAAGTTGAAAACTTATTGTGTCATAATGACAAGAAAGCATGCATTATTCCTTTTCTTATGTCCAAGAAAGAACCTATACTTCATGATTTCAGTAGCATCGTCTCTATCAGAATTTCTTCATTACATACAGTTTTAAATTAAATTTTCTATCACTAGGTCTAACATAGTGAGTCAAGGCATGCGCAATGTCCCTTAAATGTTACTTATAAAGCAAGGAACCTAAAGCAAAATGTTACCTCCTAGAACAATTTACTTGCTGGATGCAATACCACTTAATTCTCAGAACAGTGACCTGCACCGTCTAAAAGGCTAGCTATTAGCCACTATATGATGAATTACATTCTTACTAAACAACATTAAATATAATAGTTAATATTCTCTCAGCTACATCTAGACATCTTTCAGGTGGCCAACAGTTACCCTGGCATCTAGCTAGCACACTGGAAAGCATAGATTTGTAGAACATTCTCTATATCACAGAAATACCTGCAGGACACTTCTTGTAACCTCTTGAAGTTGCTTTGCTTTCCTATATAAAGCAATAAAGAAAAGCTGGCTGAAAACGTTGTTATAAAGATATATAAAACAGGTGTATGGAAAATACCCTGTCAGATAATATGCATACAATAAAATATTTCTTGTTTTCTCGCTTCTCTGTTAGATTGGCTCATTTTCTCAGGAATATATATATATATATATATATATATATATATATATATATATATATATAACTATGCTTTCAATTAAGAGAAAACAAGTCATAAGATAAAGATGCATGAATTCATATAAAAATGACCTTCTGATTTGTAAGTTTTCATAAGAGCTTTAATGACACCTTCAACTATCTTGCTATTCTATTTCTTGCTTTCTCCTACTGTAAGTCAGTACTAAGTGCATATTATTTTTGTTGTTGTTGTTTGATTGTTGTTTAAAAGTCCTATATTAAAACCATCTGGAAAGGCAGCTCAGTGTATGAAGTGCTTACTATGCAAGTGTGAGGATGGGAGCTGAATTTTCAGAACCCATATAGCAGTTGGGCATGTGTGAGAGTTGCATGTAATCTGCCTTTCAGAACATATAGATGGGAGATCCCTCCCTGAGACAAGGTGGCTGCCTAGAAGAGCCAGAAGCAGTGTTTTCTTTGTTCAGGGAGGCAGAATCAGGCTCAAAATAAACTAAAGAACGAAGAAGACATCTAATGTCAATTTATGATCTACACATATACAGCCATATGTGCATGCACCCACGTACACATTGGAACATATATCCATGTGTGCACACACTGCACACACCAAAATGACTGGATAAGTAAATGAATGATGATGGTAAGTTAGTTCTAGAATGCATTATGAAGACCATGGATCAGGGTCTTCTGCAGTATCTCAAGTGATTTTAGTTTGTTGTTGTATTTCTTCAAATACTCAGGCAAGCTCTGGGGTGTTTAGTGCACATGAATCGTGAATCATCACTGAACTCTTTAATGGGGCACTTAGTGTTGACTTTGTTCTTTTAGATATGTCTTCCCTTTATTTTATGTGTGAGTGTTTTGTCTGTGTGTGTGTGTGTGTGTGTGTGTGTGTGTGTGTGTGTGTACCATGCATGTGACTGATGCCTGTAGAAGTCAGAAGAGGGCAGCAGACCCTCTGGAACTGGAGTTACTTACAGATCATTAATGTATCATCATGTACATGCTGGGAATCAAAGCAGGGTCCTCTGTAAGGGCAATAAGTTCTGTTAACTGGCAAGCTATCCCTCCAGCCCTGAACGTGTGCTACATAGGACCAACCTACATATACAATTTTTTCTTCCACCACCTCTTTTGGCAAGTGTGACAAGGAAGAATCGATGATTAGACTTTCTTATTAACGCAAATAAGTTTAATCCAGTGAATGGACCCCCCAGCCAAGAAAAAAGAAAAGAAAACAGCAACCAAAAGAATAACCATTTAACTTTAATTGAGTCAGTGATTTGAAACTAGTTGAAAATTTTTACAACTAAATGAACGGATTTGAAACTACCGAGGCATGACTTTGAATTGCTTTTTTTCCCCCACCATCATTAATTGCAATTCTCATGACTGTAAAAGTTCAAAGAAAGATGCAAAATGCACAGGGAGAATGATGAGAGTGACAGGCACTAGAGTCATGACCAAGAGCCTCAAGGCTTTCCTACTCAGCCAATCCCTGTAGAGCAGGGATCAGCAAGGCATTGTCAGGAGGGGGACCGGGGATCTTCTTTAAGTCCCTTCATCTTCCCTCTCCACAGTTCTCTGAGCTAAGCTCTCCAGGTCAAGTACACCCAGAGACAGCCAGAGAATTCATATTGTCCGTATCATAAAAATACTCCGGAGCCATAAGTGTCAAATGCAGTCTAAAACTAGCCTTCCAGGTGCTAAATATGCTATCGTGAGCAGCTGTGCCCGGGTGTAGAAAACAAACATTGATTAAAGAACCTAATAGAATGTTTTGCCTTAATAATTGCAGAGGCTGCAGGGAAGAATGCACATTCTGAGTCCAACTCTTCTAAACGAGGGTCACTATCTCTAAGGTTTTTATAGTAGAAGCTGAACCCAGCAGTAAGTGAATCTTTTAGCCACAGGAACCCGAAAATTCAATGGTATTTTTATAATTACAATTCGGATAGTCCATAAAGACTGTAATATCAAGTAGCTCACTTTGGAGGAGACTTGATTGCCTCACCAAAAACACTGAACCGCATAATATTAATAAACCTAAGTACTGAACTCTGAATATAACAGAACAATTACTTCCAGAAAGCATTAGTATTCATTATGCCTCAAACATTAGTCTATATGGATAGCTGTAGACACAACACATGTAGCACAATTACAATGCATCAAAGATAGTCCTTATGATATTATTGAATTTTTTTGCACATCTTATCAGTCTTAAATGCTTTCTTTAATATTAGAGTGGCATGGATAGATAGAAATAATGCTCATCCATATAAAAGATATTAGAGAGAAACCTAATTATTGAGATCTGAGCAAAACATGATAATCTATAGAATGGGTTTATGTGTACATTTATTTTTCCTTTATGGCCAAATAAGAAATAATTTGTAAAAAATACTAAATTGTAAAATAAATGCTAGACATCATTATTAGCTTTGTGTGCCTACATAAACCTTCAAGCCTTTGGCTTCATCTTCAGCTCTCTGTACTTCTCTTTTGTCAGTTGTATGAGAATTTCAGCACCTCATCAGCTATAATGGTCTACAATAGATGTAGTTCTCGAAGTACAATTTTTGTTCATATTCCACAAAGTAAAAAGTATGCTTTTTCAAACTTCTTACTTATGCCTGTGGCTTGTGAGACATCAAACCTGTATGCTGGTTTAGAAGGTAACAGGAGGAACAGACAGCCTACAACATTCTAACTCACATTCAGCACAAGGTAACCCTACCTGAGTCAGGGTTTACTAAAGGATGAAGGGATTGGTTGCACTTCTCACCGAAGGCAGCTCTCTCATCCTCAAAGGCAACTCTCATTTGCTAGAAAGATCAGTGTTTCGTGAGCTATTCCGCACTTACTTTTTGGTCAGTTCCAAGATGTCATACACAAATCTTAAATGCCAACTTTTGTGTCCCAGAACGTAGGACACACAGAGGTCGGAAGGTATACCTTCGATCCAGCTAACAGGTTTGTTGGAGAAAGAGAGAGACAGTTTTCCCTAAGACACTAGTGCCTGGTGAGCAGAGCACCCGCCTGTGGGAGGGCACACATCCAGGAGTTCCTGGGAAGTAGAAGCTGACCTTGAAGAAATAAAAGATGACACATGTTGGGTGAATGGAGAATTGGGGCAGGATTAGGAATAAGGAATGAGCATGATCAAAAAGGTTGTATAAAAATCTCAAAGGAATAGTGCTCTTCTTACCAAAAGAAGTAGCACAAACAAAGCAAAGCAAAGCAAAGCAAAACAAAACAGAAACACGAATACAGAAAAAAAAAAGTTGAGCATTGATATTATGGAAGGATGTTTCTCTATCTGGGTTTTATTGTTTTGTGTTTTTGGTTTTTTTTTTAAGAAAATGAAGAAGTAAAAAGGTATCATCTTATTTTTTTATTATTTATTTCTTATGTTTATTTACTTCCACTATTAATCTTGTATTGTTTCATTTAAATCAATTGATCTGCTTTAAACATATTTTATTGATTCCTTGAAATTGTAAGCATGCATACACCATGTACCCTGATCATATCGGCCACCTCCCAATCTCTCCTGGGACCCTCAACACATCTCCCTCTCTACTGAATGGTCTTTTTTCTAAAATAGATTTATTAATTTATTCATATTACATCTCAATTGTTATCCCATCCCTTGTATACTCCCATTCCTCCCTCCCTCTCATTTTCCCCTTACTCCCTTCCTCTATGACTGTGACTAAGGGGGGCCTTTTCCCCCTTTATATGCTCATAGGGTATCAAGTCTCTTCTTGGTAGCCTGCTATCATTCCTTTAAGTGCCACCAGGTCTCCCCATCCAGGGGACATAATCAAATATGGGGCACCAGAGTTCCTGTGAAAGTCAGACCCCACTCTCCACTCAACTGTGAAGAATGTCCTGTCCATTGGGTAGATATGGGTAGGGGTTCAATGTTTACTGCATGTATTTCCCTTGGCTGGTGCCATAGTTTAAGCAGGACCCCTGGGCCCAGATCCGCCCATCATAATGTTCTTCTTGTAGGTTTCTAGGACCCTCTGGATCCTTCGATGTCCCCATTCTCCCATATTTCTTTCACCTAGAGTCCTCAATGAATGTTCTTTTTGTCTTCAATATACACATATAAGTTACTGTCAGTGTTACTTATATGAACATGAGTGTGTGGCCATCCACAGGGGCATGAGCACCTGACAAGTGGCCATGCCAACAGTGAAAACGGACTCTCCTTCCCTTGTTATCTGACACTTAACATCAGCTGCCCATAGCTCCTCAGCTAGGGAATGGCCTTGGCTAGGCCTCTTCTAGGTAGGCATGCTGAAAGTTGTACTGGCTTGATCTCGTGCAGCTAAACACAGCTTCAGCAGATGCCCCACCCCCATGACCTATGTTATTTTATTGTTGTCTTTGCCATTTAGGTTTTGTTCATCATTTTACCTTTAACTCTTCTTATGATTAGGAAAGAAAAGCAACAAGAAAACCATGAATCCAGATAAAAGTCCAAATTCATATAACACATCATTTGCCCTCACAAGACAGTCATAGATAACTGGTATCTGTGTTCAATTCAGAGTATGAAATCAATTATAATAGGTGTAAATGATTTTGAATTTACAAACAGTAAAAAAAAGTTGCACGGCAGGTCCAGGATGGCAGTGAGTGGTGTGGACCGTGTTTGGGGGCTCCGGTGAGCAATTCGTGGGTTGCACAGATTTCTGAGCCAGGAGCACCAGGGTCCCAACGCCGCGGCGGCGGGAGTGCTCCACAGTTTGGAGGGAGCAGGATGCGGAGGACCTGCGTGCCCCTGCACGCGGGAGGAGTGTGGGTTTTCTCGGATCAGGGCATCAGTGGCACAAGCAGCACCAGCAGCACCAGCAGCAGCAACTGAGGTTTGCAGCTCAGAGCCTTCTGGTGGAGGCAGTTAGTGTGGTGGCTGGTGGGAGTTGCTGCAGGAGAGGGGACACTGGATAGGATTTGGGTCGCGTGGTGCCTTGTGACACAGACTGGACTCGGCGGATGGTTCAGCCCCGGAGTCCCGGGTACAGCTTGGTGCACAGTGCTGTGGAGACGCTGGCTTGGCGCAGCAAGCAATTCTGCCCAAAGCAACGGCTCAGCGTGGCTGCAGCTCCCCTGCTGTGGCGCAGGCTGGGCGGAGCGCTCAGTCCTACCGGAGGTGCTAGCTTAGCACAGGCGCAGTTCACCTGCTGTGACGCAGGCTGGGCGGAGCACTCAGTCTTACCAGAGGCGCTAGCTCACATCAACGAGCAGTTCTGCCCAAGAAACTAGCTCTCCTCAGTTGGCAGTTTTGGGGCACTGAAGCAGGCTGAGGTCAGCACGCAGATTCAGCCCAGAGGCCCTAGCTGGACTTGCC
The DNA here is from genome assembly GCA_907169655.1 of Acomys percivali. NCBI lineage: Eukaryota > Metazoa > Chordata > Mammalia > Rodentia > Muridae > Acomys > Acomys percivali. Next base: position 19,123,024 of record OU015752.1, read on the forward strand.
GGGCAGACTAGGCCCAGAGATTCTAGCTGAGCTGTGCACACAGGCTCGATGGCCCCAAGACTCTGGCTGGACTATACACGCAGTATAGGCCCAGAGTCCCAGGCTGAATTCAGCATGCAGTGTGGGTCCATAGTCCCTGGCTGAGCTCGGTGCACAACTCCGCCCCGGAGACTTGGGTGGAGCTCGGCATGGAGTTTAGGGCCAGAGTCCCTAACCGTGCTTGGCAGACAGATTGGGCCCAGAGACTCTAGTAGAGCTTTTGGCAGAGTCCCGGTTCTAAGACTCTGGTTGGACACAGTGTGCAGTTTGAATCCAGAATTCCTGGCTGAGCTGTGTGGATGGTTCGGGCATGAGTCAATAACTGACCACAGCAGGCAGTTTGGCCAAAATCCCCTAGCTGAGCTTGGTGCGCAGTCCCAGCCCAAAAATTCTGGCTGGACCCTGTGTGCATTTTGAGCCCATAATTCCTAGCTGAGCTCGGCAGATATTTCAGGCCCTGAGATTCTAGCTGAGCTCGGACGGTGGTTTGGGACTAGTGTCCCTGGCTGGACTTGGCAGGGAACCCAGAAGGTGGTGGATACCTTGGCCTGACCCAATGCTCATCCAGAGACCCAGAATGATTGCAGGACCCACGGCACAGGGGAGCTGAGGATCACTGGCTGTGATAGCCCAAAACGCCAGGGCTAACCTCCTGCCATCCACAACAGTGAAGCATCAGAGCGTGCAGCCTATGGAAATCATGAGAAAACAAGTAAATCTATCATCATACTCCCTCCATCCAACTCGGGAAGCTACCCAACAAAAACAAAGCCGGCAAGATGTCTAAAGGACAGCGTAAAAGCATACGCAAAAAACCCAAAAACAACATGGCGTCTCCAGTTTCCAGCTATCCCAAAGAAAACAACCCAGAGAGCTCAAATACAACGGATATACAAGAAAATGACCTCAAATCCTTAATAAGGAGCATATTAATGGAGGAAACAAATAAAATTCGTAATCAAATACAAGAAGACGCAGCCAAACAGGTGAAAGACATAAAAGAAGCACATAGAGTGGAACTAGAAAAATTTCAGGAAAAAGCAAACAACCAGATGAAATAAATAAATAAAACGGTTCAAGCTCTGAAGACCTATAAAGAGGCAATGGAAAAAACTCAGGAATATACAAACAATCAAATGAAAGAAATAAAAAATCAGTTCAAGATCTGAAGACGAAAATGGATTCAATGATAAACACACAGACAGAAGAAAAACGAGAACGTGAGACCTCAGAGAAGAAGACGAGCAACACAGAGGTGAGCTTTTCTAACAGAATCCAAGAGAC
>OU015752.1:19126526-19144089 GCA_907169655.1 Acomys percivali
GAGTGAGTTAACCCAGAAGCAGAAAGACTCAAATGGTATATACTCACTTATATCTGCATACTAGCCCAAGGGGCATGTCCCACAAAAGCTTTCCCTTACCAGGAAACTGGGACAGAGGGGAGGACATCCTATTGGGACTCTAGATGAGAGAAGCATGGGAGAATAGCAATGCAGAAGGATCCAGTGGGTCCTAGAAACCTACAAGTAGAACATTATGATTGGCAGATTTGGGCCAAGGGGTCCCGCTCAAACTAAGGCACTAGCCAAGGACAATACAGAAGGTAAAATTTAAACCCCTACCCAGATCTAGCCAATGGACAGGACAGTCTCCACACTTGAGTGGAGAGTGGGATATGAATTTCTCATGTACTCTGCTGCCTCACATTTGACTATGTCCCCTGGAGGGGGAGACCTAGGGGCACTCAGAGGAAGGACAGCAGGTCACTGAGAAGAGACTTGATACCCTATATACCCTATGAGCATATACAGGGGGAGGTAATCCCTCTCAGGAACAGTCATAGGGGAGGGGAATAAGGGGAAAATGGGCCGGAGGGAGGAATGGGAGGATACAAGGGATGGGATAACCATTGAGATGTAACAAGAATAAATTAATAAAAAAAAGTTGCACATCATCTAATTATGTTAATAGAGTATATAATTATGAATATTTTAGCAAATTTAAGAGCCACTCCCTACATATCCACATGTAATATACTTATTTTTATTTCTTTTCATATGCATATAAATGTGTACTTAACTTGCTTATAGAATACGGTGAACTCATTTCCAATGATATCAAGCATCTGAAATAATGTGGCTTACTAACTAAATAGTACCTCTCTCAATGATTCTAAAATTAAGTTGTCTTAAATTTTGTTATTTTAGTAATATTGCAAACAAATGTACACTCATATAAACCTTTTTTAAAAAACAGATCCTAGTAGGATTAAATATAGATCACTGTTATGTAAATACACAATTATGTGAGAAGATAACACAGGAGGACCATGAGTTTGAAGCCAGTCTAGGCTCTAATCCATGGCCCTTTCTCAAGGGAAAGGCAAAAGTTACATACAAAACAGATAAATACATCACTAAACCATAATTTTTAATCCTATGCACTGTCATATGGAGGAGTGTGTGGCCCAGTTCTAGTATTTTCTCTCCACTTTTGTGTCTTTTTATCTTTTTTTATGGTCCACATGCCAGTGTTGCTTTCTTTATTGCTAAATGGACAATGACCATCGTTGTTTTATTGCCAACATTTCTAGGACCAGAACATCCTTTCCATAGATTTAAATTTGTTATTAATTGATATCACACAGATTTTTAAAAATTTTTCTACTGATTTATTTTTATTATATGATCACCAATGTTTTGGCTGCATGTATGTATGTGTGAGGGTGCAAGATTCCCTGGAGCTGGAGTTACCGACAGTTGTGAGCTGCTGGGAATTGAACCCAGGTCCTCTGAAAGTGCAGTCAGTGCTCTTAACCACTGGGCCATCTCTGCATCACCTATCACACAGATTTTAATTGGTCCATCACTTGGTTTTGTTTTAAAATTTAAAAAATTTAGATTGGAATTAAGCCGAGCTACTCCACTAGCCCTCTCTTTGCCTTTTTAAGAGCTTGACATGAGGTCTTATTAAGTTTTCTAAACAGATCTTGAGCTCACTCAAAAGTCAAGGAATCCTTTCAAATTGTGATCTTCTTGCCTTGACCTCCTAAGGGGCTCACAGCACAGGCCTATAGTACCAGTTCCCAAATGAGAGATCGTAAACCAACAAAAGTAATCCAATAAAAGAGTGCTTTTGAGTCTAGAAAATCTACTCTTAGATAATCTATCATAAAAGATAGCATCTATATTTCTTTTTCATGACTAACATTACTGAGGATATTCCTATAGATAAATCTGGCTAATTTTCACAATACGTGTAAGTGTACTTTTTAAAAAGAATCCCAATAGCAATATTAACGCCATATTAATTCATTTCTTTGCACACAAAATGAATGTTTTATTAAATGAAATGATGCAGAAGCAGCTATTTCAAATGCTTATATCCAAAATGATATCAGTGGAGAAATTAATGATTAACCACAGTAAACAAGAACTTTTCTATGTGATTTCCAAGCTCCCAGGTTTCAGAGTGACCAGTGATTAAAGTCCAGAAAGAATTGAAGATGGATGGGTATATAGTAAAAAATAAAAATATATCAATATGATTTTATTATTCAGTTGTTCTTGTTCTTTTTCCCCCATATATGTGTGTTGGCAAGTAACTGGAGACTGAGCCAAACAACCCCAATTAATTCAGCACCATTTGGCACAAGTGGCACCCCCTGCTAAGACAAAAGGAGGTCTGAGCAAAGAAAAAGGCCTGAATTGGCTCTTCATAGCTGGGAAAATGTGCCTCCCCAGACTCACATCACTGACATCACCTGCAGTGCATTCTGGGGTAGATAAGATTGCAAGTTGCTGGTATTGTACTTGGATAGTTCATTAAGAAAGACCAGTGCATGCTCCTTTTCTGAGATTTAACAAGAATATGACCGCCACAGATTTGAGATTTGTTTATGTGTTTAGTGTGTATGTGTGTAGGTGTGAAAGTCAGTTTATGATTATGGAGTAGAATGGTTAAAATTGCTGAGTTTACTTGAAAAAAAAAAAAACAAGAATCTTCAGTTTTGTGTTTATGTTGGACTATGAATTCTCTTTCGGGTTACTGCCAGGGACACACATTTCCACTGTTCTTTCCATTAAAGTCTATCATTCTCCTTTCGCATCTCCTAAGATCTGTTCCCCTTATGTCTTGGCAATCTAGTGTCCACTATTTGGGAACCAAATCTATCAGGACTTTCAAAGCATTCATCTCCCAGTTTTATCCAAATAAAATCACATTTCTTAAAGGAAGGCCAGAAAATCAGTCAGTCTGTCATGTTTCTCTTTAAAGACGAGGCTGACAGCTCATTTCTTTTTATTACTGTCTAGAAATAACAGTGCATTGAAATAGAGTTTTAAACTGAACTTTCATTAGTAAGCAGGAATCTAATGGGACATACTTAGGTGCGTGATTCAGTGAGCTTTGTGTTTCTTTTTCTTTTCTTTTCTATCTCTTTTTTCTTTCTTTCTTTCTTTTTTTTTTAATAGGGGTATCTGACATCAACATAAATAAATAAGGTGCTTTGGATTATACATGATGTCGATTTTTTTCTAATGTGGAAATGTTCTCATCTGTATATTCTTCAAACACTCAGTGCTTTAGTGATCCCCAGAAATGATCTACATCTCAAAACTCAAATCTCAGCATTTTACCTGAAAGTATTTTTCCAGAATCATAATATGAAGCCTTCTCTCTTTCCAGTTCCTACAACAGAAGGCTGGAGTCGATACGTTCTCTTCTTTTCCATAGCCTTCCAGGCAACACATGCTACTAAACCATAGATAATCCCCAGAGAAGGCAGAGAGATGTGGGGACTTAGAGATCCTAAGCAGGAAGGAGTTGGTTAAGCTGTAAAACCCTATATAAGCTCTCTCTGTTGAGCCATCTCTTCACTCTAAATTATCCATGTTAACCAAAATAAGTACAGGGAACCTTCCCTTGGTTACTGCGCTCTGAAATATTTTGTTCCTTTTTTTTTTTTTTTTTTTTTTTTTGGTCAGGAAGTCAGAATTATATTTTTCTATTGAATGTTTTCTCTTGGCACTCAGTGTTATTGATTTTTGTGGCTGAAGGGATATGATCAATGAAGCGACAGTTGAAACCGAAAAATGACTAGGACAGGAAACACAGTAATGATGAGCTAACCTCCAAAAGCTCGACGCAGAGATGCTCATCTGGACCTAGGGCCTTCTTAAATTTGGGAAAGAATCCTGAGAGAGCTACTTTTAGCAAGGATTCCATTGACACATACTTCATGTCAGGTCAAAAATATCATAAAGGGCATCCTTCTACTGTGTTTTAGCCACGGGGCAATAGACTGTTAAAGGGCACCACGAGAGGAAGATTAAGTAATGTTACATTTGTTGCAGAATGGCAAGAAGTGACAGAGTTCTAAACTTGAAGTTCAGCTTCACTGAGAAGAGTCACAGTGTTATTGCCACTCATTTTCAACCATAAACATGGCTGTTCCCAAACTAAATTTCCTCTGTGGAAATATTGGTCAACATATCTTTTTAAAATTTTATTAATTAATTAATTAATTTATATCACATCTCAATTGTTATCCCATCCCTTCTATCTTCCCATTCCTCCCTCCCTCCCATTTTCACCTTATTCCCCTCCCCTATGGCTGTGGCTGAGGGGAACCTCCTCCCCCTTTATATGCTCATAGGGTATGAAGTCTCTTCTTGGTAGCTTGCTGTCCTTCCCCTGAGTGCCACTAGGCCTCCCTATCCAGGGGACGTGGTCAAATATGGGACACCAGAGTTCATGTGAAATGGCCAACATATATCTTATCATCACATCTATCTGATAAGCCTTCTCAAATTCCTAGGATACTTTAAGTTTTTTCATTGAATTTATCTATCTGATACATATATGCTACTATATAACTTGTACCAAGGCAGATGCCTAGAATTAATGGGTGTTTTTAATACAAATCTTCCTCATGCTTGCATGAGGATTTTTAGCTTGATAACCTTGTACTACATTGAAAATGTCAATGCATTTAACACAGAGGAACTGCCATACTCACAGGTCAGCAGCACAGTCTACAGTGGTGTATTCATTGTTGCATTTATCAGTCCTGTGGCTGGTGACAGATGGCTACCGTACCTTGAGAGAGTATTGTATCACATCACACCAGGTGAGAGCAGGAAAGAATTAAAATGCAAAATTTTAGGTATATTCTCTACTTAAGGCACATCACTTTTACATGCAAAAAAAAGCATGGCCAGAACACCATAACATATGATCTCAGAAAATGCACAAATAGCACTTTCACTAAGGAGGCATAATCATTAGCTACACTCTAGATATCGGTCCTTATACCCACAGCTAAGTGTAGTCTTCATTCCTCATCAAGGAAGCTGCTCCTTGCAGAAGAAGGTGCCAATCTCAGTAAACCATACCCAAGCAAAATGAAGAGCTGTGCATCCCAGTTCCAAGGACTACATCCACAAAATATTCCCAGACCCAAGTCTCAGGGAACATTGAAGAAAAGAAGAAAAATTGTAAGATCCAGAAAACCAGGCATTTTGCTGTGAGATTATGACCCCTAGGAATATCAGAGCTAAACCCCATAGAGTCTCAACAACATGGACGCCCAAGCATGTGCTGAACAAAAATAGCAATAGGCATACCCAGGTGAATGGGGGAAAGACCATGAGCCCACAAGTCTATGTAGGGAACAACAGGCCACTAAGGAATGCTGAGAGCAAGAAAAATAGTCTTGTCCTAGGGAACACACCAACTGGTTACTCAGTTCTAAGTGGTAAGCCTAGAAATCCTAATACAATTAACATTAAGGAGTCTGAGCAGGTTACATTTAGGAATACATATGGACAAAGATATCCAGGCAATAATAATTAATGAAAAGAAAAAGAGCTCATGTAATGGGAGGAGAACAGGGGGAGTACATGGGGTGGGTTTGAAGGAAAGAAGGGAGAGAGGAAATGATGCAACTGTATAATCTAAAAAACAGAGTAATAATAAATCATATGACCATAAATAGAGGATCATCTCTGTAATATTTCCCTCTAATACACCCAAAAGTTTTATCTATCCATGTTAAAGTATGATATGGTCATTAAAGGGATAACCCGTTTTAACACACAAAAAAGGAAAAACCAACCTTCCATACACAAAGGCTATTATAAAATCCTCTTGTACTACTTGAAATTAGTTTTTTTTTGTTTTTAATGGAGAGAACTAGGTTTTCTTCTTCTCAGACAACACCTAAGCAAAAGGCCAAAGGAAATGAATTTGCAAGACATTATTGTGATGTTGTGCTCAGTACTCTTAGGCCCAAGAGGGTAACTGGGGAAGAGGAAGAAGAAATAAATCAGGCTTAAGCCAGACCTGGTGTTACACACCTACCTAGGACACATGGTTTTACCTGCAGGAAAAGGGCCATCACAAAGAGTACTTCTGAGAAGACTGATGTAGGCGTGTGACAATGGGGGAGCTGCTCTTTGTCACAGAGGCAGCTACCAGAAGGTTGTGATGCTCAGTCTGTTACCAATTCCTCTGAAAATGTAATTGGGATGTTTCCCAGAAGCAACTCGCTTCTTAGGACATCTAAAAAGCAACCTCCCTTGAATTGATTTTTGTGTATTTCTTAAATTATAAGCAATATCACAACTTATTTCAATACCTCACGTACATGCACGCTGAACTGAAACCGCACTCAGGAAAGAGCAAACACAAGGCTGCTCGATCTACCTTACTTACAGACAGTCAAGTTTACCACTTGTATAGATTATACACTTATGGAATGAAAATGCCTGTCTACTGCATTGCTGGAGAAGAAAGTTAGGTTTGTCCTAGACAGATGTATGTTTTATAGTTTATGACATTAAAGGAAGCATTGTCCAAAGATTTATTAAGTATGGGCATACTTATTAAAACAACCAAACCTGTTCTTTTATGCCATTTGGTCTTATAAAGTGAATTTTTATCACATAAAAATCCAATCATGTTGTTATAAACTACCCGTTGATTAGCTAAAAGAAGTTTCTCAGAAGCCATTTGTCTAATATCATCTCACTTCAGGATTCAGGATTTTTGAGTATTATTTAGATATTTCATTGATATGAAAACTGAGCACTTGAGATTATAGACAGTAGAATGCCTTAGGCAGCCAAGCATATCAAAATACAGTGCACAGAGAGACTTTTACTGCTCCCGCTATTTAAAGACCTATTTTCATGAGCTTATTAGCTCCTAGCGATCCCGAAGGAGAAATGCAATTAAAACTTAATCATACCAAAAGCTGGGATTCTTCTGATTCAGCGAACTTGTAATCTATTATATAGTTTACTTGTAAATGTCGGAATGCTGAGAATGAGAAGCCTATAAATGAATTTCATTCTGCAGTGATACAGTCTTATTGGACTCAATGTAGGATCAGCCTATTTGTGTGCACTTTCCTCCTTCACTCCCACCCACTTAATACTTTCCCATTTCTAAGTGGCAGCCTCTCCTTTTCTTTGGTGAAACACAAAGGCTCCTGTTCCCCTTCCCTCTCATATTTCTCTGCTCCCTAGATCCCAGATATGAAATCAAATCCCTATAAAATAGATGATGCTGAGGAACTTGATCCCATATATATGCAAGTCAAGCAAAGAGTTTAGAGAGATATGAAAACCACACTTGAGTGATACTGTATTTGCCCAGAAGCTCGAGGTGAACCAGGAGATTTTATTACTCAGAGTACGAAGAGGACGGTCCTGTTTCCTTTACACATATTGATTCTCACGTGTATCCCCACACCATCCCCTACCTCCACCTCTGACTTTTGTTATGGGATAGTTTTGCTTTCCTTAGAGCGACGCAAAGGAGAAAGCAACCGTGAGAGCAAGGCTGGGGATCCTTTCTGCCTTCCACGGGGAAGTATCCTCCAGCTTTCATTCAGAAGCTACTGTACTTTGATACGAGAAGGAAATCAGGCTAGAGTAGACCAGGCATGAAAGAAGACCACGAGCTGCTAGGGATTCTGTCTATACGCTAAGTCAGTTCTTCACATGCAGCTTTCAAGTAGACATGGACTTTGTTATTTTGTTGGCAGAAGTGCCCCAGAAGTGTGTTTGCTTAGTCTCAGTCTCTCTCTGTCTCTCTCTGTCTCTCTGTCTCTCTGTCTCTGTCTCTGTCTCTCTGTCTCTGTCTCTGTCTCTGTCTCTGTCTGTCTGTCTGTCACACACACTCTCTCTCTCTCTCTCTCTCTCTCTCTCTCTCTCTCTCTCTCTCCCTCACTCCCTTTCTTTCCTTCCTTCTTATTCTTCTCACCCCCCCCCGCCATCTCCTCCTCTCCCCTACTCTTCCTCTCTATCCTTCTCCTCTTTCTCATATACTAGAATTGAAGTAGTGGTGCCTGTTGAGAATAGATGTTGGTTTTCTCTGGTCTACTCTACCTTTGAATATTTGGCTTTAGAAAATGAAGTTGCATGTATGCTTAAACTTTCGCTAACGTTGTAATTATGATTACTTTTGGAGAGAATAAAGTTTCAAGGAGAAACACAATGACGTCTAGAGGGAGAAAGGAGGGAAAGGGTAAAGAGTGTGGGCCTGTTGAGAAGCAGTTAGAGGACAGCGCTGGCGGGAAGAAGAATCCTCTTTGCAGTGCATTTATTCAATTTCTTGTATCTTTAGCAAACCTTCTTTTCTATCACACAAATAAAAGAGTTGCCCAAAGAGTGCTCGTCAGTACTTTTAAAGAGACACACAGCTCAGCCTCACTCTCTATTGCATGGGATCATAAGTGCATGACTTACTTTTGCTTTGGTAGTATATTCCTTCAGTGCCAGTCTTCTCAAAATTCTTGCATTCATGTTCCCTATATGCATATATGCATAGAAATGCATAAATATAAAAGTGTATTTTTATAAATCCATTATGTAATTCAATCATTGATTTTTAAAACTTGTAAGGATCTTTTTTTCTAATATTCTTTGTTATACATATAACTTCACAATTTTATGTAACTCAAGTCACCTACTCGAACAGCAATTAAAAAAAAATCAAGCATGCTTAAAGGCATGATGCTTACATGATAAAGAATGGTGTTAAAACTTAATGAGTGCCCTCACCTTCTTAATCCATTATGTGTCTGTATGAGTAGAAAACTTAGCAAACACTGTCAAAAACTGGAGGCCATAATGTACACTAGTTCCTGACTGCCCTGAGGAATTTCTGAGAGGTTCTTTGGTGCTGTGTGGCATGATGCGCAAAGCTTACATGTTACATATTCAGAACCAAGGCTTCTGTGCATTTCCACGATGACCCATGGGTGAACATGCCATAAACACCTCCAATTCACAACATGTGTGACTTACAGTTAAGTATTGGCTGCTGCATATTCAGAAACCTTTTCTTAGCCAGTGTTTTTTGCCCCCTCCCCATTGAGCTATCCAGCAGTGTAGGGGCCTGCTTTAGAAACCGGCCTGTGGTACATGATCTGAGAATGGGCTGAGAGCTGAAGAGGTTAACATATGTTCCTTGTCCTTGACTGCATTAAAAAGTTGCCAAACCTTTCAATACATGCTGTTATCCACCTACATTGACAAATAGAAATGGCTTATATAGAGAAAGGTTTAACCCCTGTTTGAAACAAAAGTACAAGCAAATAGTTATGTGGCTATGATTAGGGTCGTAGGTTGAATACCATTTTCCTGGTTTTCACTAAGGAGCAGACAGTTCTTGAATAGTATCTCTCCCATAAACTAATTCCACATTCATAATATTTTCAGATGATTATTAGTGTCATTGATATATAGGAGGTGAAGGAATTAGAGGAAAAGCATCAATGACAACTACAAAAACCATTATTATTTAAGATCAGTGATACTTTCAGAGAGAACCAAGTAAAACAACTCATTCAGCTTGTGTAAACCTTAGCTGGACCCTACTCATACTTCCCCATAATTTTATCTGCCTCATCCTTCCATGGAACATTCAGGTTCCATGGAATTAGACCCTTTTGTTTCTGTACCAGAGTTTATATCAACTTACAAGTTACTGCACCATTGATTTCTCCCATTTTACTTTCTTTGAGTGATCTGGGTAGTAATATTCCAATTCATATGAAATGAAACAATGTCACATCAAACTCACAGCATTGTGTGGCTCTAAACTCTTCAAAAACTTTAATTTTAATATGTTTAGTATGTCACACTATTGCCAGCCCTCTTTATATGACAAACAATATGGAATACCGGGGCGCGGGGGAAAGACACTTTTTCAATGACCAGTGCTCCACATATAGAGAAGAGAGAGCTTAAATTGAAATGGAGACAGTGGGTCTACAAGTTCACATTCCTGCGTCCTACATTCTGCATTGTATCTTAACACCACTACAACTAGCAGTATTGAAATGTGGAGAGTGGGTGTGGGATCCCCGAGAGCTTGGGGAAAGAAAAGAAACTGAGGGCAAGGGCATCTTTGAGACAAGCTGCGAATCTACAACAGAGTAGGCTCCTTGGAAAATATGGGCGTGACTCTACATAAGACTCCTATTAGTTGGGGTCACAGAACGTGAAGAGGCAAGCTTCTAGGCAGGCAGGACTTCTAATGGAGGGAGGAGAACACCAACCCAGCCACAAAATCTTCCACCCAAAATGTACCCTGCAGAGACTGAGGCCATGTCTGCAAGCATAACGGAGTGTCTCATTAATAGTGTCAGGGTTGGCTCTCTCCTTTGGTGAGGGTCTCAGGTTGAACTAGACACTCTATAAGACTCACGGGCAAACATTAGGCAGCATGCTGGGAGGCTTGTGGAAGAGTCGGGTAAGGATAGAAGGACCCAGAAGTTACAAGAACTCCACAAGAAGTCCAATAGAGTCAAACAACCTGGGCAAAGGAACTTTGGTATAGCAAGACTGAAGCACCAACTGGATCTAGGTCCCCTACATATACGAAGGTGATGGGCAGCTCGGTCTTCGTGTGTGTCCTCTAGTAAGGAGAGCTGGGCTATCTCTCACATGGACACTGTTGCCTGCTTTTTGATCACTTCCACCTGGCGGGCCTGCTTCGCCAGGACACAGAAGGTGAGCCCAGTCCTGATGCGACTTGATATGCTGGGGTGGGTTGCAGGGGAGGCTCAACTTTTCTGAGGCATAGGGGAGGGAGAATAGAGGGAAGAGGGAAAGGAGGGTGGGACCAGGAGGAGAGGAGTGTGGTGGCTACAAGCCGGATATAAGGTGAATAAACAAAATACATATAAACAAACAAACAAACAAATAAATGAATTTAAGATACTATACTGTGAAAATTGAAAAATCTGCCCCAACATTTAATTGTTTATATGAAAGCAGTTATGTACTCAGAGAGACTAAAACTAGGAATCAATGTGAGACAAGTTTTCATTAGCTACCCCAGCCATCCCAAATGCTGGCTCTTGGTACCTCTCTGTATAGCATCACATTTTGTTGGCCACTGGGCAAGAATTACCTTGTATTCTCACAAGTTTGGAGGACTATGATGATGCCTGCTCCCTGCTGACCTAAGAACAACCTACAAATCTAATTTGTTGATTTTTGTTGTTGTTGTTGTTGTTCATAAACCAAAACTCATCTCAATAAATTATATATATATACATACATGCATATATATATACATGCATATATACTTACATATTTGTGGTTGTTAAAACTAAATTTGCTTCAAGTTATTGTTTGTGACATATTCTGAGTCTGAAAATTATACCAAACAGTGTCCAGAAATAAATATAATTAACGGGCTTGGCAAACCCTACTGGAGTGATGGTAATCAGCAATGTGTTTCTAGCAGTATGTTTTCCTTCAAAGGGTTGACTCGAGGTCCACCTCATTCTTATTTGCTTTTCTCTTTTAACTGTGTTAAAAACAGAACCTGTTCCCAGCTACTGGAGGGTAATCAGGCTTTTACAGCTATAAAAGGATTGCCTATTACCGCTCTCTTAACCTTACTATAATTAAAAAGTTCATATGCTCTTTTGGAATCCTGTGGAAAACCAAGTAATGGCAGGCATTACAGGAACTATGCGCAACTCCAAAATTCCAGAATTTTAAAATTCTGAAGTATTTTAGAAGACAGGTTGAGGGAACCATAGTTTTAAGCCTTACTCATAGTTTAAAGCCTACGAATCATTTTAACTCTCAATCATTAGGAGAGGTAACATGCTAGAAATACTGCTATTTACTGTAAATAATAGAACCCAGAGGTTTTGAAAGACTCATCTACCTTAAAGCATCAGCAAAATTTAAACATTTTATTTATAAAAACGGTTATCACCTTTAGATTTCTGGCCTTCGTTTCTTCTGATACCTTTGCTCAGAGTTGTGAGATTCATCACACAGGCAATAACAAATGTCTTGTAATCTCCCTGTACTGAGATGATCTGCCAGTCCTTGACCTTTCTCCTTGACCTTGAGACAGAACTATCAAAGCACACGGCCAATGCAGTTATTGGTTTGCTGCTTACTATGAGCATGTATGACAGTGAATGCTGTTATGAAAATTAACAGTAAAGAGACCTTAGTGGGGAATATGGGAAGAAAGAAAGCGAGGATATAATGTATTTTATTGTATACTCAAAGGGATGCCTGTGTTTCATATGACGCTCAAGAAAGAGTCCAGATCAGATATACAGAGCTTTGAAACTGCTCCTCAAAGAAGGCAGAGAGAGTGTGTTTATGTTTGGCTAAGGTGAGATTGAAACTCTCAAAGAGTGGTGAGTAAAAATCTGAGAACCAATACTACAAGAAAGAGTCTGGCTCAGCTATGTTCATAGCAGCTTTGTTCATAATAGCCAGAATCTGGAAACAACCTAGATGTCTCTCAACTGAAGAATGGATAAAGAAACTGTAGCACATTTACACAATGGACTACCACTCAGCTATTAAAAAACAAGGAAATCTCGAAATTTGCAGGTGAATGAATGGAGCTAGAAAAGATCATCCTGAGTGAAGTAACCCAGATCCAGGAAGACACGCAGGGTATATACTTACTCATAAGTGGATATTAGCCACATAATACAGGAAATCGACACTACAATACGGAGAATGATGCACCAACCAAGGACCATGCATGGTGTGGTCCTTGACCCTCTGCTCAGCTGTAGTAGATCGGCAGCACAGTCTCCTACTCCACAATATGGGGAGTAGGAACTACTTCTGACATGGGCTCTAGCCTTACCACATTGATCACGTCCCCCTGACAGGGTGGCCCTGCCAGGCCACAGAGGAAGAGGACACAGGTACTACAAATGAGATTTGATAGGCTGAGGTCAGATGGTAGGAGAGGAGGGCTCTCCTTTCTGAAAACTAGGGGAGGAATGGAGGGGTTTTAGGGAGGGAGGGGCTCCAATCAGGATGTAAAGTGAACAAATTTTTTAAAAAATTTAAATAAAAATACGAAAGAGAGAAAGAAAAAGAAACAGTCTGCTGTGATTTAAAAAAATGGTAAAAGAAGGGCTCCTTAGAGACTTACAAAGAATTTTAAATCAGGATGAAATCAGGAGCCCTGTATTATGACTAGTACTGAATAATTCCAGAATGCAAAAAGCCCAACAGAGAAAAAGAATGAATTCAAAAAAGTGAGCATTTTAAATAGACTATTTAGTATTTTCAAAAATCAAGTCTATGATTTGCTAATATGGAAAAACCTGTTGTTTTACCTTTCTCAGCCTTATTCTGTGGATATTGACTGAATGATAACAATAATACGTCATTCCACTCCTTTTAGTCATTGCCCTGTTTTTGGTTTTAAATATGTTGGGGATTCTAGCAAAATCCTACTGCACAGAAAACTGACCGAAATTGTACATTTCTGTGCTTGTCACTGTTTGACATGACCCAGAATCCCCGAAGGCCAGGAAGTTCTGAGTGACTGATTTCCCCTTTGCACTGTGCACATGAGGATAGTTAGTTATTCTGTCTATTAGACTAAGCAAGGAAACAGCCTTGGTCCTTTGGGTACAAGGATGACAGTGGCACTAGGCTCAAGTTACGTCCTGTCATTTTGGTCAGGCATTTTCTGTCCAACTATAGTTTGATTCAGTGATAACACACCTTTGAATTTACAGTTTCAGGGAGAATAAAACAAACAAACCACTGTCCATAGATACACTGAAACTCGGCCTTATCTTGTCTTCTCAAATCTTCTCATGATAACTTTTCAAAGGAGCCTATATAATACATTTTTCCTAATTACAATTAGATTTTTAGCACTAAAGATATATATATATAGATATATACATACATATATTTATGTATATACTTACATAATGTATGTTCTGATAGCACAAAAACACCATAATATATGAGATTTTTGTGACTGCTACTTTTTTTTTTTTTTTTTTTTTTGTGACTGCTACTTTTAAACCACTGGGCAAGACTATACTTCTGCTAATGAGTGCAATAGATTCAGGAGTATCCTGCCTTTTAACGTTATGATGTGACAGTGTCACTACAAATGCCTTGGGCCACATTCATAGCCATCTGGAGATGCCTTGGCCTTCAAGCCCTAGGGAAGACACCCCTGCAAGTTTCAACCCATGAATTAAGCTTCCATTTAGGTACTATAGTAAATGGCAACCCAGTACATGGGATGATGTACTTGGATTCAAATTAGAGATGACTTCATGTCTTGGAGAACATAATTTTACTTGCTTTTGTCCTCAGTAGATTTGGGCACATTATTATTAAAGCTATTGAAAATTTAACTTCCTAGGTACTTATTGCTAGTATTAAACTTTTATCACTACTACCAATTATTTAATTTTCATCAGGCGCTACACTGTAGTAGGTACCTCCAGAAGTCTACACCTTAACGGATTGTGCTTGAATGACCCATCATTTACTGAGCATAGACCCATGGGAAGAAAATTTAAAACGTTTGCACCTGTTAGTATCAATCTTTTCTCTTTTGTATGAAAAAGCCAAAAGTTCTTTTAGACTTATTCTCACTATATTCATTAATCATATAAACTGAATTTCCTCCTTTCTGCTCACAACCTCCCTGTAAATCCCGTGTCATCCATGCCCACATTTTTGTGATTCTGTGTCATAACCATTGTGTCTTCATCTTCCCTTCTTACATTTACTATGTTCAGGCCACGTGGAACTCTTTGCTATTTCTTGTAGCTGCAAAGCAATGTGATATTTGTTGGAGCAAAACCCATCATAATATGTGAGGTTGTTAGCCTCCTCTTGTAAACCAATTATCGCCCTCTGTAGGCACCACCATCTTGTTGGTAATGCTTATAATAGATGTGGGGACATCCAGCCATTTGAATTGTTTTTCACAAATCCCCTTTACTGCCAAGTATCATATTAGAAAATTTTTTCATTAAGTATCTACAGGAAAAAAAACACTAACCCCCCCAAAAAATAAAAATCCAATGGGCAAAATTAAACTTTAGGTAAAAAGAGATCTAGAGGTGGAACCAGTTTTGTGGGTTTTTCAGTGTTTGTATTGCTTCCAGAACCCAAATCCAAGAATTTGTTCTATATATGGTAAATTACAAATCTGAGGATTTAGTTGTCTTTTTTGAAAATAGTTGTTTTTCCTCACATGAGATGTCCCCATTTATAGCTTCCCCTCCCTCTCATATTCCCAATTCCTCTTCACCTCCCCTTCAATTTGTAGCTACCTTATTCCGATCTCTCATTAGAAAACAAACAGGCTTCTAAGAGATAATAATAAAATAAAACATAATGTAATAAGATAAAACAAAAAACTAGCACATTGGAGTTGGAAAAGACAAACAAACAGAAGGAAAGGGCCCAAGAGAAGGCACGAGAAGCAAGCCATTCACTGGCACACTCAGGAATCTCAGAAAAACACTAACCTGGGTGCTATGGTATATACACAGAGCACCTAGTGCAGACCCATGTAAGCTCTGTGCTTTGCTCATGGTGATTTAGAGCGCCTTGTTTTCTTGATGTTCTCCATCCCTTTTGGCTTTTAACTCTTTCTTGCTCCTTTTCCAAGGGGTTTCCTGAAGTCTGAGGTGAATGTCTGTGGGCCTCTGTATTGGTTCCCATTTGCTGCTGGGGGAAACTTCTGTGATGATGGCCGAGCAAGGCACTGATTTGAGAATATAGCAGAATACCAATGGGAGTCATTTTATTGTTGTTTTTTTTTAAAGACCAGCATAATTTGCTTTTACCCTGAGCTGTTATTTATGGTTCTATTTAGTCTTAGGTTCTTGGTCACTCTAGAAGTGCTGGGTATGAGTTCCTTCTCATACAGTGGGCCTTAAGTAAAGTCAGACATTGGTTGGTTACTCCCACAAGCTTTGTGCCACCATTTCCCTAGCCTATCTTGTAGCCAGAACATTATCATAGATCAAAAATTTTGTAGCTGGATTGGTGTTGACCTTTCTCTTCTGGTAGTTTGTACATTACAATGAAGAGATGCTTCAAACCATCTAAAACAAAATGTAAAAACAATTTGAAAAACTCCAAGGAAAATGTACAAATATTAATTATACCCACACTAAATTTTTCTATTGCTCTACACACACATCTTATTTTGCCCAATCCAGGTAATTTAGCATAGCAAATACAGTGTTTTATTGTGAGAGTCTGGGGGCTACAAAATCTGAATTATGCTCTAGTAATTGTTTTCTTGTTGACAGCCCAATGCAAACTTTCACTAAAGAAATGAACGGCCTGTTACTATAATGAATGCAATTAATTTTTCAGGCATTAAAGATTTAAAATGACTCACGAAAAATAACACAAGAAATGCACCTCCTTCCCCACAGTCAAGTCTTATATTTCCAATTGTAACTTTATATTGAATTTACAAAGGTTAGATTGACTTTTTAATTACCTCTCCAATGACCGCTGATGTATCTGACCTTGAAAGCAATATTAATTAGCTGATCTAACATCTTGCAGGTGCGTATTATTAGAGTCGAGTATCACTGAGCTCTGCTTTAATCTTTACTGTAACAAATACTATCTTCCTATAATATTAGCAGGGAGCTATCTGAGTCTTGAGGTCAGCATCGCAGAATTATCATACATAACATACTGAATAATCCCTGAAGTACACACAAGCAGCTGTGTGGCTGCTAATAATTCTGAGCATTTATTCCAGACAAAAGCAGCTTTACAGGACATATGAGGACTTTTCATGGGGATGAGTTTTGTCTGTTTTTTTTTTTTTTTGGTATGGAATATGTTTTTATTTTCTTTTAAAAAATAGTTTACTGATTTATTCATATTGCATCTCAATTGTTAGCACATCCCTTGCATCCTCCCATCCTCCTTCCCTCCCGCTTTCCCGCTACTCCGCTCCCCTATGACTGTGACTGAGGGGGACTTCCTCCCCCTGTATATGCTCATAGGGTATCAAGTCTCTTCTTGGTAGCCTGCTATCCTTCCTCTGAGTGCCACCAGGTCTCCCCATCAAGGGACATGGTCAAAAATGGGCACCAGAATTCGCATGAAAGTCAGATCCCACTTTCCACTCAATGGTGGAGAATGTCCTGTCCATCGGCTAGATCTGGGTAGGGGTTCAAAGTTTACTGCCTATATTGTCCTTGGCTGGTGCCATAGTTTGAGCAGGACCCCTGTTCTTTACACAGAAAGTATGTCCTCTTCTGTAGTTCATTAGAAACTATTCTAAGGAAAAGTAAATGTGAGTGAAGAAGAAAGATTTATGTCAGGCACACAGGGCCTTGTTTTAAATTTTGAAATAATTCCTAGTGACTTAGAACATATAGAACTTAAGGTCAGAAGCTTTAGAAGAATAAATGAAGATACATTTACCCACATGAGACTTGAGTCACTGTAAACTAATGGGAAAACTTAAAAACATAAGTGAAGGTAAACAACACTTCAAATACCTACATTTTGTTTTGATAACTTTGTTCTTGAACCACATATTAAAATCAAAGTAAAGAATTTTTTT
>OU015752.1:19144489-19155099 GCA_907169655.1 Acomys percivali
GCTCAAACTAAGGCACCAGCCAAGGACAATACAGGCAGTAAACTTTAAACCCCTGCCCAGATCTAGCCAATGGACAGAACATTCTCCACACTTGAGTGGAGAGTGGGATATGACTTTCTCACGTACTCTGGTGCCTCGCATTTGACCATGTCTCCTGGAGGGGGAGACCTGGTGGCACTCAGAGGAAGGACAACAGGTTACTGAGAAGAGACTTGATACCCTATGAGCATATACAGGGGGAGGAAATCCCCCTCAGGAACAGTCATAGGGGAGGGGAATAAGGGGAAAATGGGAGGGAGGGAAGAATGGGAGGATACAAGGGATGGGATAACCATTGAGATGTAACAAGAATAAATTAATAAAAAATAATAAATAAATAAATAATAAAAAAATAAAAGAGAAACAGTTTGATCAGACAGTGGCGGTACACATCTTTAATCCCAGCACTTGAGAGGCAGAGGCAGAGGCAGGCAGATCTCAGCCTGTCTACAGAGTGAGTTCCAGGATAGCCAAGACTACACAGAGAAACCCTGTCTAGAAAAACAGAGAGAGAGAGAGAGAGAGAGAGAGAGAGAGAGAGAGAGAGAGAGAGACAGACAGACAGACAGAGAGACAGAGAGAGAGGGGGCGGGGAGAGAGCAGGGGGCGAGGGAGGGAGAGAGGCATTTTTTTGTATAATACTTTACATATTTAAACATAAAGAATTCCGATGTTTAAATTCAATTATTTAAGACATAGATAATTCTCCATAACTTTATCATTTAAATACATCGATTAAGTAGACGCAAAATGTAATTGCCTTTGTTTTTATTTTATTACGCACATGTGTGAGAGATTGTAACAAGAGGGTTCAGGAGCGCCACAAGAAGATCATCAAGACTGGCGGCTCTGGACTCAGAGGGGCCTGCACAAATTGTTGTACCAACCAAGGTCAATGCATACAGTGAACCTAGACTCTCTGTTCAGATCTAGCCAATGGACAGCTCATTCTCTATGGTTGTGGGGAGAGCAGGGACTGCCTCTGACATGAACTCTGGTGGCCCCAATTTGACCATTTCCCCTTGTTGGGGAGGCCGAGGGGCACACAAAGGAAGGGGAAGGAGGCTATGAGGGTGAGACCTAATAGGCTGTGGTTACATGACAGGGGAGGAAGTCCCCTTCTGTCAGAGGTCTAGAGGAGGGGAATAGGGCAAAGGTGGAACAAAAGTAGGAAGGAGGGAGGGAGGAAGGAAAGGAGGGAGAGAGGGAGAAAGGGAGGAAGAGAGGGAGGGAGGGAGGGAGGAAGGGAGAGAGGGAATGGGAAGATAGAAGTGAGGGAACAACAACTGAGATGTAATCTGAATAAATTATTAAAAATGAAAATAATTTAAACAACCAAATGAATTAATATTTGAGGAATATAATATCTAAATTATTTCACCACCTATATTTGAAGTGGGGAAGTTCAGTGATGTTTTTAGTTTATCTCTTAGGTAATTTGAAATAAAAATGTTATATTTTTCATCTATTTTTCTTTCTCAGAAGAAGAAAACTGATTTCATTCCCACATAGCAGATGCAGGTGAATCAGTTCCCCAAAATTTTAGTCTGGATATCTGTGTAAAATATTTTGGATTTTTAGTGTCCTCTTTATATGCATATGAAATGGCCGTTACTTAAAAACTGGAAAAGAAGTTTAAGTCTAGATTTTTTTTTTTTTAAAAAAGTCCATTTATGAACTTCTACTGCTGTGGGTTCGAAAACAAGGAAGTTAATTTTAAAAGCTCATTATATTAAGTTAACAGTGAATTAAAAAACCAATGAAATTAATTTTAGAGCCATTTAATTTAGTTCAGAAAAGAGTGGGTCTCTTTTATTAACTTAATTATTTTGGAATTCACTGTTTTAGAGTCCAATAAATGTTATGTATTTTATTTCCAATTAACTTCATTGTGTTCTGAATCATATTTCCTTTCTCCATGTGGCTGAATCTCACCTCTCGTTTTGCACACAGGCTGACTATTCACAAATGGGCTGGCTCTGTGGATTGGATATAAGTGCAGCGCATTGTGACGGGATTTAGTGTAGGCTGCCTATTATTTTAGTTCCCTGTTCTTTTGGAGTGTGGAATTAACACATTCCTGTCCAATACAATGGGCGAGCCAGCATTTCTTTGTTTACCTGTGTCCAGGGATGCAAGCCGCTTCATGGTCTTTCTCTCTGATGATCCCTTACTCCAATTCCCCATATCCAGGCATTAGTTTAGAAATGAATAAATTAGGTTGCAGGCAGGAGATGATATTGCGGGCCTTTTCTTTCCAATTTTAAGAAATAAAAGTCTAAATGATACAAAGGGTTGTAACTGATAAATTTATGGTTGTTTAATTTAGAACTATATATAATCCAAAGAAAAGGGTTATTCTGACATTTAGGGAAATTTTAAAATTTCTGAAGTGCTGTGTCTCAAACTGTGCTAGTGGGTGTTTGTGTAAAGAGTAGGTAAGCCGTGGAAAAGCAACTCTATGTTTTTATTTGTAGCATTGGGTCGTGGGTAAGATGGTGTTGAGGAAAACCATCCTATGAAACCCCTCAAGGTCTTTTATTTTCTGCTCCTACCTCTCTGTGAAGTACAAAAATTTTAAATTAAAGCAACACTGATCTCTCTGGATGATGCCACAAATGGAGCTGTCAGACAGGATGCCTGGTTAGGGCAGCAGCCATGTAAAACTTCACCACTAATTGGCTGACATTCAGAGCCTGAGTATCAGCAGCTGTTGAAGCAAATTTAGTCTGGATATAAGGCAGATTTTTTTCATTTATTTCAATTAATTACCAAGCACATCAGAATCCCTACTTAAAATATTCTCAGATGGGCACCTCCAAGAAAGAAACCGTGCTTAGATATGCAAATACCTGTACTTACTCTATACATATAATCAAATTGTTTTCACTCATTTGGAGACTTGACCTTTTGTTGAATTATGGAACGCATTTATCCTTACATTGAATACAATTTCATCTCGATTCCTAAGAGAAATTGCTAATGTTGGAGAATAAGTGATGTAAAGCAACACTGAATGTAGAGGCAACTGCGTGTATTTAGGATGTGTGCCCCTGTATGTGGGAGTAATGGTTTCATAAAACAACAAGAAAAACCATCACCGCTGCATGCTTATAGTAGCTATAAAGCACGAAACTCGCATATTACCCTATCTGTGCACTTTGCAAAAAAGTCCTTTATCTGGAAACAATGTAATTGTGTATGATGCAGTACTCTAATTAGAATAGAGCTTTATTGGACAGAAAAGTAAATAGGCCACCCCAACCTATACATTGCAATATGTTAGAATACACAGAGTGGATTGCATCTGCCTAGAATGTATATGTCTTTTAATTTTACTGTATTGAATTCCTTCGTATATATGCCCTGATGGTGTCCATTTACTGTATGTATAACAGCTATTTAAAAGGCTTGGAAAGGGACTTTTGGCAATAACATATCATAGATGTATATATGTGTGTATAATGCAAATATATTTTATTACAATTAGATCATTATTTATTGTTGTTATCCATTCATCTAAATACAAGCTACTGCACATACTTCTGGGATTTAAACATTTGCTAAATAGATTTTTAAGAATATATGAATAGAAAGGACCACTTATGTGTTATTTTTTAAATAATAATTAAATCATTTCTCTCTTCCATTTCCTCCTTCAAATCCCTCTTATTTCCTTTCTCACTCCCTCTCAAATTCATGTCCTCCTCTTTTAAAAATTATATATATATATGATATATGTTATATATATTATATATTCATGAATGTATAAATATAACTCTATCATTCTGTTTGTTGTTGCGAAACCACTTGCTACTGGATAACCAATTAGGGAGATCGTACCTAGAAAAGATCTAAGTCTTCTACTCTCATCATTATTTAATTGCTTGTAGTTTTCTTTTTCAAGGATTGGGGCCCCATAGGACTTTCCTCTTCCATGTTAGCAAGCACTAGTGCTATCCTTCTTCAGGTCTTGTTTAAGAAACCATAATTTTGGATACCATGGATAGTTTCCAGTCATTTCTAGGGGACTTATCTAACATCAGATACACTGTCCTCTGTCTCTTAAGACTCTTTCTGTTTCCTTTTTTCCTCTGTTTCCCAAGACTTCTGTGCAGGAGTTATGTTGGTTTATTCACTAAGGGTAGACAGCCTATGGTCGTCTGTGCTCTGTAGTTTGACCAGTTGTTGTCTGTTTTAAGGAGACACTTCTTTGATGAGGGGCTGAGAGCTACACTCACCCGTCCTATATTGTCCTATATTGTTTTGTAAGTACTTTGTAGTCCCCTAGCAACTCCAAAAGGGGTTTCTCATGCCTGCGAGACTGTCCATGGCTTTGAGGAGAAGCAATATCAGTTCAATTATAGATGTAAATGTGTACACAAGGACGTATGGGTGTAAGGATATGTAATTAGAATCTAGTAAGGAATTATGTTGGCTTAGTGAAGTGATGGTAGTAGATTCTTTAAGATTCATGACTTTGTTAGCCCTGGGGAGTTGGTTAAGTTTACAGTACCAAGAATGATTTGCCTCTTACTCAGACAAAATTAGGCAACTGTTGCTTATTACCAAGATATGAGTGTCAACACCGTGCATTGGGAATATCTCAGGATATTGGCCATTACTGTGGTTCATAGGAATCACAGTTGGTTAGGACTATTATTTGCTACTCTCTCTTGGCAGTTTGCATGGCACCTTCCAGTACTATGAAAGCTAGCCCTGAAAGACAAGACTTTTGTGTTAGATCCATCCTGGATTCTCTGAGTTTAATGTCAAAGGTCCATGGTATCTTTCTTGCATAGTAGAAGCTTTGTTCACTATCTGGGAGGCAGCCAGTGACAACAGCAGTGTCCTGCATTGTTTTATGAGGACTTTGTAGTCCCCTAACAACTTGAAGGAGGGTTTCTCAGGCGTGTTAGACAGTCTGTGGCTTTGAGAAGCAATATCAGTTCAATTCTAGATGTAAAGTATACACAGACTTATATGTATTGTATATAACTTTAAGTAAACAAAACCAACATGATTCCTTATGGCTACTTCAAACATTCTTATTACTTGTCTTTGTGCCTTCCATCTTCCTCTGTTTGATCTCTCTGTCCCTTCTTCAGTTTCAAGCCTCCTCCCATTTTCCCCTTTTCTCCCTTCATATCACTTGTAGTAAAAGGGTTTCTGAGTGTACATAGCTTAAGTATGCATGCTGCTAACCATTTTAGTCAAAGAGAAGTGAAAGCCATTTAAGTTGTACTCATGCAATCCTATAAAGTCTTATTCTCTATATTCTAGAAAATCTGAAGTGACATTAGTGCGACAGATAATGATAATGGTGGTTACTAACCATCCCCAAACCTCTCCTCCTATCCATTTTCAACTGAAGTCCACCAAGATATTTTAAAGCTTTTAACATAATTATGTATCAGTTTATATGTGCTAAAATAACCTCGTATATACCCACTAATGGAGCTAAGATTAAAACTGCCCACAATTCAATCTCCTTTGAACTATTTTAATACATTCTTTATCTCCACCTATACCTAACTAGGCATTATAAAAAATGCATGTTCTAAATGGCCAGCTTCTTTTTACTTTGAAAATTATCAAGTATTTAACTATTCTTATTTAATATTTAATAAAAAAAAAACCATGGTCTGTTCTAATTAACTGTAGTTGAAGCACAATAATTTTAGGAGGTTTTTCAGAGACACTTGTAAATCAATAGAAGGCTAACAAACCCAGCCTTTTTTTGTGGGGGGAGGCTTGCAAGTATAGTTCTCTGAAGTGATGTTTAGCTAATGACTCAAGAGGACAGCACAGATTCATTGAACAGAGGTTCCCAAACAGATGTTAAATGGACTTTTGTAAGGTTCAGCTAGTAGAGCCACCAGCAGCACGTGGAACTGAAATAAACTGAACTGAAATCAACAAGGAACATGCTGTTTCTGCATCTTATGGAATCATCTTCTCCTCCTGTGGGAATGTGGACCAGGGTGTCATAAGACAGTGAGCATTTTACTGAACCCCAAAGCATATGTAAAAATCATGACTCCAGTTTCCCTTGTCTGTACATTTTGTTAACATGCACACAATACAATTATTGTTTTCCCCGATTAATCCTCGTAATTGTATTGTCTGTCCTTGTGATTTACATTCTGTTAAACACAGTATGATCTAATAATTTGTTTTACCTATACTAATGATTTACATTCTATTAAACAAATCTATATGCAGTCTTGTTTTTATTGGGGGAGGAAACGTGAGCATCTGGCGACCACACCTTGATTCATTCTAGCCCCTAGAGCCCTGGTATGGTGCATTAATTTCTCAGTCTGTAATTTGCCAGCTGCATTTAATGGAACCAATTTTCATTACATCTGTTCTATGGTTCAAAGAGCTCCTTCAGTTGCCAAAGGGGGCCAGCTTCACACAGAATTGAGAGGGGATAAGGCACGGTTTCTTGAAGTATTAGATAACTGAGGGTGATTCCTAGTTTTACAGCAAACAAATTATTTTGACAGAGGCAAGTTTTATATTCATGACTTACTACTGGTCGTTTTCAAATCAAAGGCATAGTATATGCCCTTTTCTCAGGAATTACATATTGATCTTCATGTCATTCCCCTCATAACACCGACTGATAGCCTGTCTTTGCAATCAGTGGTGGATTTATTGTTTAGATGTTAAAGGAAACATAATTTTACTTAAGTAAATCCTCTTGGTAAATTGCAGGTGGGTAACAGGTATTTCTTAGGCAAATGTGCAATTTATAAATGGTTTTAAAATTTATTATCATAAGCATTATTTATGGACAGGAGAAGGTCATAGCTCTTCATAGTGTCTAGTGGGGGACATTTTAATAGTAGAAATGGTTTTGCTTGGGGAACTTTACATTCTTACTATGTAATTTTAATCTCCATAAAAATATGTCACTGTTGTGTAATGCCAAATGTAGGATTCCAGTTGAAAGCAACTTTCAATGCAAAGGGTTTTCTCATGGGCAGGAGAGAAATTTGAAATGTTCTACAGCACTTTGAAGTTCTAAAGCTTCAACTGGGAGAATTATAAAGCATTAAACCTGCACAGTTCCCACCTGATGGTCATGAAATAGCGTGCCTATATGAAAACTGACTCCAGTTCACACCCTTGGGCATTCTTCTTCTTCTTCTTCTTCTTCTTCTTCTTTTTTCTTTTCAAGAGTTTCAAAACTATCATCTATCATGTCATATTGAAAAGATCATCCTAGAAAGGCTTTATGCTTTGGAAGTCATTAAAGCACATAGCATAATTGTATTTATAAATGAAAGCTCAATGACATAATGATCTGTTTGTTCAGGGTATTACATTATTAATGAACTACTCAAGCATGTGCCCAGATTATGGATAACTTTATATTTTGTAAAATATAAAGTCTCGTTTTTATAATTTCCTAAGACAAAAATAGTACACTACAAATCATAATCCAAATTTGTCATTGTATTTTAACTTGTCATTTACCTCACACATTTCCGTATTTCGTGTGTGTTCCTTACCACAATATGGACAATACTGAAACAAAGAACCCAACATTAAAAATAATCTTCTCTGCTATTCTCCCATGCTTCTCTCAAAGTAGAAGGATCCAGAGGGTCCTAGAAACTTACAAGTAGAACATTATGATAGGCAGATTTGGGCCCAGGGGTCCTGCTCAAACTAAGGCACCAGCCAAGGACAATACAGGCAGTAAACTTTAAACCCCTACCCAGATCTAGCCAATGGTCAGAACAGTCTCCACACTTGAGTGGAGAGTGGGATATGACTTTCACACGAACTCTAGTGCCTCACATTTGACCATGTCCCCTGGAGGGGGAGACCTGGTGGCACTCAGAGGAAGGACAACAGGTTACTGAGAAGAGACTTGATACCCTATGAGCATATACAGGGGGAGGTAATCCCCCTCAGGAACAGTCATAGGGGAGGGGAATATGGGGAAAATGGGAGGGAGGGAAGAATGGGAGGATACAAGGGATGGGATAACCATTGAGATGTAACAAGAATAAATTAATAAAAAAATTAAAAAAATAATCTTCTCATCAGGACACAATAAAATTATAGCAAGTATGATTACCAGTCACTAGATCCTTGAAATTAGGCAGATATTACTAAGAGGGCTATGCAAATAGATCCAATGTAAAGCCACCAGCCATGAAATCAGATCAGAGTAGGAAGGTAGGCAGTAGATTCGATTTCGGTGCTGTGGACTCAAATCTGTGCTTGACTTTGAGGAGTCACATAGCCATCCTAAAGCCAAAAGTATTAGCTCACCCATAAAATAACTTGCATGGCTTTCTAGTAATCAGCAAACACTGTGTCTACCTTAGTCAGCACAAGTGAACCAGGCTGGTTGTCTGCAGCCACCTAGAAGTCTAGGAGGGCCCCAATCATCACATACAGGATACAAAGTTTGACAAACAGTAAAAAAACAACCCACCTTGAAACAGTGTGTTTAGTGGGAAATGGTTAAGATAACAGTGTCTACGTTTACAAAATGAGTTTAAAATATTTTTTGAAGATCTATTTTTGGATAAGTCCTTTGACTTGTTTGATAACTTTACTGTACTAGAGTCTATAATAATGTTCCTTCTTTTAGATTTATTTATTTTCATTTAAAATGTATGTGTTTGTGTGATTGTATAGCATGTATAAGATGGTGCCCATGTAGGGCAGAAGAGGGCATCAGATCATTTGTAACTAGAATTAAGTCAGTTATGAATCGTTCACCATGGGTCCTAGGACCTGAGTCTGGGTCCTGTAAAAGAGCAGCAAGTACTCTTAGCTAGTGAGCCATCTATCTCTCTTGCACCCAGATTTCCACTTTTAAGTAGCTCATTTAACTTGAGAGAATAGCGAGCTCACCAGTTTCTCAATGAATTTCATAGTGGTAGGGATGTTTCTATGGTTTTCTTTCTTAGACTATTGTATAACCCATAGTAAAACTACAGTGTAACTTAGGGTGGAGGGATGGCTCAGTGGTTAAATCGCTCTCTGTTCTACTAGAGAACTCAAATTGCATTCTCAGTACCCATGTTTAGAACATGCTGAGAACTGCCTGTAACTCTAGCTCCATAGGATCTGATCTTCTCCTCTGACCTCTGTTGGCTTATACAGACACACACGAATATTCACATATAACTTTTTTAACTTAAAAAAGTTTTAAAAATCATAGTATAACACATTTTAATATTATTTAAATATTTAAGGAATTATCTCATGAAGCAAAATATAACATGTGCCAGATAAGCCCCCCCATGACATCTATAAAGAAAAGTAGTTTTCAACGTCTTTTTAAATGTTTGCTATGGCAGTCATGAACTTACGACAGCTGCAGTTGCCCACATGGATCCATCCCAAGATCAAACCCATAAACATTTGGTTAAACGCAGTGGTTAAAGAGAGAAAATCAAACTTTAACACTAAGACATGAAGGTGGGATGGAGACTTGGTGGGGGGAGGGGGTGGTGGTGATAATGAGTAAAAAGATAAGAGAGGGTGGAGAGATGGGTGTGGCCAGAGTGTTCTGCCCTCAAGTATGAGATGTCACAGCGTAAAATGTGGTGGATATTATATAGACACGTAGAGAGCAGGGGTAGTTTGCAGAGGTGGGTGAGTCTGAAGTGCTGCTGCTGAAGAATGAATTTGATTCCTAGCAGCCATGTATAATTTTGGGCTTAATGATTGGTTTATAATCCCGGTGCTGGGGACACTGGTAGATTACTAGAGCTCACTAGCCTCCAGCCTACCCTATTGGGACTATTGGGACACTCTATTTAAATAATACAATCTTGACAGCACCTAAAGAATAACATCTGAAGTTGCAATTCAGTTTCCACACACATAAACATGTTTGCACCCTTATACCTATGCAGTATATGAAGTCATATACATGTACATACATATGTATATGCATGCATATACACACAAGAAGAACTCTAGAATGGATGTGAGGTCTATATGTGTTAACATCCAGCATTATAAAATTTAGATTCGTTTATCAATCAAATTATAATTGTATATTGTTTAGTAGCTTAATTAACCATTATTTATCGATTTCCCCATTAAATATAAACATATCTTAGATGAAATATATAGTATATAATGTGAAAATAATAATAATGCTACAGGTCACCTTGTTTAGTATGCATGTACAATTTTAATAGAACTTTTTAAAATGTCAGACATACTTATTAAACATAAAATTATTAACAATTGCATAGTAATGGACCTGAGACTATCACCCAGTGGGCAAGAGAGGCTGATGTGCAAGCAGAAAGACCTCTGCTTCAGTTCCCAGCACCCATGCAAGAAAGCTGGCTGTGCCTGTAGTTGTAGTTTGTGCAGCAGAGATCGGCTAGTGCTGAGTTTGCTGGCAAGCTAGCCTCGCAGAAACCACGTGTTTCCAAATCAATCAAAAGACATAAGCAGAAAACAGATAATAGAAGACACTTGATGCGGACCTCTGACCTCCATGCAGGCACAAATATGTATACACAAAAGCACACACACACACACACACACACACACACACACACACACACACACAC
>OU015752.1:19168887-19195860 GCA_907169655.1 Acomys percivali
GTGTGTGTGTGTGTGTGTGTGTGTGTGTGTGTGTGTGTGTGTGTGTGTGTGTGTATGACTGTATATATCTGTGTGCATGTGCAGGTATAGATGTACTTGCCTATGGAAACCAAAGTTGACAGTGAGTCTGTTTCTCTATTTGTCTCTACCTTCATTTTGAGATAAAGTCTCTTACTGAACCTAGAGTTTACCGTTTAGAATATCCTGGCTGATTTACCTGTCTCTGTTACCTCATCCCTTGCCTTGTGTGGCAGTTATAGTTACATAACTTTGCCTGGCTTTTATGTCGGGTGCTGGGAATTCAAACTCAGATCCCATGTGTATTTGGCAAGTACTTTAACCACTTGGCTATCTCTGCAGCCTATCCAAACAGTTTAAAATTTTTCTTTTCATTTATAATATCCTCTCTCTTTTACATTGATGCAAAATCTCATTCTGTGAAGATGTTGTTGCTAATTGATGGGTCTTTTTTTTTTTCATTAAAGTGTTTCTCTTTTATTCTAATATGGTTGGCTTTTGTTGTTGCTTTGGGGGAGTTTTCCTTTCTACTATGTATCCCTGAAGTCAAAGAAAACTTTTGCTGGATAACCAGTGTCTATCAAACATGGAAAAGAAATCAGTAAGAAATGGCCCCAGATTCCCTATGGAAGGTCTACCAGACTCTCTGTGAGTGGTATGTCATGCTGCAAGCATTGTGTTAGGTAAATTTAAAAGATTAGAAGTTCGATTCAGCAAGGAATATACAGTCTCTTTCCTTAATCATCCCGGGGTCACCATCTAGAGCCTTCTGCTCTGTGATCTCCCACGACTACATCTAAGATCTTGTACTATGGAGAAATGACAGGTTATTGTGCAGTTGTAGGAAGAATTAAACAGTCTGACTACTCCTTCAATAACCAACTCCAAGGTACCAAAGTACCAATTCCAAGGGACTTGGTTTAACCAATATCTGTCTAGCCAGTAGTGGCCACTATTAGGCCTGCTAAGTCAGTTACTAATTACCTGTTCTATGTGAATTTACTTATAAAACAAAGAAAGAAGTAATCTTCTTATTCAGATGTAACTGCTGATGGTTAGATCTCAGTTGAAAACCACAATTGCTTTCAAATAACTTGCTAGATTTAACCCTCAGTCTTGTCTTTGAGACATCATTTCTGTCATTGCCTCCTTGGTCTCATCCTCTTCCTACTGCAGAAGATGGTGTCCACTCACAAGGCTAACCTATTGCCCTCTGAGTCATGTCTCAGAAGTAAGGATTGAAATCTGTGTTTCTCACCTAGGTGTCATTTTTCCTGACTAATCTTTACACAGTAGGCTTTTGTTATGTGTATTGAATTCATTGATAAATGCATGACATTATAATGAAAAGACAACTGAAATAAAGGTGGAATTAAGCCATAGTGTACTGCATAGAAGTCATTAGGTGGGAAAATACAACTTGTTCTCTTTCTTGTGGTTGGTTTCCTCGAAAGCCAGATGAAAGCAATATGAGTGGGCAGTGACAGAATTCATTTGTGTCTTGCATATTTATGCCAATAATAATGAACTTCAGGTTTGGACACTTTCTTTATTGCTTTATGAAGGAACTTGTGACATCTGAAGTTTGTAATATCTTGCTAAGTCTGATTTTATATTTGTTTTCTTTCTCCCTGTCTAAACAGAAATATGTGAAAGAATGTTTGTAAAATTACTCTATATATTTCATAGTTGACTACTCCACATCAATACTAATATTTTATTGGTTTTAACTCAAGTTCCATGAAAATGCTCAGCCCCTCTACATATTATTGCTTGGAGGTTAAAGGATGCATTAACTTCACAACCTTGAAATCATGTGCTCTGTTTTCTGTATGCACCCTATCTGAGCTGTCTCTGTCTGCTGAACATCTATGAAAGGAAACTCCCCTAGGGAAGACATTTCATAAATATCTGACCACTCTAAACTCAATCTTTGATGTTAAAACTTCACAGGGAGCTGCTTTTGGTTATGGGGGTGTCAGAGCATTCGTAGTCAGGTTTTAAGATTGTTCATTTGATTTACACTAGCTCATCACTTTTAGGTCTTCATGTAACTGAAGCATTCCACTTTGGGTATCAATTCTGGGAGGCATCCAGACTTGCTCAGCAGAGATGAAGAGAGAGAAAGAAAAAAAAAATAGTTGAATGAGAGCATATTTTTAATGCATCCTACATCCTACTTGAGAGGAATGGAGTCAGTATCTAGGAAGGACACCTCTGCAACACTTATAAAATTTGAGCTCACTGTCAGTGGTAACAAAGTGTGAATATGGACTATGCAGTCTCCACCCTATACTCTAAAGGACAACAGTGCTTTGTTTCAGAATTCTGAAGAGAGGAGTTATCAGAGCTAACCCAGAGATGAATCAATTGAACATTTGCTAAACAATGAAAATGATATATATTACCAAAGAATTTACATATTCAGTAGGAAGGAATGTACCCTGCCCAACAGGAATTTGAACTTCTTTGTCTTCCAGTTTTGTCTATTTCTTGACCTGTGATGATTGACATCTACTCTGTCTATCTAATTGGGTGTCCATAGGTCCACAGGTGTTACCCCTGTTACTGACCACTTGTCACTGACTTCATCCCTGCTCCCCCCACGCCCCTACCCCACCCCACCCCGACTTCTTCGACTTCCTTTCTTTTAACGCTCAAGCAACCCACCATGTCCCACTTTATCAGTTCTCTTCTCACAGTGTGGTAATGTGTAATAATAATAATGAACTATTATTTCTTCACTGTTGATTCCCTTTTATTTCTATCTCTAACATATGTAGTGGCTTCTAGTTGTATTCAAATTTTTTGTAGGATGAATAATACCAGTTAGTATTAAAGGGAATTTCTTCTAAGCCATGCTTCATGCAACACATTTCACAAATGCAATTTTAAATCACTTAAACACCACTTCCCTGTTTGCAGAGGTCGATTGTCATCATATAATTGAGACTCAGCAAGGTTTTCTATAACTTTCAAGGTCATACCTCTAGAAAGTTCTAGATTCTAGAACTTAGATTTTATCCTAAATCTTTTTTATTCATAAGCATTCTCTTGGGTATTTGTCTTTTTTTCTGAAATGACTTGTGTATTCATAGATAAATTTTTCTTATTATTAAAGCACTACATTGTGTTTTAAGGTATAAATGTATGTGCTTACATAAGATATTTATGTTGACTTTAATAGATTTCCATGTACTTTTCATCTATAACTCATATGCTTTTAGTATGTTATTATCTGTAAAAATAAAGTAATTTGATGTCTCATAATAATAATATCCAATGTGCAGAAACAGCATATTTTAGTCATGAATTAACTAAGGTCTTTTCTCTATCTTCCCATGCGTGAAACTCTGGCATTGGCATTGTGGGCAGTTTACTGATGATTATCTAAACACACAGCCTAGCCTGGCCTCTGAGGGCTCTTCTTTTACTATTCTTATTATTACAGCAGCCTCGAACAAAATCAGCCAAAATTGACAGGCCTTTTCATATTAATTTCACCAAATAACCTATGAAATGCAATTGGTCCAATGTATTTTATTTCACATATGCAGACATCTCTGTGTTGAGATTGATCCAACTTCTACTCTACCAGTGATGGGTCTTCATAACCGTTTAGAAAACAAAAGACTATCTTCACAGTGCAGTGGTTTTAAGAAGATGGCAGAGACACCTGTCCGGCCCCTCTTGTTCTGCCATTTCTGACTTTTCATCCTCATATCAGCTGGGCAGTCACTGTTCAGGAGACCTAAGCTTTTTTGACATGCAAGTATTTTTACTAATCACATTTTCCTCCACTGATATGCAAGGCGAGGCTCAGTAAGCCAATGGCCAGCATGGCCTCTGAAGTTACTGCCCTGCTGTTCCCTGGAATACCACACTGAAAAGAAGATTCCGCATGTGTGAAAATTTCAATCACATTATTAGCCCAGAAATTATTCTCCACTGGTGGAGGAATTTGAGTAATATCTAAGATACCTGCAAATGCTTTCGTGTCTGTAACATACAGTCCTCACTGAATGATTTAATTTTCTTAAACTTCTGTTTTGGGAGTTAAGGCTTATGGGAGGAAAAATTTCCTTCATAATATTTTATTAAGACATTCACTTAACTTCTTATTCTGGGTCTTATGACACTTGCAATACTTCAGAATTTTGAGCAACCCCACACATTTGTAAACTGCTTGACCGCAGTTTTTCAAAGTGAACTGTGTCACGATTTCTGTCTAAGAACACAAAAGGAATCCTTTACAGTAATCCCTTCCCAAGGTTTCTCTATAATACATATAGGTACATGTTGCTTATTTCAAATAGTTGCCTCCAGCCTGTGGTGGGGTGGAGGGGGAGATGTTTGCATCACAACTTGAGAAATGCCGTCCCTTTGTGTATGTGTATAAAGTACATAATGCTGAGGACTAAATGGATGCACTGTTCCTAGAGACAAACAGCTAGACTATCACTTTGTAATTTCTTTACTATTAGCACTGATCCCTACCAACATCCATAATTCTGGTGGGTGAAACTCCATGATTGGTAATAACTATTATTACGTAGATATTTAATAGTTATTATCAGTAATGATGATACTTTTGGGATCAATTAGTGCTCTGAGTGCTTTACTTAGTTATCTATAATCCTCCTAAGCATTATGCAAGTTGATGCTGTCATTTAAATCTGCAAACCAGAAAAAGTGATCAGAATGTTGAATACATCATCAAAGGTTGCCTGGTTAGTAAATAGCAAGTATTATCCTTTGAACCCAGAACTCTGTGAGTTTATGCTCTTTGAAATCTTTCTAGACTGACTTAAGTTATTTCTGAAAACTTAACAAGATTAGACCCGTGCTTTAACAATGCACAGAAAGAGTCCACTTAAAAAGTCAATCTAAGTACAGGTGCCAGTTCATGTCAGGAATTCATTTCGTTATTTGCAAATTAGTTTCTTTAATTATGAAACAGGCAATGTGTGGGTTACTCATAATGTGGATAGGGAGAGGGCATAATCTCCAGCTAAACAGTGATAAATGTATGCCAGGCAGAGAGCACTGTCATGCCTACATAGATTCTGCAATCTCCGTCTCTGACATCTGAGTGAGAAAAGGTAGGACACAATACCTATGAGTGACCGCTGTGGCTTCTGTACTTCCTACAGTGTTTCCTTGGCTAGATGCCTCCAATGAACTATTACTCCACTAATGATCTTAACTGAATTAAAGAAATAGAACTACAGCAAAATGTTGGGTTTCTTTTTAATATTCATGGAAAAGACAACATATCTCCTTGCCTATACACCAAGGTCATGGCTTATTTTTCTGATGTAGACCCTAGCTTTCACATTTTATAAACATTCCCAAATGATTTTGTCATGCGGCGATGACTGATGATCTTCCCTGAGCATCCTTGGTAAGACACCACTTTGTGATTTCCCATAATGAATCTGTAAAGGTCTCGTGACTGCCGTGGAAATCTGTCTGATGCAGCTGGTCCCCGTCTCTTGCCCAGAATTTGTTCTGAGCTCCTGAACCGTTGTTGTCATTTCTTTTTCTGACATTTCTTCACGGATTTCAGCTCGGCATTGGCTCCTCTCACTTGGTGTTTGCTAGTTCAGAACCTGTCTTTGCTGAGTATGAGGACAGGATTCTGATTTTTCAGTATTGGCTTGGGGTTCTTATCTGACCTGCCCGTGGACCCTGACATGTCCATTTTCACCAGGACTAGTGTCAAACTCTAGCCTTAATGGTTCCATGTTCTCTGCTTTACTAATTGGATAGGAATGAAGACAGTGAGAATTGATCTGACGCTGTTTCAGATCTACTTCTAGCAAAGCCCAGGGCACAACACAGCATCATTAACTGGGCAGCATTACTCATCACACTGTACTTTACAGTAGGTTCCTGTTTTCTTTTTCATAGTGTAACTGTAAACTTGTGCTTTTCATACAACACACACACACACACACACACACACACACACGCACACCACACACAGTGTCAAAGGTAAGCAGACTGAGCAGTGTTAACTAACTTGATGGCAACAATCATAGAACCGAATGCATGTTTGTACCATCAAGACAGTATCAAATGATATATATTTGATATATTTGATATTTTATCCCACAAGCAATGTAAAATAGCACATGAAGAATAAAATAGAAATCGAAACAAAGCAAAAGCAAAAAAAATCTTTTGAAATAAGTTAAGGAAATAGTCAGAAGGACCCATGACTCACAGGGATGAGAGGTCATCCTCATTCTATTGTTTGACATTTTCTTTGAGCTGCTCAGGAAGCCAGTAGCTAAGCTTGTCCTGTACACTTCTTTCCTCTGTGTTTCTTCTCCTTGGAAAGTTTCTTCTCTTTAAAGCAAATGTTGCTTCTCATTTAAGTCTGCCTCCTGTGGAATTTTTTAGTTAGTTAGCTTGTTTTTGTTTTCTGGCTTTACCATTCACTGGTGAAGAACGGGACTACTGCTTTTTTAATTGAAAGAAAAAAATGTTCTTTATACTATATATTCTGATCAAACGCCTCCCAGATCCTTCCCACCTCCCAACAAGCCCAGCACTATGCCCTTTCTGTCTCTTAAAAAAGTGGACAACTCTGTGTATTAAGGCTCTCCTTGGGTAGGCAATGAGGGAGGGAGGGCAGTGCATAATAGCATCTATGTATGACAATGCCACAGTGAAACCTATGATTCTGTTAACTAAACTAGAAAGTATTTAAGTGAAGCACCTTTTCACTTGGTAGGCTTCTAACTTGATGCCTACCCTCTAGAGGCAGTGAGACATGGAGGAGTGGAGCGGAGAAATGAGGTGGTTTAAAGTCTCAGGCAATCACCAACTTTACTCAGAGCATCAGACAGTTTCCACTCTGAGGGCTAAGAAAGGTCACACAAGTAAAATTCTCATTCGTTCAAGCTGTATATGATCACGAGGACAAACCTCAAGTGTCAGAAACATATTTTACCATAGAATCATATATAGTTTAAGCATTTAAATGGATAACAGCACAGTCCAAAGTGAACACACTTCTACCCACTCCTATTGGGAGGAGCCTGAAAACACTTTCCAAAAGCAATTCCCTGCTTTCAGGAAAATGAGGTCACATTTCTGGACTATGTCCAGACAGGTTGAAAGCAGGGCAGAGGCCAAGAAAAACTACAAATACAGACATAAGCGGACCATCCTGGAATACCTTGACCTACACTTGGGCTGACCTGGGTCACTCTGGTCATAATGGCCTCTGTTTTATGTTCTACTGTTGTGCATGTGGGTGTGGGTGTGCATGTGTGTGTGTGTGTGTGTGTGTGCGCGTGCATGCATGTGGTCTGTGTGTGTGTGTGTGTGTGTGTGTGTGTGTGTGTTTTAATCCTATGAGTCAGGGTGTTTAAGACATCACTGTACATTTTTATATGACACAACGTGTTGTTAAACTGGGAGAGCAATCATTCATTGTTGCATATAAATACCTCTGCATTCGTGAGTTTTGTTTATGGTTTCAGTTGTCTGCAGTGAGGTACAACTTCCAACTCAATGAAATCTTCTCTGTATCAACAATTCAAAAATTGTGAAGTTCATGCTGCGATAAAATCTCACAGCATCACATTCTACTTTGCCCAGGATATGACTCAACCCTGTTGAGCATATCCATTGTGTGCAATCTACCAGCCTGTTAGAAAATCCTGGTTAGACTGATGATAACAGCACTTCAGTTCAAATGTCTCTCTTTTCCCTACTCCTAGTTTCCAAGCAAATGAGAAGTGATTATGGCTAAGGAATGTGCCAAAGAGAAGCAGCATCGTGTTTTCTAAGTAGATTGTGAATGTACTGTAGGTATTTTGAGAAAAACAGGAAGGAACACATTCACAAATCTTCAACTATAGTTATTTTGTAATTGTGTTATTTCCGATGGGCTGCTGTGGCTAAGCTCTCTCTGTGCCCACTTTCATGGGTACGCAACATAAGGACACTTGTGCAGTGTCCATAAGGAATACAGGTCCAGAATTCCAGAACGTTCAGAGTTTACTTGAAGCCACAGACAGATACTTTACACATGGTCATTTGAGCATACAAACACACGATACCACTATAATGGCTTTCCATCAGAATTAAACACTTGTCATACTGGTCATTGCTTTTGCAGTTTGAGATGTGAGAGCAAAATAATCACAGACATTTCATGTTTTTTTTTTTCTTCACAATTTCACAGATACACTCATTTCTCCCACAGATCTTAGAAACTTTGGCTGATGGCATGAAAATCCTTTTCTTATTCAGACGTGAATCAACACTGAAAGGTGTACTTTCAAGTTCCTGTCTGACTTATCAATATCACTGTTCCTATATCCTGGTGTCATTGCTAAATAAGATAGGGGTGTGTAAGTACAAATGCTTGATTAACACATTTTATGAGAAAATGATTCCATTTACTAAAGAACCAAAAGACAGTTTGCAAATTACATCATATGCCTGTTTGAGGAGGGATAATTCAAGTTTAAGGCAGTAGTGAGTGGGGTGAGGTGAGATTTATTGTTACTCTAAGCAGCAATCTATTTAAATCATATATGAACTGTTCATCAGCAGACTTCCTTTGAAAAGTTTTAGACTGTGATTGACCACAGAACCTTTTCACCAAAGAAAACAAAAATATAATTTACTGAGTTCTACTTTATGCTATGTGAATACTGGCTTTTCTAGACTGGCTATGAGGAATAAAAAAAGATGAAGCTTTCCTGCGATACTGAATATCCTGGGGAAATGATGTAGTTAACAACAGTGGATGCGTCTAGT
This sequence comes from Acomys percivali, assembly GCA_907169655.1. NCBI lineage: Eukaryota > Metazoa > Chordata > Mammalia > Rodentia > Muridae > Acomys > Acomys percivali. The sequence continues at coordinate 19,177,690 of OU015752.1, forward strand.
TGGAGGTTTTAGGTATATACATTTGAGAAGTCTCACTTCTGATCCAAGCAGTGAAACTTCCTGATGAAGAACAATCTAATACCACATGGAACTAAGTGCCTGAGACATTGACATAAGAAAAACTGAGGTTCATGAAGGGAAGGAAGTCAGCATGAACTGTGGACTGGGCAGATAGTTGGCAGATAAATGATGCAGTGCTCACATAGATAATGCATTCAGGTGAAAGAGATAAAAACTATAATTTTAGGATGTTGAATTCTCTCATAAAGCTGTCACAACCGCCTCCTAAATTTGTAGTTTCAATATTCAAGGGGTTAATTACACCAAGGCATTGTTGCCAGCTAAGCAGAAGATGTAAGGGTTATAGCAGCCGTGTTTCCTGCAGACCTCAACCTCGCATGACTTTGGGTGAAACAACCAAACAAATATTGAAGATAATGAGAAGAAAAAGTTTAAAGAGCTGCTTAATATAAAGTGGTGCATGACACTATAACCTCAAATGATACAGGGACTGTGCTTCTTGAAAAGTGCATAAGAAAATCAGTAAGAATATTTTTTAAAAAGCTAGTCCCCCCCCCCAAAAGGAATACAAATGAAGGCTGAGGTCCCAGGGTTGAGAAAGTTGCTGTTTCGTGAGCAGAGGGACTGGGAAGGTAAATTATAGTAAGCTGTGCCCATGAAATCTACCAGAGGCATGTTCAGGTCAGTGTGGGAGGACAGAAGAGGAGGCACACAGCTTTGTCCAGGGACATCAGAGTAGATAACCAGAAGACTGAAATTTGAGTCAAATCAAATGAATAGTTGGAAATTTCTGGGTAAAAAGATTTTAATTAAGACTTCCACGAAGAGACGAACATCTGCAAAGCCATGACTCATGAAAATAGTAGGCAGATTTATTGGACAGAGTATTTATAATTGTTTATGCATGACATATGGGAAAGAAAAGAATAATTACTGAAAAGGGGCCAAGAGTAGAAAGGTATAGTCAAACATTCAGATAGGTTTGACAATACTAAGCTGCAGTAATAACTGGCTGTTAGTCTCAATAACTTGAAACTCTCACTACATAACTGTCCCACTCAACTCAGTCTCTTACTCATTTTTGCTGCTCATTCTGAGACAACAAACCCCACAATGTCTGAATGCAAGTGCTAGGACATGGGACAGTGTCTAGCAAGAAATATAGAAAGCTATATCCTGGATTTTTAAAGATATGTGTCAAACCATCCTTAAGACTCACGTTCTACAAAACATTGTAGGTGCATGGGCCTTCCACACTGCAACATGCAGACAAGTCAGAGTGAAGAAAACGTAGCATTGTCCTGGAGAAATACAGAAAATAGTAGTGAGCTACACTATTTGTTGTTGTTGTTGTTGTTGTTGTTTTTTAATTTAATTTATTTTTTTTATTAATTTATTCTTGTTACATCTCTATGGTTATCCCATCCCTTGTATCCTCCCATTCTCCCCTCCCTCCCATTTTCCCCTTATTCCCCTCCCCTATGACTGTTCCTCAGAGGGATTACCACCCTCTGTATATGCTCATAGGGTATCAAATCTCTTCTCAGTAACCTGTTGTCCTTCCTCTGAGTGCCACCAGGTCTCCCCCGCCAGGGGACATAGTCAAATGTGAGGCACCAGAGTACATGAGAGAGGGATTTGACTTTCTCATGTGAGCTACACTATTGACTACCACAAACTCTCTATTAAAGACCTCACCTAGAAGAGTTAGCAGTGGGTGTATGCCTAGAGGAAATGAAATAACTGAGTCTAATACAAAGAAATTTATTCACCTAACAGAGTACACATCAACAAGACCAGTGATTCTTAATTGTAACATTTCTCAAAAGCAACAAAAGTATTTGTTTAAAAACATGCAACAGCAGGCTGTATATACAGAGCTTGTCATCTTACAGTTTTGATGTGACTTGAGAGTTTCTCTCTCTAACAACCATAATGCCAATGTTGACACGTTTGAGACCATGTTTTGATTACCATTGTTATGGTTATAGCAAACATCTGGTGGGAAGTTGATGAGTAAATCTGCATCAGTAATGAAGTGACAATAACAAGTGACGTTAGGCCTAAGAATCATTTCTTTAGGTTGAATCCAGAGAGTCTTATGACATTGCCTGTTCATAGTGAAGATGAAAGTTTTCAAAATGGAAACATATCAACTTTGTATAAATAATTGGTTTATGGATCAAAATGAGATCTCTAGGAGATGGAGAAAGTGTAGGAATGGATGGGAGTAGATGCAATGAAAAGAAAGAAAATGAATCCAGTTAATGGCACCTTAACTTTGATTTCTTTAATGGATCTGGGCTTGCTATATCTAGCAGGCCATGCCAATGTAACTCTGGGTCTCAGAATAGCACTAGTGTCAGAGATGCAGACTGGAAATCATCCAATTAAGATGGCTGAGCCATTGAAGACACAGCGTTCAGACTGGAAGCCACTAGCAACACATGAACTGCATATCATCAGTAAAATCAAAACACACAGGCAAGTGATTGGCTAAAAAAGGCAAAGAATAAGAGAAGTCCTGAATACAGAGAATGTTGACATGACAGAAAAGGACATTAAAAATGAGTAATCCGAAAAATAGAAGGAGAATAGAAGAGGGCCCAGTTCCAGAAAATGAGAGATAAGAGATTAAAAATAGTGGCATAATAAATAGTGTCATTTACATTAGAGATCAAACATTGAGAATGTAAAGTAGTCTGATGGTAACTGAGCAGCATCACTTTATTCAGCCGTACCATAGCCAAGCTGCTGGACATCTTGCATACCCTCCATCAGCTACCACATGTCTTTAATCTTTCTTGAATTTATTATAGAATGCTTCAAGCCACCAGGATCATCCCTTTAAAGCTGCACACATCCCCAAGGAATTAGCTTTTGTGCAATCACAGGCCCTTGAAGATGATCTTTTCCTCTTTGCAACAAGATCCCTGTGAGCCTTGACTTGGTAATGCCTCAAAGACTGCTAGATATTAGAAATGGAAGTATGCTGCCCATAGACTTGGAGCTGTAGCTGTAGTTGTTGTGTTTGGGTTTTGGTTGTTGTGTGTTTGTGCAGTGTGTGTGTACATGCTGTTCACTATGCATGCTTATTTGTACTAGTAGATGTTGCACAAAATAATAGACTTCACTGTGATGTCACAGATGTATACATTCCATTCATCGTATTCAGCACCACCTACTGTCTCTTGCCACCTCTTTTTCTTCCTCTTCTTGACAATGCCTTTCAGTTTCACAAGTAGTCCCAATTTTACTTTCATGTCCTTTTGTTGTTTGCTCTTAATCTAGATTACATAAATGAGAGAAAGACATGTGATATTTGTCTTTGTAAATCTGGCTTATTTGGCTTAACATGATAATTTGTAGTTCCACCTAGCAACTTGCAAAAGATATAATTTCATTTTCTTTTTAAAATTATACACACACACACACACACACACACACACACATCTATATATAATTAGTTCTTTGAGAGTTTCCAGTGATTTACTTTGGTTATAGTTACCTTACAACTCTTTCCAGATCTACTAATTTTTCTGTACCAGACCAACTCTATAATACTTTTAAAATCTATCAAGACTAATTTGTGACAGCAAAATTATTCTGGAATGTGTGGCCTTACACTGGCATATAATCAACTTACCAGGACATTACCTATAGAAAACTGACTCTATCTCTCTCACACATCTGCTAACAGTATCTAAGACATCACTGGCTAGGTATGATATTCTGCGCTCAACTCATCTTTCTATATTGGGACCTGGTCTAACATAGTCTTAGCCAGGCTTTGTGCATGCTCTTGCAACCATTGCTGCAGTACTGTGACCAGAAGATACTGTTTGCTTATAGTCACCTACATGCCACACCTCTATCTCTTACAGTCGTTTCACTCTGTCTTCTATAATGATCTCTGAGGCTTGGGAAAAAGGAATGTGATATATATATATATTTCATCAGCCCCCTGAAATCCCTTATTCTCTCTACTTTGGCCAACTATGGTCCATTGTGTTAATCATCATTTACTGCAAATAGAAACTTCTTAGTGGAGGGTTGAGATAGACACTGATCTATGGGGATAATGATGTAACTAAAATGCCACTTAATACTATGTTCATTTAGAAAATAATAGTGGTAGGCTGTCTAGTAGCACCCATTTCCTATCTAGCCATAGCTTTTGGGGCTTATAATGGTACCTGGTATAGTTTTCATCTTCTGGAGCAGAACTTATATCCAACTAGAAAGTGGTTTGTTACTTATTTACACCTAACTCAACCAGGTGTTCGTGCCACATTGCACATGTCATTTATTTCTAGGGACCTACATGATGGGATAACTTGGCTCTTGGAGATACTGCCAGAAGAACCATGCATTTAGGTACCTCGACTGTATGCTGACTTCAGTCCTCTCAAGAGATTTTGTCCATGTTTCTGAAAATGTTCCAGTCACCTTATGATGCACCTACTGTCTCCAATTTGTCTTATATATCCATATATCTGAGACTATTTTCCCTTCTGTATCTGTACTGCATTGATTGAACAACATGGCTGTTCAGCTCAGACTCAGAGAATTGCTACAAAATTATCTCAAGCCACCTGCATACTGCATGCAAGGTGTTTGTCAATCAGTTATATTTTAACAGTGATCCAACAGAGGCCTACACGCCCATCTTCTGTATTCTGACTATATATACCAGTCCCCTCTCTAAGCAACAGAGGCGACTAAATGCAGAAGCCGTGAGGCTGTCACATACTCACATTGATTTATAAAGAAGATAGAATACACTTAAACAGCATCACACTTAACACTAGTGACCCAGAACAAGAGTTGCTATATTTATTTCTTGCTCTCTGTCCATGACGATTTTGACTAGAAAACTTCTATTTTACCTTATTTTAGTGAAAGGAAAAAATTCTAATTTGAATACCAATGGAGGTTTTGTTTTGCTATGTTATGTTTGTTATGTTTTGGTTTGGTTTTGGTTTGGTTTGGGTTGGTTTGGGTTGGTTTGGGTTGGTTAAAAGAGGAAAACAAAACAAGTGTTACATACAAGTAAAAAAATAATAGATGGTTCTTGAATTTATCATAGACCTTTAACTTTTCAATCAAAAGGTTCAAGTATAAAAGAATAACTCCCAAAATACCCACTAGATAGTAAAGATTTAAAAAGAACATAAGATGTTAGAGGTGAGACTTGTGCATTAACCACCTAGGTATAATTACTGTTATTCTTTAACTAGATTTCATACAGAAAGCTTTAAAAAGTATACAAGACTGATTTCTGATTTCCCTCCCTCCATGCCCCCCCCTCTCTCTCTTTCTCTCTCTCCCTCTCTCTCCCTCTCCCTTTTATCACATATTGGAGACTGGATGTGAGCAGCACCTGCTCCAGAAATAACTCCCTGATTCATCAGAACAGAAAAAGTTCAGCAAAAAATTGTTGAGTGCTTTCTGATACAGATGGCATCTGTCATTTCAATAAGTTATTTAAATCAAGTAGGGAAAATATCTCCCAAATCCTTTTCAGACAAATACACCAAAGAAATCTGCAATAACATCTAAGACATCAGAAGTTGGTTTTGGACCTTCAAGATTTCCTTTCATTTAGGCAGCAAACCATTGTGTCTGTGACTCCTCTCTCCCTCCCTCTCTCTCTCTCTCTCTCTCTCTCTGTCTTATCAAGTCCATCTGCTTGTAAGTGTCATTGCTGGAGCTTGCACGGAAATACTTTTGATTAGCACTTGAAAAGGTCTACTGTTTGAGACCTTGAATGAAAAACTTCTAATAAAAATAAACTTCAAGGTCTCATAGTACTCATATCAGATCAAGCATATAGTCCTGGAGTAGGTTGCTTAAATCCTGGCTAAGTTTGGGAGTGCAAAGCATGATACCCATGGGCTTGCGATCTTTTTGAATGTACTTATAATTCAGCCCCAGCTTTGCATCCTGGATAAAGGTTCCCCTTGAACACAAAGTGTGTTACGCGCTTGTGTGGTGGCGACCAAAATACGCAGAGGATTATGGCGCTTGCTGTTCCTCAACCTCCAAAGTGGTGTTAAAATGCTACATCCAATCAGCTAAGCTGTAAAGTAAATTTTTTAGATTGAAGACATAGCTTTATTTCATATGCCAGAAACTCATTTCAACCCTAGCATTTCTGTTAGCACATTGCATGTAGCAGCCTAACTCAGGAGGTTTAATGAAAGTTTAAAAACAATCTGGTGCAGATTTTGTGCCTAATTTATTTTTAATTGCAAATTGTATGACACGTTATTGCCTGTGAAAATAGAAATTTAATTTCCTTCCTGTTTTTTCCTTTTTTTTCTTTCATTCTTTCTTTCCTTCTACCCCCCTCCTCACAGCCCCCATAATTCTGTTACAACCAAAGAGGAAACAGGCTTTTAGCGTGTTGTTTTCTGAATTTTATTTCTTTATTCTTAGATCCCTGATTGTTCAGTCTTTGGAAACTACATCATGCCACTTAGCGTTAGCCTTCAGACATGGTTTCCTGCCGTAAGAATGTGCTGCTTGGAAGTCTATGAGGTTGCAGTTACTCCAAGTGTGTATGCGAACACCCTCACCTCGATTCAGAATGGTGGACCCCTTCTGACAATGTCACATTCACACTCAGAGACACTTTAAGTCATATATCCCTGCATTAGTGATGCAGTAAATGCTCAGACAAGTTAGTTTTAATAGTAAGGACACTTGATCAATTTGTAAAAATTAGGTATTCTTTTCTTTTTTTTTAAGATTTATTTATTTATTATTATGTGTACAGTGCTCTGCCTGCATGTACACCTGCAGGCCAGAAGAGGGCATCAGATCACATCATAGATGGTTGTGAGCCACCATGTGGTTGCTGGGAATTGAACTCATGACCTTTGGAAGAGCAGTCAGTGCTCTTAACCGCTGAGCCATCTCTCCAGCCCCTAGGTATTATTTTCAATATTTTTGTAATAGTAGGACAAAGTACTGTATTATCATGTTATTATTTTGTAACATAGCTTAATTTTTAAAATTGGACTGCCTTGCAATATATTGAAATAAAAATCAAACCAAAGTGTTCATCCTGGTCTTTCAGAAAGTTTTGTCTCACTCTGTTGCTTCTGACAGTTTGACTTTGTGGAGAAATCTAAATTTTCAAAATACAAAGGTCAGAAACAAAGATCTCTGTGCTGGAGTTGCATTCCCTCCTGACATCTTTGGCAAATTTACATCACAACTGTGTTGTGTTATTTATTTTCAGTTTCCATACTTTTTGTTTCTCCTCTGCCCTTAGAGAGTAGCCATCAACCCACTTTCTCCCAGCAAGGCTTCCCTCTCTTTGCTGGCATCGTGTCAGCTAAGCAAACTGCCATCTTAGCTAGTAACAAATTCAGGGCTGCCACTTACCATATTGGGTGTGAATTAGTGTGGTGACCAGGCCTCCCTTGTCTATCAGACAGTGTTTTTGGGTTCCACAAGGCCCAGATCCAGTGATGGTCTAAATACCATGATGCCGTGTTTTATGCTTGCTCTTCACAGAACACGGGTGTTATGTGTGAGTGCCTTCACATCCATGAAACGATGCATGCATAGTCAGGTATGACTTGTTGCCTTGGGTAGAGGAAATAACTCCAATCTAAAATATTTGGAACACTTCAAATCAAACAGGCAGAAAGTCAGGAAAATAAGTTAAGAATAACCATTCAGTACAACATATGATCAGCTTATTCAAGGAAGAATTGATTATTTTAATATACCATATCAAAATAGAAAATATTCAATAAATTAAACCTACTTTGAGTTCTTTGAGGTATTTGTATGTTTTGCTTTTAATTTTTAGAAGATTTAATGTGTATATAATTACTTTTCTGAGTTTGTTCACAACATATCTTGAGGTTAAGTAATTATTTAAAATATTATTTTTAGATTTTCTCTACAGCTTAGACATTGGTTCTGATCATTGAAAACAATCAATGAACAACATTTGTTAAAGAAGTATATAGAGACATTCTGAATAGATATGTTATATCTCTGCAATAGATAAATTACAAGAGAAAGTGTTGCATGTCTATACTTTTTTTTAGCAGAAGTAGTAGTATATATTTTATGAAAAGAGATTTGGTGAAACTTGATGCCTTTGAAACTTGATCATACTAGCCCAAGGGGCATGTCCCACGAAAGCCTTCCCTTACCAGGAAACTGGGACAGAGGGGAGGACACCCTATTGGGACTCTAGATGAGAGAACCATGGGAGAATAGCAATGTAGAAGGATCCAGTGGGTCCTAGAAACCTACAAGTAGAACATTATGATCGGCAGATTTGAGCCCAGGGGTCCCACACAAACTAAGGTACCAGCCAAGGACAATACAGGCGGTAAACTTTAAACCCCTACCCAGATCTAGCCAATGGTCAGAACAGTCTCCACACTTGAGTGGAGAGTGGGATATGACTTTCTCACGTACTCTGGTGCCTCACATTTGACCATGTCCCCTGGAGGGGGAGACCTGGTGATACTCAGAGGAAGGACAGCAGGTCACCGAGAGGAGACTTGATACCCTATGAGCATATACAGGGGGAGGTAATCCCTCTCAGGAACAGTCATAGGGGAGGGGAATAAGGGGAAAATGGGAGGGAACGGAGAATGGGAGGATACAAGGGATGGGATGACCATAGAGATGTAACAAGAATAAATTAATTAAATAAAAAAAGAAAAGAAAAAAAAAAAAGAAAGAAAGAAACTTGATCAGATAATGGACCAGTGTGCCAAAGGAAGCTTGCAGAAATGTTCTTGGCCAAATGAATGAAAAATGCACTTTATGGATAGTGTCAGTCATGGGTAATGCTTAAGATCTAGAAATGTGTGTGTTAGGTTGATAGAATTGACATATATTCACATACAAATCATTATGGTAAAATCTAGTTCTGTTACCATGACAGGACTTGTATCTGTTTTTATAAATTCATGTCCAAAACTGAAGGGTGAGTTAAAAGAAAGAAGGTATCTTCACTTCCTTCCCTCTTTCCATCCGTCCCTCCCTCCCTCCCCACCCCTTCTCTCCCTCCTTACACCCTCTCTCCCTTTCTCCCTCCCTCCCTCCCTCCCCACCCCCCATCTCTCCCTCCCTTTATTCCTGCTTCCCCTTGCATTCTGATGTCAGAGATTTAGGTAAAGGGACCTAAAATGTCATTATGCTCTTTAGAGAAACCTTTGCTACTAGTGCAGAGTTAGTTTGAAGCTTAATCTCTTTGTGCTTCTGTAGCATAGTCCAGGAGGTTGGTTTCTGAGTTCTTAGCTTGTTAAAGAAACACACTCATTTCTCTCTGATCATGTACTCATTGTAATTTTAAAATTGCGCTCTCTCTCTCTCTCTCTCTCTCTCTCTCTCTCGTGTGTGTGTGTGTGTGTGTGTGTGTGTGTGTGTGTGTGTGTGTGTGTGTGTGTTTGTCTTTCTGTCTGCACTCACTCATTCCCACCCACACAAATTTCATAATCTGACCCATGTTGGAATGGGTTTGAATGTTTGGCTATAGGGAGTATCACTATTAGAAAGTGTGGCTTTGTTGGAGCAGGTACATTACAAGTGTATCTATAATCTTTGAGGTTTCAGCAATCTGGAAGAGAAGAATATAACACTTTTTAAAAATCAGAATCATAGTGTATATGTGGTACATGTACACTATGGAATACTACTCAGCTATTAAAAACAAGGAATTCCCGAAATTTGTGGATAAATGGATTGAGCTGGAAATGATCATAATGAGTGAGTTAACCCAGAAGCAGAAAGACTCAAATGGTATATTCTCACTTATATCTGCATACTAGCCCAATGGGCATGTCCCATGAAAGCCTTCCCTTACCACGAAACTGGGACAGAGGGGAGGACATCCTATTGGGACTCTAGATGAGAGAACCATGGGAGAATAGCAATGTAGAAGGATCCAGTGGGTCCTAGAAACCTACAAGTAGAACATTATGATAGACAGATTTGGGCCAAGGGGTCTCGCTCAAACTAAGGCACTAGCCAAGGACAATACAGGCGGTAAAATTTAAACCCCTACCCTGATCTAGCCCATGGACAAGACAGTCTCCACACTTGAATGGAGAGTGGAATATGACTTTCTCATGTACTCTGGTGCCTCACATTCGACTATGTCCCCTGGAGGGGGAGACCTAGTGGCACTCAGAGGAAGGACAGTAGGTCACTGAGAAGAGACTTGATACCCTATGAGCATATACATGGGGAGGTAATCTCTCTCAGGAACAGTCATAGGGGAGGGGAATAAGGGGAAAATGGGAGGGAGGGGAGAATGGGAGGATACAAGGAATGGGATAACTATAGAGATGTAACAAGAATAAATTAATAAAAAAAAATCAGAATCACCAGAAGGTAATAAAGGTATCATTACCCAGGCCAGATACTGTTGTGTATACATCTCTGCTTACTCTATGATTTTCCAACTTTAACTTATACCTGTCAGCATACTGTTAGGGAAAGATAAAAATATACTTTTATTTTAATATTATGAAAATAAAATAAAGTACATTTTATGAAAAAAATTAAAAATTAAAAAACATAAGTTAATGAACTCTTAAATGCATTTCCAAAATGTACCTGAGTAATTTATGATACATTTTACTCCAATCTATGTCATTCAGAAATTGTCCAGTTTGAAAATTAGTTAGTAATAAAAACCATAATGTTTTAAAATGTAAAAAGTTTAATTTAAGTAAGTGTAATGTTATATAAAAGGTAATAACAAAATAGCTTTGCATATTCCTTTTTTATAGACAAATTTTAAACTATTTTAGGACTCATGAATTTTTAAAAATTAACTTATTTACTTATTCACTTTATATCCTGATCATAGCCCCCTCCCAGTTCCACCTTCTCTTTCCTCTTCCCTCTATCTGCCTCCTTCTTCCACGCCACCCACCCCACCCATCACACCTCACTCACCCCACCACATCCCACCCCACCACACCCACCACACCTACCACACCATACCACACCACACCCCATGACACCCACCACAACACACCCACCACACCCACCACACCATACCCACCCACCCCAACAGACCCCTCCACATCTCACCCCACCGGTCCCACCACACCCACCCCACCACACCACACTGCATCTGTCCCAGTTCAAGTCACATCAAGAATGAGCTCCTCCTCCAAGGCATACACAGCCCCTGCCCCCTTAACTCGGGGACCCACATGAAGCCTGAGCTGCCCATTGGCTACATCTATGTAGAGTGCCTTGGTCCAGTCCATGAATAGTTCTTGGTTGGCGAAGATCTTTTTGCATTCAAACTTTTAAATTAAAATTCTAAAACAAACGTATAACCCCAAAATACATGAAAGGTAAAGTTACCAACTCTTTGTAACATTTGCAAACACACATTTGCATCAAACAAAATATATTTTAAAATGGTTTTTATTAACTCATCCCACTAAAAATGATTACAGCAAAGAGAAACATTTTGGAATAAACTAAAATGGGTGTATAATTCAATTTCTTCTCTTACCAAAAGCCATGCTGCCATGTAAATGGGGGAATTTCTTTGCCTGTAAGCTAACATCATGGTGTCAGAATTACAGTGTGTTTAATCAGTATAGGGCTCTGTTTTTGTTATGTTTTTATTTGTTTTCCTCTCTGCATTTGTGTAGCAAACATAGTTATCCCAATAGGGAAGACATACATCCAGTGGTGAAATAAGATTTTAAACACTATGATAAAAAAAAAATGACACTCACAACAGTGTCATATAAAGTAAGCTGCATATTCTCTGTCCCATGCTACTTAATTTGTCTGTGAACATACTTCGGAAGCAATTAACAATCTCCAGCCCCCTGTGGTAACAGGAATCCCCTACTGTGGGACATGCAAATTAGTAGACACCTTGGGGATAACAAATCTAACATACTATTTTTATTTTTGTTATTTTTAATTTTTAGATGAAGGACCCGACATTGGGAGAAAGTAAATCAGTTAACCCATGTCATAAACTTAAGTGGAGTGAATACAAAGTGCCTAACTTTCTGCTCAAGTTATGTCCCATATTTTGTTCCTGCTTTAACTGAATTAGCTCCCAGGAATTATCCTATCACTGCTTACCTAAACACATCTGTTTTCTGGGATCTAAGAGATGAGAAGTGTAAGTTAGGCCTGGTATACCCATTACAGTAAGGTACCACTTGGAATGAAATAGGGACTCTAAAATCTTGAAAAGGGAACATTTGGGTACACTTAACCTCATATCGTAACTAAATTGTATAATTCAATTTAATAAGTATGAAAAGATCCCTAGAAAAACAACTTAGTTACATGTTCATTAAACTCAGTTTTATTGAAAATGGAATAACCCTAGACACAGGTCATGTCTACTGTTGAGGTAACGGTCTTACACCACCCAGCCATGATCTACTCTATTCTGAAAAATGATGAGAAATATGCACAGGAATAATAGTAAAACATGATTTGGATGGCAGAAGTGGGAAAATGGTGCAGTAATTAAGAATTCTTGCTTGTTCTTGCCAAGAACTTATATTCAATTCCAGTGCCCAAATGATGCCTAACTGCCTGTAACTCCAGTTCCTAGGCATCCAGTGCCCTACCCCGACCTCACAGGCTCCTTAATGCACATGGTGCAGAAATACACACTCAGGAATACATAGAGACATGCAAAAAATAAGTGAGTACATGTTTTAAAATAACATTTCAGTTACGATCCTGGCAATGAACACATGCCTGGAAGGTGGGCATTTTACTCTGTCTCCTCGCAAATGTAAATCTTTAGATGACAGCAGTTGCTATTACAGAGCACAACCTGGATCACATCTGGAAATCTGACCATGTGGCCGCTCAGGTGGCATGGCGGAGAGAGTTCTTGCAAGCCGTGAGCAGACAGGATGTGCGACTGGGCTATCTAGGGGCCTAAAAGATAAATGAATGGCCGAAAAGGATGGGATAACTATTGAGATGTAATATGAATGCATTAATAAGAAAAAAAAACAAAACAAAGAAAGAAAGAAAGAAAACTGCCTTTCATGGTATATACTCACGTATAAGTGGATATTAGCCCAACATAGATGTCCTCTGAGAGACACTATCCAGCGGAGCATTGGGACAGATACTGAGACCCAAAGCCAGAGTCTGGGCAGAACGCTGAGAGTTGTGTGGAAGAGTCTAAGGATGGAAGGACTCGGAGGGAGGGGCATCAGGAACCCCAAAGGGAGACCATCAAGGCCAAAGAATAAAGTGATGCACCCACCAAGGGCAAAGCAAGCAGAGAACCTAGACCCCCTGTTCAGATGTAGCCAATAGATAGCTTATTTTCTACGTAAGAGGGGAAGGGAAGAGGAATACTACCTCAGATCCTCTGGCATGAATGCTGGTGCCCACGATTTGATTCCCCTTGGCTGGGCGGCCTTGCGGGTACACGGAGGAAGGGGATGCAGGCTATGCAGACAAGACCTGATAAACTGTGGCCAGATGGTCAGAAAAAGAGCCTCCTCTGTATCAGGTCGGGGAAAGGGGAATGGGGCAGAAGGGAAAGGGGAGGGAGAGTAGGAACAGGAAGATAAGAGTGAGGGGATAGCAATAGTTACTGTCCAGTCATCTCCCGTGTCTACTGAAGTAACTATCTTCCATCAAAGTCCATGCCGTGGGACACGTACAGGACATCTGAGTAGCCCTCTTGTTTTAACGCACTGACATGGGCCTGAATAGTCTTAGTGTCCTCTGTAACCGCCTTCTTTATCCTCTCCTAAAACACATGGGACTATCTTTTATTCTTCCCATTTTATATAATATGTAGGCTCAATTTTCTTAGAAAATATATTTTACTATGAACTTATTAACCAACAGTACCTCACTTATAACTCTACTAACCTAAACAATAGGAAAAGAAGATTAAAGAATACAATAATGACACCGTACGGATATCAGTTCTGAGGAATGATTCTCCTGGTATAATTAGCAGGATGTCTTCTGCTGGAATCTGGAGCAACCAGAACCCAGAACCTCAGCCAGAGCCCAGAGCCCTGAAGCCTTCCCTCTAGAAGTTCTCTCTAGGAGCAGCTTGAAGTGGAACAATGAACAGCCAAAACTAACCCAAGTCTCTAAAGGCCCTGCCTCTTGTTTTTGGCTCACACTTATACCTCCTCTCAGAATTTGTTCAAGGATATTTTTCAGCTCGTTAACAACCAATCTCCCCTACACAGTGGTTCAACTTCTAAGGGGGATAAGCATCAACATCTGCCCTATTTTTGAGCACGTGCAAGCCAATGTTATACATCTGTTTGAGCTGTAATATCCTAGCTGTAAGAAAGAATGTCATGTTATAAGGACCAAGTATCCCTTAGTATTCCCTTGCTATATGAATGCATTTATGTATTATGCACTAAGAGGTCTTTCCTGGTCAGATCTATTCTTTATAAGTTTTGTTGGCAACCATATTTTTTCATCCCTGTAGAAATATACACATAGCCACGGGCCCAACTCCAAACTTTTGCAGGTTTCCCGCCCATGTTCAATAAATCTTTATGGTAAATTGGTTGTCCTAATTCCTCAGTTTTTCTATAACCCAACGTCTCTCAGCTGCTGTTGTCCCTTCATCACCAACATTCAGAAAATTTAAAGTCAACAATTATAATTTATTCATATTACACCCCTATTGTTAGCTTTCACTTATATCTTCCCGTTCTCTTCCTCCCTATTCTGCCCTGTTCCCCTCCTCTTATTTATCTATAAAATTTTAATAGGCAGTAAGACAAATTACAATGAAATGATGCTCTGAAGGCTACTATCTCACATCTTTTCTTCATGTATAAAAGAATGAAATAGTAAAATTTCATCCGTAAGAACATGTGGAATATAAAGATGTAAATCTGGATTGCTTAGGAAAAATGAAGGAAAAAAATCTCCCTGTCTTAGTCAGTGTTCTATTGCTGTGACAAGACACCATGACCATGGCTACTCTTATAAAGGAAAGCATTTAATTGGAGCTTCCTTACACTTTCAGAGGTTTAGTCATCATGATGGGGTTTGTGACGGCACGTAGGTAGACATGGTGTTGGAGAAGTATTGAGAGATTGATGCCTGTAGCTGCAGGCAACAGGAAGAAGAGAGACATAAGACCAGCCTGAGTTTTTTGAAAACTCAAAGCTCACTTCCCCCCCAGTGGCGCACAGTGACAAGGCATCACCTACCCCAACAAGGTGCCTCTCACTAACAGCTAGACCTTCAAATATATAAGCCTATGGGGGCCATTCTTATTCAAACCACCACATTTCTTTTTAAAAGATCCATTAGAAGGCTTGCCGTTGGGCGTTATAATGGTAGACGTATGGAGCATTGGGCAATAGTTGCAGTGGGTGTTTCAGATAAAGCTGATTTCCATGAGTCCAGGTAACAGGAGTGGCTGTAGCTAGCAGTACAAACAAAGACACTCCTAATGCAATTTCATAATTATGGAGTTGGTTTATCCTCAGCTAGCCCCTGCACAGAAACAAACTAAGTGATGGCAGCGAGTCTATTGATTTCTCTTTTAGATACTTTAAAGCTTGTTAAATATAGGTAGTTTCTCTAGTTGCATATTTACTACTTCACATTTGCAGCTTTCAAGGTGACAAAACTTCACTCCCTGTCATGTGCGTGATGTGCTCAACTGTCCTAAGCACTGGCAATGCTGTGATTGATGAACACATATCCAACAAACACTTCATACTTTGTCACACGAGGCTAATTTAGACTGTCACAAATTACTGGTCTGTGGAGTAAAAATTTGTGTGGTAATAGGAGGATGGGTTTAACTGTGTCTTCTGACAGTCTAGCTCTGTGACGTGGCACTGTTTTATTAGTATTTCATGAGATCTAAAGCAGAGTTACTCTCTTTATTCATCCATGTAGCAGTATATGCTGGCTGGAGAGCTATACTATTAGGGAGATCACAAGTTTAATCAGCAGTTTTTCTGAAAACATGCCTTAGTAATGAGCAGTGTAAATGAGATCTCATAGAAGACCCACCAAAAGGGCATGGTCCACAATAAAAGACAATCCATTCCTTCACCAAGGACATGCATCATACTCTCTCCTCAGTAAGCTGCACACATCAACTGGACAACTGACTTTAAATAGGAGCAATTGATGGAGATTTCCCTCCCCACCTGAGCACTGTGATGCTGGGGAAATCTGTGTGTTTTTGCTCATGCCTTGGGTACATTATTATCTGAGAATACTAGGAAGCAGAAATATTGGGTAACTTTCTAATAAATGATACTTCAACATTCAATTTGTTCTGTCTTTTCAGGCAGAATTAGTTTTAGAAGTATTTTTGTTCATTTATTATTGGGAAAGACCTTACTAACTTATTCAAGCAAGAAAATTACCCCAAAAGCTCACAAGATTTATAATGCTTGGGAAAAAAAAGGCAATTCAAAACCTAATGAGACATTTTAGGCCTCATTTACATCTCTAACCTGACCCATTTTCTGCAAAACGTTTTCGTTGGTAATTTACATACTAAAAGCTAGTTATTTATCCATCCCTAACCAAAAACTTGATGAGATTACTAATACCACAGTGAAGTTACGATTACCCTAAAAGCTAAATACAGCCATTTCTCGGAGGTTGGCCATTGAGTCATTTATTTAGCTATAATCTTCATTATAGGCTGGCAATGTACCCAAACTCTGAACAAAAAATGACATGAAAGCTCCCCCAATGTTTCATTGCCACACTCAGATTAAGAGCATCAATATGCCCAGGAATTCACACGGTAAAGAACAGTGAGGCATTTTGTCTGCGTACATGAATATATTAGGAAAAGAAACAGTGCCGTGAAGTTCCTTTTTCCAAACTAGTTCAAGTAACATATATGTCTTTTGTAATATGTTAAAACTTTGCGTGCATTTGAAGCTAGTAATTTTATTGTTTCATTACTATAATTATTGTATTTGTTGCTGTCGAGATGTGCAAGGAGCTGTTTCTCTGCGTGTGCAGTTACACACGTGTGTGGGTATGTGTACACGTGTATACTTGTATGTGAGTGGGAAAGAGATCAACTCTAGGTGTCATTTCTCCTCAGAGACAACCTACTGTGTTTCTTCTGAGATACAATCTCTTTCCGGGTCCCAGGGCTTGTCAATTTGGTGCCACTGGCTGGCCATTAATCCCGAGCTAGCCCCTCTCTCCCTCTCCCCTGAACCGACACAAGAAGAACCTACCAGCACACCTGGCCTTCTATACAAGTTCTGGTAACTGAACTCTAGTTCTCAGGCTTGCATGGAAAACAGTGCGCTGACCGAGTTATCTCACCTTCATGAGATCTAGTTGCTGTTTGCTGCTTGCTAATTAAAGGATATCAACGTCCAATATTCAGAGAGAAAGGAAGGCTCCAACAAGGAGCTGAAGTGCATACAGGCAGCATCATATCTCATAAGTTTCAGGAATTTTTTTTTCATGACAGATGTAGAAAGGGAAATACTAGAAACCAGGGTCCTGAAAAGGATGAAGAGAGAAGGACATAGGGAGAGGTTGGCAGACAGATATAAAGCTGGACATTACAGCAGTCAGTTGTGTGCCACATGTCAAACAAGGGTGACTATAACCAGTAATATAGTGTATATTTCAAAATAGCTAGGAGAAAAGATTTTGATAAAAAGCTGTTTTAATAACAAGGCAGTTATACACAATCAAATTGATGTATATACTAAGTAAAAATGGTAACCTTGTACTGCGTGCATGCATCAAAACACCACACTACCCCTGAATATGTTATTAGGAACTGACCAACAATATATATCCCTTTGTATGTAAGCGACTAATATTTTAAGGGGATTTGCAAAAAACAAGGTTTTAGGATCTCAATGAGAAAAGTGATTATTCTTCAAGCTTGTGGACTTGAATTTAGGTACCCAACACCCATATAAAATGCTGCATAGTTTGTGGTAAACATCTGCGAACACAGTGAAAGTGGAATTATATAGAAAGACAGGCTCTGGGCCAATCAGTCTACCCAAAAGGGCAAGTTCAAGGTACAATGAGAGGCCAAATGTTAACAAATAAGGTAGAGATGCAACTTAAGAAGACATCCTGATGGTCACATTCTGTCATAGACAAGAGTACCTGTACACAATGCACACACACACACAC
>OU015752.1:19195870-19231195 GCA_907169655.1 Acomys percivali
ACACACACACACACACACACACACACACACACACACACACCACAAGATATGAGACCACGGTTGTGAAATCAGACATTGATCATACCAAATTCTCCCCAGAATTGAATACACACCACCAACTATGCTCTACCCTAATCCATCTTTATTAATTATTACCAATAGCACTTGTCACTGGATACACATATGGCATAAGGAAAACAACAAAGGAGATATCTTTTCTAAGGCCAACCCTCAGAGAAAAGAGAAAAGAAAAATCCAGTCCTAGAGTCACTCACATTTTTAAGGAAAGTCATCAGGCAATCAGGTGACTCAATTTGTCTCCCTTTGGAGGAAATGAGAGAAAAGAGTTGGCCTGGACTCTTGCACCAATGAGATGACCATGAATGAAATACAAGAATTGAAGAGGGAACTTCTCTTGTATGTTGTGGTGGAACTGACTCTCTTATAGAGTAATAAACATTTTTAAAGGAAAATCCTTTATGCTTTGTTGAATTTCTTTCGATTTTCTTCCAGAATCTTTAATGTGCTATTATAAAGTGAGCAGGCTGGATACACAGCAATGCATCTTTACACTAGCCCTGAATATTCTAACAAGATTCATTCCAGTGCCAACAATATGAAACACATATCCTTAATGGATTTGCTACTTAATGACCACCAAGCATATGTTTTCAGTGTGTTACCTTCATATATAGTGAAAATTGCATATAACAACAAATGTCCAGGAAAAAAAACTTTAAAACTCAGAAAATTATGGTCATAACCATTCACTTTTTATGTGTGCATTATTCTTGATCAAGGTATTGATGTAAGACATGATCATCTCTTTCCAGGTGAAGATCTGCTACCTAAATAAAACACCCGAGATCAGAGGACCAAGTGGCCATCACTCTTAACCTGTGAAAGGTCAGCAAACTGAAGCGCAGCACACTGCGTTTGCTGGCAGCCAGTCTCCCTTGAGCTCAGTGACTGTGTCCAGAGAAGGCCTGACAGGGGTAAGTGTCTGTGTGTGGTGCTTTGATAGCCTGGTCTTCTGGATGAACTCTTCATTGAATTCTCCAGTCAATCATGTCATTTGTTCCAACAAAAACTTTCAACATATTACTTCTTCTCTTTTCATTGGTTTTATACCTTGCTTACAACTGCTAAACTTCCAGAAATAAATAATACCTCACTTTTTTCTGCTCCTGAGCATGCATAGAATGTTGCAACTAAAAATTCAGAGTGGAAGACATAGATAGAAGTAGAGAGGCCATTCTTTACATTTTAAAATTATCATAATGTTTGTTTTCAAATTATTTAAATATAACTATTATCAATGGTGCAACTGCCAAGGGCTTTGAGACCCTGTAATTACTTGCTAGTATTTTATATAGAAGAGGTATGAAAATGTAAGATAGCTGTGGTTCCTAAACAGGAAAGATAAAATGTTGCCAGGAGAAAAATCTAGAATAAGTTGTGTGGTGAACTGTGTGAATGAAAATTTGTTATGTACTAGCAAGATCATTAAATGGAAATCAAGGATATTTGCTCTGCTAATGAGAAAAGTACCTCTAACTACATAAAAGCAAGTCTATCGCAGAAGATATGATATGTAAAGTCATGCAAATCCAACTTTTATTGCTGGAATATTGTTGAGCACCAAGATCAGAACTGTGTTATAAGGTGGAATTTTGCCATAGCTGAAGCTTTGGTTGAGTGTCTTGGTTTGAGGCTTCTAACTTTTTCCATATATGATACTGATTTTATTAACCCATTTATAAACAAGAATTATAAAAGCTACAAACGCGCACAAATTCTCTGCATCATGTACCCTCTGGGTGTCTGACTAGTTTAAGGTCTCTGACTAAATTTAGAGAAAATTAGTTCCTGCATATGATACAGGCAAAGACTGAAGCAGAAATTCTATAGAATGTCTAAATGTCACAGGTGTTATTGGAATGGAAATTCACTTTCCTATACATTTTCTAGGTGTTATATATAGATGGAGCTATATACCATATTGTTACACTTTATTTCTGACTCCATCCCCCAGTCACCTTTTTCCAAATTACTAGAAACTAAAAATACCATTATGAACTCAAGCATAGGAATGCTTTGGCAGAAACACAGAGTTCAGGTTGACTAGTGTCTTTAAGAAATATGGTATATGTCACTTTCAATATTGCTGGTGGCTTGAGCCAAACTAATCAACGTGGAAAAGATTCGATTTTGAAAACAAGTACTACAAGCGGCCTAATCATTTCAGGAAAAGGGGGGTGAGGGAGAGAGAGCACTGTATAAAAAGTTGTTACAGGAAAACCAGATCTCAGTTTTGAAAAATTCCAAGTTAGGAAAGACACATAGTTACGAGGCTCACTTGACTCATCCTTTAATGAAGATGTACTCTATTGCTTTTAATTATGTGTATGTGTGTCGAGGGCAGAGGCAGTGAGTGTGGGTGCCTACGGAAACCAAAAGACAGAGGTGGATCCTCTGGACCTCTAGGGCTGAAATTATAGTCAAGTGTTAGCTATTCACCCTGGTCTCTGAGAGAGAAATATGTGCTCCTAACTGTTGTGCCATCTCACTAGATGTTTTGTAGCCTTTTGGCCATGAAGCTATTTACCTTTTTTTCATTAAAAAAAAATTAAAATTTTATATCATTTAAGGAACATTAGAAAGGATCTTTTTTTTTTCCTGCGTAAAGTGAGATGTGCATTTACAGTCATTGTAGTGAACAAAAATGGGATGTGTCATTCTGCATTTTAAGTAAAATTGGTCGTCAAGTTAGCAATAAGTAAAGAAAATGTTACTTCGGTCAGATAATGCATAAACAAATTAACAACATACTAGACTTCTTGCTACAGAAAATGCTTGTCCGTTTTGAGGCATGAACTTTCTTGAATCCTCTGATGTCCCCCTGTTTATGATCAAGCTTGTCATCATTCTATAATCAGATATGTGTTTGTTTTACATAAGTGTCCTTGTGAACCAATACAGCAGGTCCTGGTGTTTTTGACAGCATCTTTTCACCTAGTTATCTGAGAGGCATGCAAGCATTGCAGACATTCTGATCTTTCAGAAATTAAATAGCACCCATCAGAGGCACACAAGGGTTTTTATTCTAGAGATAGATCTTAAAACAAAAAGCAAAACTATCCTCCCTAACAACTTTAATTTTCCCTGGGATTTTGGCATTTTACAGTGTGGAGAAAGGAGGTGTGGTAAAAACGCTGCATCCCTTGGCTCTTCAGTTCAGAACGAGGCCATGCTTGTTCCGAGATGCAGCGTCTCATACTCGGCTACTATCATTTACGCTACATCCCATGCTTTGACACCTTCCCTTATCAGAAAGTGGGGAAAACATCAAGATTCCTTGCATCTTCATTTTGAAGCTTAGCTGCCCAATTCTGTAACTAACATTTCTATAATATGTGTTGTCACTGGGAAGAATAAAAAAAAATCTCCCTTTGAGTGCATAACTGCAATAATGTTTTTAGTTGCAAGCTATAATTAATGTGAATAATGGCAACAGAGGCAATGCATAAGAAAAGTAATTTGAGTCTTTAGTTAACCAAGTTTAATATAAGCACCATTCTTCTACTTAACAAGTGTTTATGCACCAGGAGCCTTGTTGGGAGATGTAAGGGATCCTGCAGCTTACACCTGCACCGTGCTATCATTACAGGGTTAGCTGAGTGCTATAAGAGGTAAGGCACAAGTTTCCTCGAAGCTTACACAAAGCAGAAAAAGTTCCCAATATAGTACAGATGAAGAGGAAATAGGAATGTAAAGTTTGAGACTCAGTGAAAGCAGAGTTTGAATTTAGAAAGCAAAAGTGCATAGACAGTTTGCTGAGATGGAGAGCTAGCTGGCACTAAAAGCCACACGGTGTGGTGACTGAAGCATAGAGAAAAGTGTAAGAAATAAAAAAATGAATCCGGATTACTCCAGTTCAAGAGATGAGGGAAGGTCACTGGGGATTGTGGTGACTCAATGGAAGAAATAGACATCCCATTAAAGTGCAATGAGAATGTGAGGCCTTAGATAGGAAAGGATGTGGCCACATTTCCATTAATAATACCTGTAGTTGATGGACAGGCATGAAAAGGAAGAGACGGCATGCAAAGATAAATATTGAAAATGTTATATGAAATCAGAAATGAGAAGAGGATAAAGGTGTATGGGTCTAAGAAGAGATGGCGACAAAGATAAGAATTCCACTATTGGTTCAGGAAGTATTGACCAGAGCCAATAAAGACGTGAATAAGGTGGTCCCAAAATGAATCCTCTGGATCTGGCTTGTGGTGTTTCCAGTTATGTTCATCATGAAACAGCTATAAGTTAGCCACGATAGATATAAGAGTTTCTCGTTTGCAGCCTTCACCTCAAAAATCTGGGCTACACAATTAACTTTGAAATCATTGACTTCTGTCTGATAGTAAGTAACAGAAGAGGCAAGAGAAGGAATGGGATTATAAATGAAGAGATGATGGTAGAAAGATAAAAGATAAAGTCCCAAACATACAGGCCTGGGAATGGCCTCATTCTTTAGT
The DNA here is from genome assembly GCA_907169655.1 of Acomys percivali. Classification (NCBI taxonomy): domain Eukaryota; kingdom Metazoa; phylum Chordata; class Mammalia; order Rodentia; family Muridae; genus Acomys; species Acomys percivali. Next base: position 19,200,409 of record OU015752.1, read on the forward strand.
CATTGGGTAGCAGGGAAACCGTGAAGGAAGCTGGGGAGGAACAGACAAAGTGATAGGAGAAATATAGAGTGAAGAGACGCCCTGGAAAGCAAGGGGAAAGACACTATTTCCAAAGAAATACTACACTACACACTGAGCTGTGAGATATCCCTCACATTAGATGAGGTCATCTTCAGCTGTCTTTGCTTTGTAGACCAGGCTGGGCCAGAACTCACAGAGATCCACCTACCCCTGCCTCCCAAGTGCTGGGATTAAAGGTGTGCGCCACCATGCCTGGCATCAGCCGCTATCTTTGCTACAGAGCTTTTGTAAAGGAATAGGGCAGAAATCCACACTCTAGGACATTGTTCCATGAATGCCAGAGCGGGAAGTAGGATCAGCAAATTCAGACAACTCTTTGTGAATTTAGGTGTGAAACTAATGGCAGAAGCTGCAGGGCATATGTAGAAAGATCTCCTTGGTTTTCTCCATAGCTCTAAATCTATTTCTCTAGGATGGGAATTCCCATATGAGTGTGGAAGGAATGATGAGACATATAAACTGAAGAGGGTAACAAGAAAGTGAATGGACACAGAAGTAACATAATAGGAAATAAAATTTTGAAAGTACCTGGTGTGAACATTCTAATGGGATCAGAAATAGATGTAAAAAAAAAAAAAAAAAAAAACTGTGCAAATGAGTGAGGGAAAAAAAATGCTTGAATGAAGCAACAAGATAGCCCAATTTAATATTACAAAGTAAAATTGGTAATTACATTCTGACTTATTTTATGTTTGTTTATTTATGTATTTATCTGGGGGCAATTGAGACAGAGTTTCTCTGTGTAGCCCTGGATGTCCTGGAGCTTGTGTCGTAGACCAAGATGGCCTTTAATTCAGAAATCTACCTGCTTCTGCCTCCTGAATGACGAAATTAAAGGAATGCGCTACCACTAGCTGGTTTAAATTCTTGTAATTCCTACTCTGTTCCCTCTCCCTTAATGGCATGACCACCCATGATGAGACTGGTGGCCTGAGAGGGAAAGTGAGGCAGGAATGGCTGGAGAGTGATAAGACATCAGGCAACTGTGAGCAGAGGGAGAACAGACTCTTGGGAAGCAGGCTTCCTCCAGCAGCTCTTTTAGTTGGAGGAGACAATGGTTATTTAAACATTGGGGAGTAAATAGAGGCTTTTGGGGTGACTGTACATCATTGGCCTGGGGCCAAGGTGCTGAGAGTGCCTTATTTGCATGAAAAGCAATACCTGGTGCTTGTGGTACATGGCCTTATAAAGAGAGGAGAAATTTAACTTGTAACCTGGCCACCAGGCTATGTGACCACCTGAAGGGTGACAGAGGTGGGGGTGTAAGGCTACATGCACCAGTACATACAGACCCAAACAGGGAGGGAAAGGTCTCTCTTCCCATTTCAATATGAGATTTTCAGAGTCTGAAGACACCTTGATGTTATTCTTGCTCCAGGACAGCTCCCCTAATAGAATAGCTCCTCAGCTCCATACTTTAGGTGTTTTTAAAACTATTTGTGAGTAAGTAACTAATGTGGAATGATGGAAAAGATCAATAAAAATGTAGATATTAAGAAACAAACGGATTGATATTTTAGAGCAGTTAGTAAAGTGTCTGATAGCATTCATAAGGCCATGTTGGATCCTCAGCCGTACATAATCCTGTAATCCTAGCAATCCAAAGGTAAAGGTGGGAGCATTAGAAGTTCAAATTCATGCTCAGCTACATAGCAAGACCCTGGCACCAAAAGCAATCAACCAGATAAAGGGAAAAACCCACCATCACTAGTATAAAAATTTTATATTGTGTCATTCAATGATGATTGGATTGGCATGGGAAGAGCAAGTTGCTGAAACTTTAAGCTCAGGAAGATGCCTGTAGTTGTAAAAGAAGGAAAGGAAGGCAGAGCCCCTCATGCAATAAAAAATAAACAGCGTACATGTATAGATACTGTCAATAAGTAAGCGCAAATAGGATCTCTCATAATGAGTACTGTCTTTTTTTATTCCATGTGTGTCCATGTTTATTGTTTTGAGAGGAAACAGCCAAGTTTTCACTTCATCTAACGATGTCCATCAGCCTTATGTATCACGGGCAACAAGTTCCTCACTGACTCTTTGCAGGCAGAGTCTTAGTAGGGTTGTTGAACAGATTCTTGGGTTCAATGATCAGAAAGTCTAGGGTTTGAAAGGTGTCTGTGCCACTCCTAGCTAGTCTTCATAGAAATATCAAGGATGTGCTCATCCCTGAAATTTCTCATTTGTACGATGGGAATGGAAGCAAAGGTTTCTCAAGTGAGCCAACTCAGTGTGTTGAAGAGGAGGCTGCTATTAGCTACCATATGTGAGGTGTCTAGCAAGTAGATGCTAATGAAGCTATTACTTTTATTATGCTGTTATTGCATCTCATATGTCCAATAAGCTAATATGTTAAGCCAAACAATTCAAAATGGCTTCCCAAAGAAAACCACATGGTCTCCTACCTCTAAGCTGCCATGATTTCTGTGATACCCTCCAGGTATCCCTTATCCCTATCTGGCTGGCACATCAGCTTCACCCCTCAGGTCTTCCATCTCCCCAGGACTTCTCTGCTTAACCTCTGGACAGTCACCATACAATCCCGTCTAATGATATTGACAGCACCTCACAGGAACCCAGGTCAGTGACAGCACTAAGCAAACCTATTTTCAAATTACAAAAAAAAGATTTCGTAATGCATTATTTTTGAAAATACAGGTATTTGTTTGCCTCGAACAGTGTGGATACAAGTTCAGAGCAGGGGAAGGGAAACCTTGCGACTCTAGGCTTATCGAGGAGAATAAAGATTCTTCTTCTCGTCCATTTTCAGTCCTGATTCTCGTGCTTTGAGCAAGAAAGTTAGAAAATCAGAAATCATAATGTGTGGTCTCAGAAATGGAAAGTTCTCACAAGCCGCCCTCCCCCAAATACATGATACCTACTGAGCAGACGTCTTCAGCTGGCTACATTTCAAATATAATAACAAGGTCTTTGAATAACATTAGCCAAAGGTCTATCAAACATTAATCCCATGGAAATGTATTTAGAAAACCTAGTGTTTCAAAGTTAAATAATTGGATTATTATTTAAATGAATCACTTTTTAAGTTGCCATGCCTAATGGGAACCTTACGAGCAAAAGAATTCAGCCTTTTAAAATTATACTTAAATTAAGTGATATCTAGTTACTTGCATATAATATAGATTTTATCAGTGCTAATCAAATGTAAGGACACATTAGGAAATGAAAGATGGATCACTTTATTCCTATAAAATGTATTCATTGAAGTTTTAAAAACTTCACAAAAACCTCAAAAGTCTGAAAGTAATGACCTTAACTTATTTGTGTAGTGTGTGTGTGTGTGTGTGTGTGTGTGTGTGTGTGTGTGTGTCTTGTCTTAAAAAGAAAACTGAATAAAAGAGGTTTTAGAATGTGGATATTTCCACCAGTAATAATAAGCAGTGTTATAAGGGAACGGGGAAAGACAGTGAGTTTTCATTGAACATATCTCTGTGTTGAAAAGGCATGTGAATACTATACAAGCCATATTTCATTTTATACTAATTCCCTCACTGTGTTCTGAAATATTATAGTATGCAAAAAAGACACTGAACAAAGTCAATTCTTAACTCTCAGATCTGCAGCTATCAAATAACAGAACTAGGAGTGGTTTCTCTCAGATGGCAAAGCACACACTCTGAACACTGACATATGAAATCTCAATCCATTTTTGGATTGTCTAGGGAGGTCTGAACCATTAAACTAGTCATGGCAAGTTCTTAACTAATTTGTTCTGATGTTGACATAATGGAGATGAAGTAGTTAAGAGTTTAAAAGCAGTGAATGAACAAATGATTTATGGGGTCTTGGAAAATTCAGGCTACTAAAGGAAGTTTTGTCAAAAGTTGACATTTTCTTTGGAGGACTCTTAGACTGACAAACCGGGAGGTGGGAGTCTGAGATCATAGAGCAAGGCTTCTATCACAGTAAGCTTGGTTCAATATGAGCTGAGAAGTTGAGTAGGCATACCATGCTAGTATTGAGATTAACTAATGTGAATTATACTGGTGATTGAAGGTTATTGATATAATTATGTAAAGTATAAGGTTTCAGAATGTGATTTAAATTGTTTAAAGCATGTTGTTTCTTGTTTCCATGTAAAATATTTTTAAAACATTTTGGAAGAATAACATTATGAATTTTTAGGATTATATTCTTGCAATCAGTTAGAAATTTCTCTAAGAATTAGTGGTAAGAATTCTTTAAGAATTATGGTATGCCTACTATAGATTTGAGGAGTATGTGACAATATGTAGCTCACTTAGTGGAGACACTTTATTATTATTTTTGTTTGTATATGTAGTAGAGTAACTAATTTGTATATAATAATTGATATAAATACAGAAATCCAAAAGTATTGGAGTCTCTAACAGCTTAAGTGGAGATGATACAAACCAAAGCCAGAGAGAGTGACTTTAACTTCAAAAAGAGTGTTTATTTGGAGTTCACATTTGACATAAGCTAAGAGAGCCCTGATTTTAAAATACTGTTAGTGGCATTTCAGAAAGCTTTCCATTTGTATTTCGTTTCTAAATATTCAATAGCACACAGAAAGGGTTCATAAGAGTATTAAGACTGACATATAACAATCCCTTTGTTAAGAAGCTTAGTATGAACGATACAAATCAAAGATGACGGTGCAAACACAGACGTCAATATGTTTCCTGTGAGTTTTAAAATACCACTAATTTTGAAAATTTTGGCCATCTTGATTATTCTGTCAACTTCTTGGTAGTCAATTCCTGTTTAGGGCTCCTGATTAAACCCTGTCACTTCAGAGGAAGTTCAAGAGACTGTGCATTACAAAACAGTGGTTACCAATCAATACATTTTGAACCACACACAGGGTATATCTTTAAGGACATAATTCATCAAAAACAGGCTTACCAGGCTCTTCAGGATATTTTCATTGATCTTCTTTCTACTGGAAGACATGGCAGATACTTGGTCTGACACAGAGTTACACTGAAAATAAAGAAATTAGTTCCTCAAAAATTGCTCAATTATAAATAAAATAATCAAATGAAAGAATTTGAATGGAGGAAATAATCTCTTGGATTTAATATGCCGCCCTTATATTTTAATACCCTCTGTAGATTTCAGAATGAGGCAACCAGAAACCCTCTCTTAAAATTAATTTTTTTGTACTTTGAAATTATAATTACATTATTTTCCTCTTCCTTTTCCTTCCCCCAGACATCTCCAAATACCTCTCCTTGTGCTCTTTCAGAAGTATGCCCTTTTTCATTATTTGTGATTACATACAACTATATGTATACACACACATATACTCCTAAATATGTAAGTATAACAAGCTCAGTCTATATAGTGTTACTTGTATATGTATTATCAGAGCTAGGCATCAGGTATTGGATAACCAATTGGTGTGCTATCCTGTGCTCCTGGTGGCAGCATTCCTTAGTTGCCCATAGTTCCCTGGGACTGAGGATTCAAAGGGTTCCCCCACCCACTTTAGCATGTTGTTTAGGCAGCCATGGTGCAGAGACTTTGTAAGTGTGTGTTCTGACGTTCCTAGGGGATGCACTCTCACAACATACTCCCTGATCTTCTTGCTCTTACAACCTTTCTGTCCCCTCTTCTGAAATGTTTTCTGAATCTTAGATGCAGGGGTTTCGTTGTAGATGGATATGTTGTTATTGGGCTCCACAACTCTGCATGTTGAGTGGTTGTATTTTTCTATAATGGTCTTTGTCCACTGCATCTGTTGAAAAGAGAAGTTTCCTTGAAGATGAGGACTGTGATTACCTGCAGGCATAAGAACAGATATTTAGAACGTTGCCAGGGATTATGCAGATTTAGTAAGATGGCATATGTAGGTTCTCCTCCGATATTTATGCTTCATAAAGCTGGGCAGTGGGCTAGGTTTCCAGTACTAGACATGATTTCACTGGTGTTGAGTGAATGTTAGGTTCAACTAAAGAGGTGCTGGTTACTGAAAAGGTATCTCATGCCAATACTGATTCACATAAGAAATGCAAGACTCTAAGTATGAATTCCACTATTGTGTGAAATGGAAGCTTAAAAAAATACATTTAGTTCTTACCAATTGAAAATAAATATACATAGTTGCACTTGAGCTGTACATACTTATGTATTAAAGAAAATAAGGAAGAAATGGTGACGTTCATATTGTAAAGTACCCTAAAAATAAATCCTCCTGAACAGCAAACCATTGGTCTATAAAAAGAATAATAACTTTCTAATCTTGAAAATCTTTATCTCCATATATAATGCTAGCATGAAATCAAGACAACATATTCTATTCATTATTCCACAAAGAAACTAAAATAACACACTTTAAATTGTTTTACAAGATAGACTATTAGTGCTCAATCAAAGGTACAGAAAGAAAATGATCTGTAAATGAGATTTTTGTCATTTCAATAGTCAATTTTGCTTGCTGACATTTAGCCCCTTTAGGTCATAATTTGTACATTTTACTCAATATCTGACAAAATAGTACATTATTATAATGTTATCATGAAAGACACAACTTATTATAGCTGCTTGGGAAACATCCTCCTGTGTTGCAAGAAGAAAATTTTAATCTGTGGACGGGTGAGATGGCTCAAGCCTGACAACTTGAATTCTATCCCTGATACCCACAAGGTGGAAAGAAATAACTGACTCGAGCAAGTTCTCCTCTTATCTCTATATGCTCCCTGTGACATGCCCCTTTCTGCTCAAACCAACACACATGACTATATAAGTCAATGTAAAAAAAAAGTTATTTGAAAAAAATCCTATTAGTGAAACAGAACAAATATAGAGGTTAGAGAGATGGCTCAGTAATAAGAAGTGCTTACTCTCAAAACCCATGAGGGCTAATGTAGGGATGACAGTATCCAAATAACAAACCAGGCTTCCCCACAAATGCTTGGCATCCTTACTCTGTGGGGGAATGGAGACTGGAGGATTCTGGGAGTTTTTCAGGCTTCCAGCTTAGCAGAGGAAACGCAAGCAACCAGGTTGAGGGAGAGACCATGCGTCAAAAGGAGATGCAGAGAGTGCTGCAAGAGGGCACAGGTACTCTCTTCTGGCACAGCTGGGAGCAGGCACCCAAGCACACAGACAAATACGGTAAAAGTAAAAGAAAAAAATGCATATGTAAAATCTTTGCAATCAAAAGAAGAAAGGCACAGTGACACTCAGCATTGACTCAGACAGTCACAGACTGTTGATTTTCTTTCTCTGGTCTAGTGTTACTTTGACACCACACAACACATCCTTTCATACCTTTTTCATCATTGCAATTCACCCATTGGACTGTCAGATACAATTGTAGCTTCAGTAAGAGTTTTTAATCCCTTACTGTGCATGTGTAAGTTTATGACTTTGTATCCCTGAGCAGAATTCCATTAAGTGACAATATGCGACGTATTGATACAATTATGACAAGGCACAACTTTCTGTTGTGATTCAGTGTTTAATTTCTTTTGAATACAGATGCTGTGGGTGTTACAGCATGGGTGTTTATGTGGACATGTATTTCATTCATCTTGGGCAAACATCTACAAAGTAGGGTTTCCTCTGTATTATGTTTTGTTTGGAAATTTATATGCTAAATATATATATATATATATATTGCTTTTTATGAAATTATCAGTTTACTTTCTAAAATTCTTGCACCTTTCTGGGACTTGTTAGTGGTAATATTGAGACTTGCAGTAATCTTTCACCAGATTAGGGTAATTTCTTCGCTTGAACATAGAAATTAAGGACTCAAAGGCCAGACTCATGGCCAGACAACCCAAGTCCTCTCTAACTCTTAGTAGTGTGTGTTCCAGCTACCTGACCTCAGTTCAGGACACCCTGACTTCAGTTCCCATGGAGGGAGCTGGTCTTTCTGCTTCTCTCTCTGTATTGTGATGAGTAATTCTTAGAGGCACACAGCCTGGGCAGCCTTAGGACTTGCTTCCTGACTTTCCTTCTCTAGAGGATTAGAATCCAGGTCTTCCTGACTATCCAATGCTTGAAAATTCTTCTCAAATATTACTCCTGGTTTGCTGTTTTGTTGTTTGTTTATTTGCTTGCTTGCTTTAAGTAAGGATAGTATTTCTGTTCCATGTTACAAAAATTTTCACAGAAGTAGATATTCTTTTTTCTTTGGTCTTTGGAGACATAATTCATATGCCATTTGTACTTGGAAACTACAGTTGCCTTCCTGCCTGTCCCCCCTTTTCTGAGGAGACAAGATCCCTGTGAGTGTATCTCTATTCACACTGCTTCCATCAATTATGACATTTATTTTACGCCACATGCCATGTGTTGATTTACTTTTCTTCCTCACCATATAATGCTACCCATGAGGGCAGGAATTGATATTTATTCATCTCCATGGCCTGCATACTAGCACATCACCTATATATTACCGAATCTATCAACCACTGCTCCACAGTGAACAGCTGGAATTATTCTGCCTTGTCTACATACTAGGCCTGTATATCTCATGTTAGTCTCCGAGATTGCAGCAACATGGCCTGACTTCTTTGTCACAGCCCTTTCTCTGTAAGAGCTGTACTCTCCAGCAAAGTTGGGACCCAACAATCATCAGAGCTTTCTGCTTCTGAATCTTACTTTACATTTTTTTTCTACCTAAAATTCCTTCCAAATACTATGGTTCATCAACATTGGTCACATCACCTCAGGGCTTCCTTGGGTTAATGTCTTAGGCTTTGTGCCCATTTGTAGTCTCCCAATCTATGTATGTCCTACCCTTCAAGTATTTTGTTCTCTGTCACATCGTTCTGTTAGGCTTACCAACAACCCTGCCCATCTGCATCATGCTCATTAGCTGCTTCATTCTCTCTTTGCATGAAAAAAAAAAATGCATGCTGCTGTTTTTTTGGATATGCCCCTTCAGGGTAGACATCCTGTAACAATTTGCTGAGTAAACTCTGAAAACAACAAGAGAAAATTCTTGATAGTTGTAGTTGCCAGAACCATTTTTAACTAAAAAGCCTAATTGAAGATAGGATCCATATACAATAAAAAATTTAAAGTGTGTCTATTAGCAGCCATTACTGTCCTTAAGAAGGGGCGCAATGAGCATAACTTTGTAACTGTACAACATTTGCATTATCTACTCCAAAGCTCCCTACACTCTTTAGTTCTGACTCTTCACCTCCCTACTCCTCCAGCCCACTTTATGTGCCTATGGATTTGCTGCTCCGTGAGTTTATACAACAAAACCATGACATTTGTATCATGGATACATGGCATTTGTGACTGGTACCTTTGACTTGACACGATAACACCAGTTCATCCATGTTGTTGAAAGTACCAGTGCTTTTCTGCTTTTCATTGTCACCCTCTGTATGAACACCCTCTATATATGTACATCACAGACATGTATGAAAAACACATATAGATGTATGACCATATATATAAACATATATGTGAACATATATATATATATATATATATGTTGATGAACATTTTAGCTACAGTGAGAAATGATAGTAAAACTGAATTCTTGTTCATTTTGTACAAGGTTTCATATGAATGTGTTTTGATTGCTCTTGGATTTATGTCTAGAGTATAGCCGCTAGGTCTTAGGTCAAAATATTACTTAATGCCTTTAAACAGTGCCAAATATCTAATGCCTTTTTATTTTTTGCATGTTTGCATATCCTTACTGGCCATCTGTCTATTTCCTTTTGAGAGATGTCTACTCAAAAAGTTAATTAAGGTTTTAATTGAGCCATTTGCATTTTATTGTTGACTTGGGGAAGTACTTTATATATTCTAGGCACAGTCATGTATCAGAAAAATGATTTGCAAATACTGATGTTAATTCTGTTGGCTGTCTTTTCATTTTCTTAATGATTTCCTTAAATGCATCTTTTCAGACTTTTTCAAATTATAATTAATTTGTATTTGTTGCTTGTGTTTCTGGTGTCATGTCTAAGAAACTCTTTCTTAACACAAAGTCAAGCTAGGCTGTAATCCAATAATTGAGTGGGTGCATTATGTGCACATGGCTCTGGGCTGAATTTCCACCACTAGAAAAAAATAAAATAAAGATTACTTTTTTCCAATGCAAAGTCAGCCCTTTACTTTTATATTTTAAGAGTTTGATACAGCTGGATAGTGATAGTGCACAGCTTTAATCCTACTATCTGGAGACAGAGGCAGAAGAATTTCTGATTTTAAGGCCAGCCTGTTCTACAGAGTGAGTTCTGAGATAGGCAGGGCTATACAGGGAAACTCTACTTTTAAAAAATGTTGTATATATTTTTACTCTCAAATTCAAGAACATCATCGATTTTTTAAAAAAGGTTTATCTATTTATTTATTTATTTATTTATTTATTTATTATGTATACAATGTTTTGCCTGCATGTACACCTGCAGACCAGAAAACGGCATCTGATCACATTACAGATGGTTGTAAGCCACCATGTGGGTGCCGGGGGAATTGAACTCAGGACTTCTAGAAAAGCAGTGCTCTTAACTACTGAGCCATCTCTTCAGCCCCCATGATCAATTTTGTGTTAATTAAAAATATAAAAGAGTCCAACTTCTTAAAGATACATTCCTTAAAAGAAATAAATATCCATACAGCCTTGTTTTAAAGATATATTTACTATAAATTTTCATCAGATAAAAAATAAACAGAAATAAAAGTTGGCATCATTACGATTTATCACTTTTTACTTAAACATACTTTCATCATCTATTTATATGTGTTTGATGAAAATTTTCCTAGACAGTGGTCATCTAAGCATTGTACCTAGTCCATTGCCTCTACTTCGAAATAATCTTGTCATTAGTATTCTTTAATTTTTCCTTTAAAAATGTATTATAGTGTAAAGATAATATCAGATAATGCTAAATCCAATGAAATTATCAATTTTTAAAAAATAAAATATATAGAAATATTTGTTATTAAAATGTATAGAAGTATAGGAATAGTCCTATAGCTGCTGTTTATTTTCAAGACACAAATTCTAGATCCCATAGAACTTCTACTTTTAAAAGTTCGCTTTTGTAGGCAAATATTTTAAAAATATTTTTAAGCTCTATGTGATCCACATACGTGAGGGAAGCATCGACACAGTCTGGAAAAGCCAGTCCCTCCTTCACTTCAACATGACACTTCCTTGAGCACACAGGGAGGGACTATCACAGGAGGAAGTGACCCCTGTACACATTGTAGTTTGTCAATCCACAGAAGCAAGGAGGAGCCACCAGTGGACTGATGCTTGCTGTAGCACTGCGGCTCTTATAGTTCCTTTGGTAATAATTACACGTTCCCTTCTAAAATGCCTCACTTAAAACTCCCCAATAAAGGCTATGTTCTACCCTCAGATGGTGAATCAGCTACAGCCTACATGCCAGAGTTTGTTCCAAGCAATTATTTGAAATCCTTGACATCCCCTTAAACACGTAGGCGGGCCGTGTTCATGTGCGAGACAACTGAGTTGCATGAAATTTAGTGTCAACAAAAAACCCCGTGTGACAGTGTGATCGCGTCATGCTGCGAGAGCCACCTACACTTTTCAGTGGCTGAGTGTGTGTATGCAATTTATTCCTTTAGAATCCATTATTACAATACAAGAAATTCTTAGGGAGCTTGAAGGAAGAACATTTCACAGTTAGATGGTAATAACTATTTAGACCATTTTAAATCACTCAGCTTGTTCTATATTAGAAAAACAAGCCCTCTACAATTACGTAGCTTACACATTCATATGCATTTCTGACTTCATACTTGAGACTGAACATGCTATTACATATTTCAATATTGATATTTAGGAAAATACTTGCTTGAAATGTGAAATACTACCCTTTAAACATTTATAGGCCCAAGTAAAATAGTCTCATATGTACATAAGTAAGATTTACAAAAATAACAAAAAATAAATGATTAGCACAGTGGCTATATTTTATTATATTATTTTGATGTATCTGTAATTCATAAAGTAATTCATCTCCGGCAACTTTATCAAAATTTTCCATTGTGCTATTTTAATTCCAGAGGAAGCAATCAATGTTTTTTCCTGTTATTAATTTCATTTATCAGTTTTACTATGTATAACATTCTGAATCTTCCTGCATCCAATATTACATAAAAGTTACTAACTTGTTGTATTTCATGTGGGAACAGGATGACATTTTACTGCTCCGGCTTATATTGGCACCTCATCCAAGGCAGAGGGTTCTTAGTTCACAGATACATAACAGTTATATTTTAACATTTAATAAATGGCACTATTGTGGTAAGTGAAAATTTAGTAACAGATGAAAAACAATTGATGAGGAGAGGAAAATAACCACTTTAGAAAAAATTTTTCTTATTTAGAAAATTCTGTCGCGATGAATGAAAGACATGAGAACAGATGTGGCCCTCGAGAGAGAATGGCAGGTAAACCGCGGGAGGAGTAAAAGAAAGAATGGAATCTGGGCACACATTCGCATTTTATATTTAAAGGGGTTTGGATGCAAATGGATTTTAGAAACTTAAGTTGCAGATACTCATGTTTTCGAGCACCAATATTTATCTTTTATCATTATCTTTTATCATTATCTTCAGGAAATAGTATTAATTCCGTGTAAGTACCACGCGCTAACCGATCGCGCCCCCCTGGAGCTCTGCTGTTTCTTGTTTAAAAGATTTTTTTTTCCGGATTAAAAAGTGTTAGATCTATGAGTATATACAGGGGGAAGAGGGCCCCCTCAGTCACAGTCATAGGGGAAGGGAGTAAGGGGAAAATGGGAGGGAGAGAGGAATGGGAGGATACAAGGGATGGGATAACAATTGAGATGTAATATGAATAAATTAGTAAAATATATTTTTTAAAAAGTGTTAGACCTTTGGTCCATCGTTTGGTTTAATTCGTCATTATACCATCACAGAAGTTTACAGGATTAGAAATATACCCGAATCAATGAATCAATGCAGGGCTTTAATTTTCCCACCCTTACCATCGTTCTCATATCTGGTCTGTTTCTTGCAAATGTGCCTAAATTTTCTGATTTCCTTTTATATAAGAAAGCACAAACATGAGTTGCGTTCCATTCCTGCCCCTATCATCCCAGGAGAGAAATTGCTGTCAACTGAAGCATTGCTGATGTCCCGTGTTTGACCATCGTCTGTATTGTGCTATCTTTAGCTTCTGTTCCTTAGCGGGCTTGGCCGACAGCGTTCGTTGGGATGGTACTGGCTGTGCAGTGCCGATGTGTCTGGGCTCTAGAGCACACATATGAAGCCTTGGGGCTGTTTCTCACTCGAGGCTTCTGCCAGTTCCCTGATGTGGAAGCCTATCTTCTTTATCATTCCAATCTAAATTTGAGCATTTTATTTTTATTTTTGCTTTTGCCAGATTTGCCTTTGCCTTCGCTGATACAGCATGCTTGCCTAGAGAATCCTCAGCTTTCCTTACAAACATGGGTCTTAGATACTCTTTGCCTTTCACCAACTTCTTCATTCCGATGAACCTATTTGGCTTTAGGTGTAAACATTGCTTTTGCTTCTTTCTGACAGTTTATAAATCTAATACATTGGCAGGGATGTCAAGATGGTTTTTAAGACATATAGAGCCGTTAGCCATTATCTTTATAGAGTTGATAACAGTTAGTCTTTGTTAGACACAAGGAATTTAAAAACTTTTATTTAAATGTCTTTCCTATTCTCCACTCTCGTGTGCACATTTTCCATCTATTCTGTTTAGTTATATCAGCACTTTTAACTTGAGTTGCAATTATATACTGGCTGGAATCATAGTACAATATAATCTAATTTATATTTGAACAACAGCAAACTACATTAAGTCTCATAACCGGAGTCATTATTTTTCTTCTTTTTCCATATATTTATATATAATTTGACTTGAGATATTTCTGCGTTTGTAAATTTTTATGGCATCTAGGAAACAATGTTTTAACTTTGGCTTAACTGTCTTATAACATTTCTATTTGGAGAGAAATAAAGCTTATTTATAACCAGTCAATTTAAAATTCTGATTTGAAATATACTTGAATATTTTTGATTTTAGAAATTGGACACATGCACAATTTTACATAGAATATAGTTCAGGGTAGGAAGCCATGGTTCATGGCCAGAAAAGCAAGCTGACAGAAAAATAATGGAAGCCATTTCTAAATGACTGTAGTTTTGTGTAAGTATAACTAATATCAATTCCAGAAAATTGTTGTGAATAATTAAGTAAAAAGCTAATTTGTCTGCTTCCTTTCCTGTTGGCTTAAAAATAACAGTGCGTTTGGTTTTTCCTTTCAACTGCATTATTTTCATCTCATAACAAGTTAGTTAATAAAAGTCTGCTTCATTAAATGTTCTGCCTGAAACCTGTGCTCTGGTATGCTTAAAATATGACTTAATTATAACCTCAGAATCACACTGTACACATATATAGTATAAACGTGTTATATCCTACATGTCATTTTTATTAAGTCTGATAGAGTACACAGCACACTGATCAATCTGTTAATTATGATTATATCAGAGGAGGTCACATGGGTGATGAGAATTTTTATCCCAATGTGTTGCTGTCTTCCCTCTGCCAAGTAAAAGCCATTCGGAGGGCAAGATTTACCAGGGGAGCAAAGCAATAGGTAGCTTCAATTTTAGAAACTCCAAAGCATTCTTTTAAAGAAAAATCTACAAGGTATTTTAAAACAATTTACGTCAAGTTGATTTTCATTTAATTTTATATTTAGTGCAAATCTGTTATTAAGCTTTCGTAAAAATTATAAGCATGCTGATGAAGCACAGTGCGGTATTTCAAAAAAAAAAAAAAAAAAAAAAGAATGGTGGAGATAGTGTTCAGATCAGGGCATATGTACCTAGCTCCTCACACATTTACCACACACTTGCCCATGTATTTATTTTTTCACTTGAGATAGGGTATCATATAGCCGAGAAGGACTTGACCTCCTGACCCTCTTGCTTCATCTCCAAATGCTGGCATCATAGGTACGTACCACAACGACTGGCTGTTTTATTGTGAACATCCCCAAACTCATTTCTTTTAGCTTCTGACATAATCCTGCATACTCGTGTTATCTGTGGAAACCCCACTGTGTAGTGGCACACCGGAGCCCCTTATTCCCTCTAAAGATAATTTAGTTCACGTTGAATTTTAAACCATTCAGTAAATTAGACTATATAGAGACAGGATGTATAAAATATATTTACTTGCTTCGAGTTATGTGGATTTTAAGGGAAACTTCACCTTATTAGAAAGCACAATTCAGCTTTATTCTTCAAAGAGCTCTTTATAATATTACTACTATAATATATGTGTTTGTGTGCATATGTATGTATGTATGTATGTATGTATGTATGTATGTATGTATGTTATACCATGTGCTTGATATATGGCTAAGTTGTTTTGTTCAATTATAAAATATTACTCTTGATGACTATAGAGCAGCACTGAAATGGACACGTAACACATTTTAGACAGTAACAGTTCCCCTAAATATCCCTC
The DNA here is from genome assembly GCA_907169655.1 of Acomys percivali. Taxonomy (NCBI): domain Eukaryota; kingdom Metazoa; phylum Chordata; class Mammalia; order Rodentia; family Muridae; genus Acomys; species Acomys percivali. Next base: position 19,215,965 of record OU015752.1, read on the forward strand.
AGTTCTCCAACATTTTGATTTGTGTGTGGCTCCCCTAGAGCTCTCTCTCCCTCCCCCCCTCTCTCTGTCTCTCTGTCTCTCTGTCTCTGTCTCTCTGTCTCTCTCTGTGTGTCTCTCTGTCTCTGTCTCTCTGACTCTCTGTGTGTCTCTCTGTCTCTCTGTCTCTCTGTCTCTCTCTCTCTCTCTCTCTCTCTCTGTGTGTGTGTCTCTCTCTGTCTCTCTGTCTCTGTCTCTCTGACTCTGTGTGTGTCTCTCTCTCTGTGTGTGTGTGTGTGTGTGTGTCTCTCTCTCTGTCTCTCTGTCTCTGTCTCTCTGACTCTCTGTGTCTCTCTGTCTCTCTGTCTCTCTCTGTTTCTCTCTTTGTCTCTCTCTCTGTATGTGTGTGTGTGTGTGTGTGTGTGTGTGTGTGTGTGTGTGTGTGTGTGTACATGTGGGTAGGACTATAGTCATGGTAGTCTACTAAAGAGCACTGACATCAGTATTTCAATTTGGAGGTCAAGAACGAATTCTTTTACCCGTCAAAAGTCTTAACTTTTTTTTAACCTTTAATTTTAAAAATAGGTCACAATTAACAATTCTAGTGAAGTGATTTGCCAGAATTGTTATCTTGTGTTTTTCAGTAGCTACAAATAGTGGTTTAGGAAATAGCTCTCCACACCAGCACACCAGCACACCAGCACACCCACAGGGCATGCTGATCACTTGGCAGCACAGAAGATTTGAAAGGTAAAGAATTTTATCAAATACCAGAAACGTTCCTTCTTTGCTATAGTAAAACTAGTTACTAGTTACTAGTTGAATATTATCATACCTTTGACCTCATTGATTTTTTCCTGTATGACATGACCTGCTCAGCTTTCGTGTTTAGTCTTATAGAAATTAGAAAGGTTTTGTAATTCATAACTATGAAACACAAAAGCAGAGGCATTAAATTGATTTTTTTCTTGTGTCCATTCATTAACTAGCTAATGACAAATCATCTCATTAGCATCCACACCTTCAACTCCTGAGTACTGTAAGCTTCATGTCTCCTTGTGATTGATTAAAAACAGTATCTCACAAGAGAAAAAAGAATTCCTGGAGTCTGGTTTTAACACTCTTCTTTGGAGCATGGTACTTCATGGAACATAGGATGCTGATATGTACAGAAAGTGGTAGAGATAATATGGGAAATTCAGTTTTTAAAAACTCAAATTCTACTTCTACTTTTTAGGGATTAATCTACTTATTTGTTAGTGCCTACACACCCTTTCTAAGAAGGACAGGAGAAACATTACTTTGTGGCAGCTTCTAAAATTCACAAGTCAGAGCCATGCTCCTTTTTCTTCAGCTACAAAATAGGAAGCTGTGTGGTGTGGGCTAAACACTTCCCTGCAGTGGCGGTGAGGTCAAGGCAAAAAGAAATTTAAATACATTTTCTGAAAAGCTGCTCTGGGTTTTGAATGTCAGTGTTGCTCTAAATGCCCTGGCCTTGCGCTCTTTAAGGTGCTTAGCTGGTAAAGATGGCAGATAAACCTAATATGTGTCTGGTATATAAGACTTTAGGGGAGAATAAGTAATATATGTTTTCACACCTATCAAGCAATTCATGACTGATACCCTATAATAGATTAATAAGAATAGAGTCTAAGAATGTTGTTGAAGTATAGTTTCATATAGCAAGGGAGCTTTCAGAAATGAAGAACCAAAGACTCAGAGGAACTTTACTTCCATCGGCATTCATGTCCAAGTATGACTGGACAATGAACGGGCTTGATATAAGAACAGCAAACTAGAGGGGATGTAGGAGAGTGTGTGGGTTCAGATGTTTTCTGGCTCCCCTTGGGGGTATTTCCTTTTTCTTGTGGCAGTGACAAAATGCCCAAATAAGGAACTTAAGGAAGAACCGTTTTATTTTGACTCCCTCTTTAAGAAAGGATACCATCCACCCACCATGGCAAGGCAAGCATGGCATTAGGAACATGAGGCAGCTGGCCACAGTGCATCCACGGGCAGGAAGAAAAAGGGCACAGGTAAGGCTAAGCTATCCTCAAGGACTACCCGTGACTCACTTTGTCAGCTAGGCTCCATCTCTAAGGCATCCTCAGTGTCCCAAAACTGTGCTGCCAGCTGTGGACCATGGATTGCAACGTATGAGGTTTTGGAGGACAGTTCATATTCAAATCACAAAAGCACAAGAGGCATCATCCTTGCTGTGTGAGGGTATTTACAGTAGCAAGGTGGGAAATCAGAACCTAATTTCCTTCTCTTATTTTCTCAATTCCCAATGGGCCGAATTATGAGGAATCGTGCTTTGAGCCTTAACAAGGCCTTTGGCTCTGCTTACAGGCATCTTTCAAAAATTCCACAGGCACGGGAGTTGTTTATTATCTATTTAGCCATGGGTTCAGAAGAGGATGTTTAACAAGAGCTTGAGAGAGCTAATAGAGAAAAAGAAAAGGGATAAAATCCTAGTACAATGGTGTGATGAGCCATCTAACAAGCTAGGCAGGGGCTGAGAATTTAGACCCCTCCCCAAGGGGAAAGCATGGCCTTCCAGGAAACAAAGACGTATTCTAATGACTCCATCATAGATCTAGTCTTCCCAATATAGGGAACATGAATACAGAATCCCAAACAGCCTTTCTGCCAAGTATAAAGATTCTCTTGTGGGGAGCCTAGAACAGATGTTTAAAAGGCATGACCTCTAAAGCTGCAAGAGAATAGAAAAGAACCCTCTAGACAGATAAGTGGACAGTAAACATGTGTATTTATTTATTTCTTGAGTTAGGGTACTACAAAGTTGGGTTTGTTTGTTTATTTGGTTGTTGGTTAGTTTGTAGTACCAAGGAAGTGAATTAGCCAAAATCATGAATGCTGTCATCTGTCTTTCTATGTTGGAGCTGATCAATTCTACTTACTAATTACATATATTCTGTGAAAGTATTTGGGAAGTTCTTGGTGCCTAAGGTTCCTTGCAGTAAAATATCTCCTATTGTGAATATAGTGCAAATTGGAAATTAGATGAGTTCCAATATATTGGCAAGGTGTTTGCACACAGCTTGGTCATATTAATACAATTAGGGGGTAACCAATCCAGAAATCAATTTCCTTATTCTTGATTATAACTGAGGTACTTGTATCAAGAACAAATTAAAAGTATTGTCCTCACTCAGGATGTGGTGGTTTAAATGAAACTGGTACCCGCATGCTGATATATTTGAATAATTGATCCTCAGTTGGTGCATCTGTTTGGGAAGGATTAGCAGATATGTTCTTGTTGGAGAAAATGTGTTGCTAGAGCAGAGATTTCAGCTTTCATAAGCTCATGATTGTCCTAGTTTTTCTCTTTCTGCCTCATGGCTGATGCCTCAAGATGTAGGCTCTCAGCTACTGTTCCACTGCCATGCCTGCCTGCCCACCACCATGTTGTCCTCCATGACAGTTTTGGACTCACACTCCGAAACTGTAAACCTTTAGTTAACTCTTTCTTCTGGAAGTTAATTTGTTTATGGTGTTTCTTTTTAGCCAAGATAATCAACATTTTAATGAAATAAACTTAAGAAATCAAGATTTATACAAATGTTGATTTTGGAAAAATTCTAAATTATAAATAAAGAGAATTGGAAAAAAATAAATAAGATGTTTATCTTAACCATGCATCCAACTGAAGTACCTGTTGAATGAGAAACCTGTTCTCCTTCAATTTCAATATTTGTGTGTGTGTTTCGTTTTGTTTTTGTTTGGTGTACATACATCCCTGCTTTATGTGAACAAACAATTACCAGTGTGTGAATATCAGAGGACAACACTGTGGAATGAGTTCTCCTATTTTTGCGATGTGGGTCCCACGGACCCAACTCTTCTCCTCCCTCAGGCTTGGGTTCAGGAGACTTTGTACTGTACTGAGCCATTTCTTGTCCCTAAGATATCCTTCTTGAAGAGAGATTGGAATCTTCTTGGGTAAGATTCTCTGAGTACACAAGGCACACCTATTGGCTGATGGGTTTAGAATACCTCCCTAAACATTTAACAGTTTCCGTGTCTGTGATGACATAAGTATGCATACACATATACACATGACAATTATCAGATAATACTGTAATGAACTAAATACAAAATATAATATTTCTATTAGTTATTTGAGGATTCTACACAATGTATTTTGATTATATTTACCCCCATCTCCCCTTAATTCCTCCCAGATCTTCCGTTACCATCACTATCCCTTCTACATGCATTTTAAAAAAGATAACCTAGTAAGACCATAGTATACACTGACCATATACTCATGGGTGTCATGGTAGGCCTATGAGGGGGCCACAACATTAAAAATGATTATTTTTTCCCTTTCTCAGAAGTCATCAACTGTCGCTAGTTCCTTAGTTGTGGGTAGAGGCTTGTGAGCTCCTCATTTTCCGTCTTAGAATGTTGAGTGGCTTGCACATGCCTCGTGCAAGCAACCACAGCTGTTTTGAGTCCACGCACGTACATGCTCTGTCATATCCAGAAGATACTGTTTCATTCTGGTCCTCCCTTATGCCCGGCTCTTACAGTTTTTCCAGCCCCTCTTACACAATAGTTCTTGAGGCTTCAGGAGAGTAATATACAATCCTATTTGTGGCTGACATTCCACTGGTCCTTATTCTCTGCACTTTGAGCAATTGTAAGCTTCTGCATTACCCAATGTCCACTGCACTAGAAAACATCTCTAATGAGGACCGAGAGCTCCACAAATTTTCAGCTAGAGAGCTATAAATTTAGAGGGCAGTTTGATACCATGTCCATTTAGCAGAATAATAGTTGTTGTTTGCTCCCCTGGAATCTGGGGATCCCCTTATCATGGATTCCCAGTCAGATCTAGATGCATTTCCTCCTGTGGAGCAGTCCTTAAATCCAACTAGAAAGTGGTTTGTTACCCTCATAATACTGATGCCAACATTGCCCCCGTGGGCATAATTTGCCAAGCCAGACACTATTATAGTTCATTAGGTTAACAGCTGAGTAGAATTATTGATGATTTCTTTCCCTTAGCAGCCAAATAGTGCCTTCTGGTACTATGAATATTAGCCTACAGGAAACACACTTCTTGGTCAATGCCAACCTGCTTTGTTCATGTCCGGTGTACGTCTTTAGTAACAGGAATTTACCATCAAGTCACTGTAGGCATGCAAGGGACTTGGGGGTCTTTAAGACATTCATGAGAACAATTCAAGAGGGATTCTTTCACACTTGACTCTTGATTTTCCTGTTTGACAACGTCTAGCTCCTGGGAGGAGCATTATTCCCATGTAGAGTCACACCAATTAAAGTCTTTTATGTGAATATACATACACACACACACACACACACACACACACACACACACACACACAAGAAGCTTATAAAATAGTAGGTTTCCATACAGGCCTTTTGAACACCCTAGGTATTCCTTATCTCTTTTCTCACTTCCTTATCTGCCTGCCTTTCCATCTGTCTCCCAACTTAAACTTCCTTTCCTGGGGAGAATGGGGAGAATGAATTAAACAATGTAAATACATCATGCAAATGTATTTTAAATACCTTTCAATAGTGAACATAGATGTATACAAATTTATCCATTAAGAAAAAAAAAAAAAAGAAAAAATTTAAATTCCTGGTTGTTCTATTTCAAGTGGAGTCAGGAATTCCATACTCTGTTCCTAAACCTTCATGTATATATTTAGCATAAAGAGACTCTGGACTCCAAATATTTGAAAAGAAAAAATAACCTTTAAAACATGTATTTATCTGTAAATATCTGAAAATATCTAACAATGGAATCAGAAAAAAAATAATTATGTTTTGTTTATATTTACTTTTTTGGAGAAAGTAATGGTTATTTTTAAAGGTCATCTGTGTACTCATCAAAGCTTTATTCCCCCTTGATGAATTTTGCCTAGAAATAGGTGCATGTTCATTCTACAATAATCTCTACTATCAGGGAATGGCAGCATTTCTCCTTTTCTTGCTAGAAATTCACTTTCATTCGGTGTCTTTCTCCATTTTGGACTTTGTGTGCTGTTGGGACCTGTTAAAAAGTCGTACAAGTAAACCCGCCATGGTCTCTATATATTACCTTATATTCTTCCACGCGAAGATTCTGAGAAGACAAGAGCGAGAATCTTGGGGGATTTTATTGAGCACGTTCTGTCTTGTAATTGGCCAAACGCATAAAAAGCAGGCGTTTCGGAGTCTGGTCCTTTGCTCTCAAGACAGATTGGAATGTGGAGAATATTTCTTGCCTCTGTGGCATATGTGAGATGCGAGACACATTAACAATGAGAGGGGCTTCAGGTCAGAATCACTCTGCATCATAGATGCCATTATCTGCTGATTTAGCTGGGCTGAAAACTGCTGAAAACTAATCCTTTTCGTGCCCTTGTCAGTGGCTGCAGCCTAGAGTCATAGAAAATCGGCTCTACCTGAGTCAGGTAATCATTACAAAATGAATTTGGCTCTCGACTCCGTGGAAGTAATTGGGAAAAAATATCTCATAGCTATGATGACGATTTCCTCAGCTAAACCTGTCTAGCTCGCAAAAGTACTAAGTGCTTATAACGACCAAGCCACTGTAGGCGCTGGTGGATCACTTAAAACGTGACGTCAGGCCCAGTGGTGTTCTGTGTTTCCTTGGCCCTGGCACCCTGGCTGGACATGTTCATTTTGCAGAGGTCTTCCCTTGCAGTGCACAAACTGATTACCCAGCGGGCAATTCATTTCCACAAGGGAAGTCAGAATGACGCTGAATATTCCCTGGGGAGGGACATCCTGTAAAAACACCAAGGTTGAGAACTGTCATACTCACAGCAGTAGGTGCATTTTCCTCAGAAATTAATGGAGCAAGCTAGGAGAAAAAAAAATGTTTTTCAGCTACATCTTCCCTAGAGTGAGATGCAAATTCAAAGCTCGTTTGAAGATAAGACTTTTTTAGCTTAGTTTTTTTTTTTCTGACATTGATAATATAGGCAACCTTAGCACCAAGAATATTGAATTGAAATGCTAGATAAGTCGGATAGACGTTATTTAAGCTAGCCCAGGCTGCAGTAGCAAGTGGTTCTTGCGCCTGTGCTTTTAATAGATGGTTATTGTGACTCCACTGTGTGCCTCTCCTTCCACTGAGTTACAGACAGGCAATGTGATCAAGTTATGACTTCATATTTTTAGGTTGTGATAAATCTACTCATTGAGTAGCTCTGACCCTGACATTAACATCTGGTGGAAAATGTAGTAGCCATCTTTGGAAACTCTCCGGTTAGTGTGCTGCGGGGCAGGGAGTGTGGAAACACCATTATTTTCCTTTACAGAGCATGCAAAAATCTTAAATTATACATCCTGTTCAAGAGGAGGAAGAGAATCATGTGCTAAGCTTAAAAGAATGTGCAGGCTATTTTGGAGAACTATTTGTTACCCTTTCTTAAAGAATGTGCCCATAAATATGGTCTGAATGAGTCGGTTGGTGATGGCAGCACTGAAAGTTTCTGAAGCTTCAAAATGACATGTGTTTCACATAGTGATGCTGAGGGAAAGGCCCAGGCAGAAGCCGTTGTTTCTGGGAAGCATCTGCATACTGACTATCTCCGCCTGGGACTCTGCCCTCATCCCTAAAATAAAGATATACAGTGATCTTTGCAGCTTCTATGAGTGCAGCACACTTGAGAAACATGCTTACCTCTTCTCAACCCCACCTGCATCCTCACTCTGGCTCAAAAAGCCACATAGGCTTCCATGTTGTTTGCCTTATTTTACCAAGAAGAAAATTGTGATTTGCAAAGGTCAGGTAATTTGCTCAGTTATTTTCTTCATCCAACCATTCGCTGATTCATCCACTTAACCAATTCAAAGAAAATTTATCTATTCAGTCCTGTGCCAGATGCACTGTTATTTCCAAAGCTGGGTAGTACTGCCACTTTTTTGGGGGAGTTGCTTTTCGAGACAGGGTTTCTCTGTGTAGCCCTGGCTGTCCTGTGCTCCCTTTGTAGACCAGGCTGGCCTCAAACTCACAGTGATCCATCTGCTTCTGCCTCCCCAAGTGCTGGGATTACAGGAGTATGCCAGCATGCCTGGCAGTTCTGTGGTCCTTAGCAAGTTCTGAAACCTTTCTATGATCCAGTTAGTTCAAAAAAAGAATAAAGATGAATCTTGGGTATCGTGGTTCATGCCTATAATCCTGGAACTCAGGAGACGGAGCGATGAGGATCACAAATTCAAGGGCAGGGGAAGATACAGGGGGAGGCCCTACCTCAAAAAGATTAAAATTGAAAATGAAGTTCAAAAGCATCTAAACATATTATAGAGGGATTTAGAAATGAGAAACCCTTGAAAGTTAGGCTTTGTGGTAAGTTATCTTTTGAAATCCATTTTAGTTACAGTTTTCATTGCATGTAATATCCTATTACAGTTTATCTGTTTCCCTCTTTCTACTCCTTCACTGGTATGCACCTCATGGAATTGTGTTCCCTATGTTTATTCTACAGTAGACAATTAAGGAGAAGGTGAGATGGAATTGCATCAAACTCTTTTCGATACTTAAAAAAAATATATTTTGATAGCACATACATACATCCACGATCACACAGTTTTAGCTACCCTAATGACCTTCCCCATAACAAGATGTTTCAAGTCACCCACAAAAGGAGCAGGCATTTCCTCTCAGCTGGAGTGAATATTATAAAAAGGATTGTCTGGTGCAGGTGAAACATTTTTTTTTTTTTATCAGAATTTGAAATCTTCACTCATGAAATTGCTGCCAGCTGAAAAAATTTGTGGTTCACGGAGGTTAGGTAATTTGTCTGAAATCACAAGGAAAAAAAAAAATGGGATCCCACTAATTGAAAAAGCAGTGGAGCAGCTGTATGTGACTCATTGTCACTAATGAAAGGTCCAAAACCTCATGAGTGTTTCTAATCCTGAATTATTTGAGTGTTTACAAGGGCAAAAGAGGCCCCCTCCCCCCTACCCCATATTGGTGTTGCGTGTTTGAGAGTGGGCTAAGGGATTTGAAAACAGCCTTTGTAGGAAAATGGGTTAGAGTCTTTAAGCCATTAATGATGGAAAAATTGTTTGCAGTGAACACTCATGAACATGAGAAATGGACTGGATATGCATTAGAAGTTATCTCCAAACATTCCATAAAATTATAATCATATCAATTAAATGCTACTAGCAAATATTTCAATTATCCTTAATGGGACAGAGCTTATGAATGAGCAGCCTGGGAAGTGGCTTGCATTTTATGTGTAGCTGTTCTCTCGGAAAAGCAACAATTATAGTTTTGGTGGTTGAAAACCAGTTTATAAAATGCAAATGTGCTACAGTCTTGGAGTTTATTTTAATGTAACATTATCATACAGTATTATAATAACCTTGCTATTTCCTTTTGGAAAAGCTATAAAAAAATAATCATTTCAAGACATACATTTAGCACAGTGTTTCATTAAAACGTCATCTTTCAAGTGGACTCAGAATTTCTTTTGTAGCTTTGCTGAGTATCTTTGCTCCATTTGATGTCCAGCAACTGCCCCCATGCCTTCTGTAGCACGATACTGAGACTGGATTGCCCAGCATCAGAGACCTCAAAATCCTGAAGCCTCCTGGCCTGTCACTTTTATTAGCTTCAGGTCATAGGTGCTCTGGGTTTTAACTTTTGCATATGAAAATACTCTGTCCACTTTCAGTGGCCCACTCTCCCTGACTTTTCATGGGCAGAGAACCTTACGTCTCATCAACACGCTTTCCTTAAATATATCAAGAGATTTAAATTTAGATATCTGAAGCTCCCACAAGATGACACATTATTAAAACATCTGCCTTCCCACAAGCCGTTCTGTTCCTTGCCATTCCACATGTCCTTTTCTACTTCACCAGGCAAAATTGCCCAATCTAAATTTCAGCTCAAGTGTTTGATGGTTTTCACGCTGAGCTCAAACTGTTAATGCTTCCCTGAGAGAATAGAATTGAAACGGGATTTAATCTAAAATAACAAAATAGAATAAAGGTTTTACATATAAATAAGTAATGCCCTCCACAAGCTTATGCAAGTTTGTCTTTTCTAGATTTTGCACATAGTGGAGAGAAAAAGAACCTTGGAAAGATTCAGAGTTTTATGACCAAAAGCATTGTGAGGAAATAAAATAATTACTGCTGTACACCATCCAATTACCACACTTCATTGAAACCAATTTTAAAACCAAATTTAAATCTATTTTTTTTCCAGTAAGCTGTTCCTAATATTAACTTTTTAAAAAATTTGGTGTCACTATTCTAGCTTGTGACATTTTCAAATATCATGTTAGGGAACCAAAGCGAATAACCTGGAAAATGCTAATTGGGAGGGTAGCTAATATCGGCCTCAGTAGAGGTATCACTAAAGGTTGAGCTTTTAGGAAGCATTCTTTCCTAGAACCCCATGCTTCAATTGACTACGCATCACAAAGCAAATAACAAATTACCCACACGTACCATGGCTCTGAAAACTAGAAACAGGATTTTAGAGAGACACCCTGCGGTCTTTGCCAGAAGGAAATAAAAACCCCTTTCAAATAAAAAGTCATTATAGTACCAGAGACTGTCTTTCCTACCTTCCTTTCTCTTAAAATAAAAGTAAAAGTCCCTGTGGTTTATTACACCCTGACAAATAAATAAATAAAAGTGTAATTCCATATGAAAAATCATTAATAGGATTTGTGACATCATCCTTTCCCCTACTTTGTCAATGCTGAAAAGAAGTCATTTGGCATATTTTCAATGTATACCGTTTATTCTTGAGTGGGTATTCTATGTACGACAAATTACATTTCAGGATGCAAGTGTGGCCCCTTCAGCTGTGGTAAGGGGATAATTAGAATGTTTCATAGGATGAGTATGAGGCTGGATGAATTAGAGATGTGCTTTGTAATAATCTGAGCTGAGTGTCACTGTGGGTTTGAAGCCCTACTCAGTAACTGTATTAACTAATAACACTTTAATTTTATAAACATCACTTTTGTTCATACAAAGAAGATCAATTTAGACCTAAATTTGAGATTCCTGCAGGCCCAGCTCTGACTTTGTGAGAGTTATTTTACATAGAAAGCACAATTGATTACTGTTAACTTGTTGAGGTGCCTGCCACACATGTTTGTTCACTTATTTTTCTTTCTTTTTACTATTTAAAATAGCTATATGCTTTTGTGTGGGTTGCTAATTGGGTGATTTGCTCTAATGCTTTCTGTTGGTTTGGTATTTTATTTAGTTAGCCACAGACTTGCTACAGAGCCCAGACTGGTCCTGAATTCACAGCCTTCAGCCTCCTCATTGTTGCTGGAATTTAAGGTACGCGCCACCACTTGTGCATGTATATATGATCTATTCAGAGTCCCCCCCAAAGGTAGTTTACTTATTCAGGAGGTCACAAAAAATAATGAAAAAGAGAGGATATGGCTTCTACTTCAGTTTCCCTTTGTATATAATGGTAAAATGTACATTTTAAACAAACTATGTTAGACAAAGTTAGAAATCAACAATTAAGCTGAGAAATGGCTTCACCTTTTATTCATAGCTGCTATCAATGCTTGACATTAATTCCATGTAAAATTCTTTTTTTATTTGAATGTTAATTTGCAAGTTGTACTATTCTAGAATAGACATCTACTATTAATAAATTGGCTGCATTATTTAAATGGAAGGCTTTTAATTTCTTTCTGCCAAAATTAACATATGTATAAAGAGCCCACAAACATTTTAGTGTAAGATTATAAATTAAATGGAACCTTCAAGTAGATATCTGGAGACAGAGATACATAGTTTTATAATTATATATAGATTGCTGTACACTATATTTATTTAAGAATAGTTACAAAGACATATACTATAGAGCTGCACATAAAACTATATATAAATTTGCTTTATAATTTTACAGTATATAATTTACTCTACAGTGTATAAATAAGAAATATATTATGAATATATTGCATATAAATGTGTATAATCTTCAAACTTGGAAATTTTTCATATGGTAATAGTTATGTGCATGAAACTACTACAATAAATCTAGCTTTTAAAATCCTCCACAAGAAGTCAAAATTAAATATCTAAGTAAAAGCCGGAGTATCTTAGGGAAAACATTTAAGAATTTGCAAATGTGACTTATGAGATAACCTAGAAAGGAACTTTTAGTAGCTTTTCCCTTTTTATGATTTACCTTGCTAAGCATTTACTTAATTATCCAAAACAACACAGTTTACTAAAATCCAAGAAAGAACATCAAATTTCCCACCACAAACCTAGTTCCTTCTCAATGATAACACAGGGGTAATTAAATGTGTATCCGACCTGACCCCGCTTTCAAACAGGTGACTTGATGTAGCAATGTAGAGAGAGATCTTCTTTAAGCTTTTGTTTTCCATTTGTATCGACATCCAAGAAGGAAGGTATTTCTTCCTCATGATACATTCATTTCAAAGATGTGCTCAGTGAATCTAATACCATTTAGAGCAATAAAACTTCTGTGGCCATTATCTTCAATCTGTCCCTATATTGTTCCTTCAGGATTTACAGTGAAGAAGGTAAGGTGCTACCTTCATTGCTTTAGTCACTAACTTACATACATCCACAAGAAGAAAGTGGCAGACTGAGCCCATGTGATTCTAGAATTTGTGTCCTGTGTCGGTGTTCTCTCCTGTGGTGTAGCTGGAACACCAGGACATTGATGGCTCTATAAAACACTAACTTCATGCCTTCACTCTAAACCTAGTCTCCTTGTATGCAAAAACAGGATATCATTAAGCCTCATGTCCAGCACGTAACAACAAAAAATAATAGTGAAAGGTAGCTTTCATTATCCCTATTTTAAAATCTTGGGGTAAGGTCTCATCATTGTATCTCTGTTTGATTAGGAACTCACTGTGGAGCCAAGATTAAATTTGAACTCATAAGCTTCCGTTCTTTTGCCTCTGAGGATCTAGCATTACAGATGTATGCAGACTTGACCAGTTTAGTTTGGCATGTGTCTCCTTCTCTGGTAGCTCCCCTTATCACTGGTCTCTATGCTCTGACACTCACAATGAACCCGAGTCTGGAAGTAGTAATTGTTTCAGGACTTTGAAGACAAAGAGACAGAAAGATGTGGTGACCTCACCTGCAAACCTAGTAGCAGCCATCCCAGTACTCTGAGATACATGACAGGATGTGCTCTGAAACCAAACCAAACAACAGCCAAACCAACCAAACAAACAAACAAACAAACAAAAAAAAAAAAAGGAAAAAAAGAATAATGAGCAAACTAAAACAGTAAACTATACAACAACAACAACAGCAACAATAACAACAAAAACCCTTCACACATATTTGTATAATTTATGTGTGTAATAGAGAGAAAGAAATTTGCAGTTTATATTAGAACATATTAGTATAATTGTTCTATTTTATGATTTGTTTCTATTGCTGACCTCTTACTATGTCTAATTTACATCATAATATCATCCTAGTTAAGAATAGGAAAATTTCTAGAATAATTTCTAGGGAGTTTATTGCTACCTGAGATTTCAGGTGTCCACTGGCGGATTTTGGAATGCACTTATGAATAGAGACTATTGCATTCCTTCAAGAACATCTAGTAAATAGACGCTAGGCCACAGTATGCTTCATATTGTCTACTTTGTTATGATGTCAGTCTCCAAAATGAACATGCCCACAAAAAGGAGACCTAAAGCATCTGATTAACTGATAACAAGTCCTTAAGAAATTCAACTTGGCTCTTTCCCATGATGGGGAAATATGATAGAGACCTTTTGAAAATAAATGTCACCCTCTCCTTCAAGGTAGGTGAGTTTGCAGACACTAATTGTCCTATCATGTATCTCATCAAGGCTAAAAAATTTGTCTTAGAGTTCTTATCCAGTAAATAAGTCACTGACTGTTTATAGTCATCTTTGAGCCTATATAGAAACCAGCAGAGATGGTTTTTCGGTACCATCCGTCTGGCTGTGTGCCACACCATTGGCGTAGAATTGTGTGGTTGCTTCACATGGTGAGCTTCTACATGTCAGATGTTTAACTGTCTATGTGTACATTTTTTCACTTAGAAAGAGTAGATAGATGTCTGTTGATGACTGTACAGAAATACCTCCCCTTTTAGCCCTCTAATACAGGCTGCCTTGCACATCAAAGATATCGTCATCTTTGTCTTCATCTTTTGTTGTTGTTTTCTCTTTGCCATGTTCTTGCTGGAAGATCTAGTACATAGTTTCTGCCTCCATGTTTCACTGGCATTTTTTTATGTCTACACAATTTATAATTATTTCTATTCCCATGCATTGAATGAAATATAAAGAAATATTGATAATATCAATGAATTAGAGGAACAATGTTCACAAGCGAAAATTCTTCTAACATACAAAAAAAAAAAAAAATCCACCTTTTGCACCAGAAAACCAGAGGGTATCTCCATGCCCCAAAATATTGATCACCACTCTTTTTATTATTGACCTTCTCAGGCAAAAAATTTTGCAAAAATATGAAATTACATTTATAAGTCAGTCTCGATTTCTTCTTCATGTAAAGGTAATTATTTTTTCTTTATCTTCAAAGGATTCGATTTTCAATGTTAGGCTGACCTTGAACAAACATCCCTCTGGTACTTTTAGACCAACTGTATCTTTCTGGCCAGTTAATGTTGCTTTTTTTAATATATATTTTTAATTACTAGCTTTAGCATTCGAGACTGCTGTGACATTCCATGTGATCAAAAGCACAATTTTATCACTTGTGAGTACAAATAGTATGTTCCCGCTAGGAGGCTAATCAGCTGAACCTCATCAGAAAGACAGAAAAAAAATTAATCATAGTTGTTTTATGTATTAAATCCTTAGATTTCATAAGGTGGAATTCTTTCAGACTACCCTACAGGCCCTTGTAAGATATTTTTTTTTAAGTTTCACCAAGTATATAGAGAATTCAACAACAAAATGTGAGATATTTTTTAAGGATTGCCAGTAGAGGTACTTAAAAAAAATAAAAAAATAAAAAAACTGATTTCCAGCATCTGGTTGCTGTTGATTTCACTCTTCTGTTGCCACCACAGCAAGCAGAGGTGTGTTGAGAGGTGTCTCACAAGACTCACCTCTGTTACTCATTCTGTTTCAAAAGGTGATTGTTAGACTCACAAGTCTTTGTCCATCAAACCTAACCAAAAGGCAACAGGCACAGACCTGTTCATTGACTGTATGGCCGTAGCTTGTCCCAACCTCTTCATTT
>OU015752.1:19231205-19261524 GCA_907169655.1 Acomys percivali
GCGTGCATGTGTGTTTTATCCCAGCTAGTTACATCCTGATAACCTGATATCACACTGAGCCTTAGCACAATAATACAGTCATCAAACTAAAGCAACACAGTAAGCGGTCACATTAACCATCATTTTACTTGATCACTCGGGAGAGATTAAACTTACTCATTTTTACTATAGATAATCAAATATTAAAACACGCTAAAGTAAAGGGCTGTGGAATTATTGAGCTGTGGCGTGCTTATTGCCGAAACAGTCTCTTACATTCGATGTGTAACGCTTGTTGGCAAAATGTTTGGAGGGATTTCATCAGGTCTTTTTCTTCTCATTTGCATTTGGTTTATCTAAAGTGAAATCCATTCAATTTTATTGAACTGTAATTCTAGTAATTTACAATATTTACATGCTGCGGTTAGATTGAAATCAGTCCTTAATTCAAATTCAATCTAAATTTACTGCATAGTAATTAGGGCTTCGTAACTGACACTGGGGGCCTATTGATTTAATGAAAAACTTAACCTTACAGTAAGTGTTTAATTAGCTGCTGTAGTAGATTCAGTTCTGTCCTAAATTGTGGACTTTAGAGAATCAGGTACTAATTTAAATTACACAACTATATAAAGATCAGAACTAATTTTTTTCTACATGTAGCCTAACAGACGAATTAATTCCTTCCTCTTTGAAAAGGATAAGGAAAAGAGTCAGTAATGAAAGTAATTTCCTACCCTGACTAATTTCATGAAGGCCAAGCTAGCTCTGCTAGAAATGACTACCTGTGCCTGTTAATATTGATGTAGAGTTATAAAAATTAAGAGCCAATGGTATTTCCACCAGGATTATTTAGGAAATGAAAAGGCAGAAACAACAGACTTATCTTGCAGCCCCAAATCTCTTTCTTAGGAAGAAAACTGAAATATTACCCCAAATAAATTATTTTTCTTTAGCTAATTTTAGACACTACTCAAAAGTTTGTATTTCAGCAAAGTTATTAATTTGCTTGTAAGTGAAAATTGTAGTGATTGGAAACGGTGCCACTGACATTTTGTTTATACAAATTTAAGTCAGACCGAACTTTTAAATTTACCCCGTACTTTTTCTTAATTTGTTCTAGGTGTTGTAACAGTCACTGAATAATGGTGGTTTAAAACTGCATGCTAGCCTGTCCATATTCCATCAGATCTATAGTATATATTTGTGCTCCCAAAGCAAGAAATAGTATTGTTTCTTTACAAAACTGAGAGATGAATGGCAAAGGGAGGGTTTCTGCTGGATCACTAGCCATATGTCTAATTTTTATTAGATGGACTGAAGGTTACAAGGGAAGGAGGTTTTATTTTCCTCTTTATTTTAAGTATCACTTTTATTTTTTAGGTCCTGTAAAAAAACAAACTTACTAAAATTTGGTGATCAGAAAGAAAAGAAGAGATTTGTTTTTAATGTGGGAACTTTAAATATTCTAGTGTACCTTTTCAATTACTGAAAACATCCTTGATAGGTAATATTGAAAACAGCATTAACACTTGAAATTGGCATGAAGAGATAATTAGCACAGTTAATACACTCATACTGCATTGATGTCTAATCACAGTGGGTGAACGGAGCACTTCAGTGTTGGTCAACATTAAACTCGTTTTAAAATATGTAACAATGAATAGATATAATGAATAAAAATGAACAAATAGCATCTTCTGTATGACTCCAAATGATTGTGAGACCTGTTAAAGATAAGTCAGTTGTTATTCAACTTAAAAATGTTTAACTTAAAGGTTTCTCATTTGGAAATTTTAATTTATATACAGAGCCACGAGTGAGGAATTCTGTTTTAAGATTTAAAACTCTCAATAGGAAGAGACATTAAGATGTCATTCCAAAACTTGAAAGAAGAAATGTGTGCATGTGTGAGGTTATTCAAGATACCGTTTTGTGAAAAGACTTTGCAAAACAAAACAAAACAAAACAAAACAAACCCTCATTCCTTGACAAGATACCCAATTCAGACTCCACCACCTCGACAACACACCAGACTGAGACCTCACTCCCCCGACACACCTCAGCAGGAAGGCAGTCCACACCAGGTACAGAAGGTTGAAAACCACACTCGGCTCCCTTTAGTGCTCGCTCTGATGAATGGCACACACAGAAGCCATGCTGCCCATCTCTCAGAGTGGCCTTCGCTGCCAGCACAGCTGAAATCTGGAGGCTTGCCGCATTCACATTGTCAGCTTAAATACCCAGTAAGGACTCAAACTGAGAATAAGACAAAGTACTGTAGCATGCTGATCCACTTCACTGGCCCCACCAATTAGCTGTGAAGAATATGGCTCATTTAGAAGTGTATATGATAATACTGAACCATAACTGAAAATTAGATATATAAAAAAGGAGGTCATTAGCTTGTTCTTGTCTTATCTTCAGCTAAATGTATTGCAGATAAAATCAAATAGGATAAGTTAAGTCTTTTTAAGCTTTGGGGCCCTTTCTTATGTATTTACATTAGATGGGTCTTTCTAAAGTAGGTTGATAGCACTGCCATTTACAATACCATAGCTAACACTTTGTCGCAGTTTCCATTACCAGCATCTGTTTTCAAAGGGGCATAGACTTCACATACAAATCTGTTCCTAGGCTAAAAAGAAAAGCACAGTGGCTGAGTATACCCAGGAAGTAAGCTTGGAAATATTATCCACAAAATTCTCAAATATTAACATTTGATTACAGTGTAAATTCATAATGTGTTGACGATTTCTTATGGATTAACTATATTATATAATCCGCAAACAGTAAATTACATGTATTTTTTTCTTAAATTTGTGATTTTGAGACTTTTTAAATTTGAGGCCAAATCAAGAAGGTAAATAAGGTAAAATAAGTAGATGAAATTTATCTAAAAAAAAAAGGAAGGAAACTGACAATAGTTTGAAATCACAATTATAAATTACTTGAGGTGCATAAATTAGTTACTTCACATGTAAATATGATGAAAAATAAGAAGTATCCCATGAACTTTGTGTGTGTGTGTGTGTGTGTGTGTGTGTGTGTGTGTGTGTGTTAAAGTTAGAGAACACAAAATATTTTCAATCAGAAGACATACATACACAGACTGTCAAATAGTGACGGATTGTAATATGTATATTTTGTACACAACTCAGTGTGTACAGTATGGTCATTTTCTATTAGAGAATATAGTTTTAAAAGTTGATGCTTGAAATATCAGAAGACTCTGCGAAATGCTGATCTTGACCCTTTGGGATGCTGTCAAAAATAATACAAACTGACTTGCTTGTGGACAATAGAAATTCTATCAGTACTAAAAGCTAGGAAAACAAAGATTAAAGGCCAGAGTCTGGTGAAGGCCAGCTTTTTTTTTTTTTTAATTAATATACAGAGCATTCTCAGTATGTGTTTAGCTGGTATATGGGGTGAGGGGGTACTATTGGGCCTCTTTTATAAGAACACTAATCCTATTCATAAGGGCTTAGCTGTCTAGTTTTAATCTCTGTCCCAAAAAACCAACCCAATATTGTATCAGTGACAATTAGAATTACAACATATACATTTTGGGGGGGATATGCACTAATACCGTAACAATACTGTAAACCTCTCAAAATATCTGACACTTATAGCAACCATCAACTGAAGGAACAGAGTCCTTAAAATCAATTCTAAGAGGTTCCTCTCAAGCATTTATTTCATCCAGTTTGTACTAGACCCATTATATCCAGGCTCTCAAATACTTCTTAATGGTCCCAGCATATGGGAAGTAAGGTGTCCAAATTTACAAATTCTTTCTGTAGACTTGCCTTCATGAAACAAAATGAACAAAATATTTCATATTCTGGCAATATAGCTCATGATTCGCTGAAAAGTCATCAAAGGTTGGAATTAAGTGCTGGCCTGGGACTTCATCACATTGCAGATGGCTGCAGAACTGTGAAGGGAAACTGTGCAGTAAACTCGAGCTCTGCAGTAAAGTCCCTGTTGGATTCTTGGCTTTCCCACCCAAATCTTGTTTTAATTCTCTGAGGTCTGTTTCTTATAATTGTGAAAAATATTAGCCTTGCTTGGTGATTTTATGGAGCTAAATAAGATGTTACACTCACATAATACACTACCTGCTCTGTGCAGGAAGTGAAGAGTCCCTGTCAACCCTGGGGTGGGTTTGTACTATCTCAGTCCAATGGTAAATCTGTATATTTCCATTAGAATGTCTCCAAGCCTTTCTGATATTTTATTCACCTCGCCCCTACATTCCCTTCTCTGTGGGCTTTTAGAGATTTCTGGGAGGTTAAAAATCATCTCTTTCTCATTTAGAGATTTGTTTTATGAGTAAGTAAAAAGCAGTTGTTAGAAAGTTAATTCCAAATTAGAAAAAAAAAATAAAAAAAATAAAAAAACAGAAAATGTCCATTTTGATATGAGTTAGTCTAATTTTCAAAATCTTCCGAAAAGTATCATATGACCTAAATGTGACATAAATGACCATTTAAGAACACTGGCCAATTTAGCTGTCATCATAGGTTGCACTGAATGTCATGGAAATGTACATTTAATCGGCCACCTTTACTTGCTAGACTTCTGTTTTGCTTGTACACAGTTGTTTGTATGTCCTAACAAATACATGCACATTGTAACATTCAGTGCTTTTATTCTGCAAGCTATGCATACAGAGCGGTTTTTGAACCGCCAAATTACCCTCAGCACATTTGTCAAAATGTAATAGTTGCCACATAGCAATAGAGGCCTCATCAGAGAGCTTGCTGAGTGGCCTCTGTAGCATCCTCCAACAGCGAAGATGAAGACCCAGGAGCAGTGCCTTCTCACCACAGCCACTGATGGTGAGATCAAAGTCCTCAGAGCCTCACATTAATATACTCTTGAGAACCCTGCCAGACCCAGTGGGCAGTGACCAGAGGGAACCTTCACTACACATTGCAGGGTGCTGAGAAATCCATTCATCCATCTGTGGGTAACTGCATTGTGATTCTGGAAATGCCCGGCATTTCCTCCCATAACAGCCTTTCATCGGATGGCATCTTTTTCCATGAACAATACTGAATCTTAGGATTTTACTGTCTCTAGAATAAATATGCCCGTTATAAGAATTCTTACACCAGAAAAAATTCATGTAGGGCAATGGCTGTTAGAAGGTTCCACGTAAGCTCCTGATGCAGTTTCAGAATTAGGAAAAGGACCTGAGTGGAGCTCACCAAAGCATTTTTGTATGTGCACACATGTTTGACTATGAATGTATATGTGTCTGAGTATGTGATAGTCAAAACCAGACAAGAATGAGAAGTAAAACAATTTAAATGAACATTGCATATGCCCTTACTTACAGTGATTTATATATAGGCACATCCTCAACTTAGACCTTGAACATTTAATCTAGTCCCATTTCTATCATCTAGAAGAAGCCCTTAGTATTTATTTAGAAAAATTATATAAAATATTTGAACACACCAATGAAATAGGGTAATGCTAAAGAAAGATAATATATACACATGTTCTGTGTTCATTAATATATGTATACATGATTAAATACAGCATACAGCAAATTGCCATCTTTAAAGATTTCCTAGGTAACTAAGTTTACTTTTTAAACCTGGTTTAAGTGAAATAAAAATAACAAATGGTATGGAAGGGCATATTTTCAGCTCAACACAGCACACATTTTAGTTAAATTTCCATGTCTGTATTATTCAATGGGGCACACATATGTTTTAGCAATGATTTTTTTGTAGTATCCCTATTTTATCTGATAAGTTAAATACAATCCCTTGAAATCTCATAGTGTGTGTTGTAGTATGCATGGAGTGACAGTTATAATTTACATGAAAATAAACTAGAATTTTTCCCTTCAGTTTGATGAGAGAATATTTTAATGTATACCTGGGGATATTCAGTGACACCAGATGGTACTTTGCCATCTACAGGCTCCACTTTGCCTGCTTTGCAAGTTTGTGACAGCCCACAGGGAGGTGCTGAGGCATCCATCCAGTCAGTAATGTATCTGGGACAATTCGAACACTGCAAACGTCTTTATGAGCTTAAACAGCATCCGTTATTATTACCCTGACAAAGCTGAGGACAATAAGGCATAGCACTCCATTCAGAAAGAACACACTTAATTGCCCTAATCTGGGGCAACAGGACAGAATCAATTACAGTCATTTTATGGGCTTTCAGAAAGAGCTACAGAAATTATAGCTACTTTGTAAGGATACCCATCCAGACTTAACAAAATCATTCTGGCAGGAACATCTTGCTTATTAGTAATATATGTATATATATATATATTATATATATATATTCACAATAGTTGCTACTGTTACCAGCACACCATCGCAAATCGGTGCTTCTAAATCTGAGAATTCATATTGGGATGTGTGCTGTGCAGAACCTTTAGCCTTTGATGAGTCTCCAGAGTCTAGTGCTATTGGAGCAAATAATTTTCCATCTGTCTTCACATTTTTCAAGTAGCAGGATCTCACGTGACTTGAAATTTTCTGGGCGCTCACCGTTCCATCCCCACCCTGGTGTAATTTATTTTATTTTATTTTTTACGTAAGACAAACTCTATTTAGTGCATTTTAAAATGTATAATTACTTTGTACTATCTATCTTTCAAATTAATTTTTGAATCTATATGTGAGTTGGGCCTCAGAGATCTCATCAGGGACTTTGGAATTAAAAAAAATAATGTGTAGCTTTTCTGAAACATGCAGTTTAAGTTTTATGTTGGTTTGGAATTTACTGTTCCCTCTTTCAGAAACTGATGGAAAGGAGGATGTGGTGTTATATTCCTGTGACTCCGGAAGGGAAGGCATGGAGAATATAAGTAGCCAGCTTAGGGCATAGTCTGAGCTGTAAAGGATGCAGGGCTACAGTGTAAGATGTCTCAAAACAGAAACAGAAGAAAGAATGGAAAGAAGGAAGGAAGGGAGGAAGGAGACAGGAAGGAAGAAAGGAAGGAAGGAAACAAGGAAAAAAAGGAAGAGAGGGATGGAACAGAAATGTTAAGCCTAATTTTATTTTTAGTTTAGTTTAGTTTAGGTTAGTTCAATTTTTTTTTTTTTATAAAATAGAAATAAAAGGTGAGGTCACAATGAAAATATGATGAGATCATTCACCATCACATTATAAAAATAAATATAAAAGTACCTTAGATGATGTAATGAGTCAGTGTACTTCAATCATGTGAAATTGTTTTTAATCGGTCTTTGCCTACAGTTTATTATGAGAAGTGAGTTATGGTTATATTATGCTCAGTAAAAAGATGTCTTTTTGTTTTCAGTGAACAGCTTGCTTCCTTATTTTTTATAAGTCTTTTCTTTTTTAAACCAATTTTATTTTGTTTTTGAAAAAATTTCCTTTATTTAACACACATATTTATATTATTACACATATATTCAATAAACTCCCTACAGCAAGAAGAACAATGAAACAACCGGGAATTGAATAATTGTTATAGTCACAGTGTTTTGGCTGTTTCTATTTAGCAACCTTGAAGAGAACATCTTTCCTATCTTGGTGCATCTAAAACTCTGAATGCGAATCAATGTCTCTCACATCTCATCTTTATCAACTTGAATTTCATATAAGATTGTTTTACTCTTATGTACTTTAACATGCTTTCTGCCTATCCCTCTTCCTCACACTTTAGAAATAACCCTTAACTGATCATGAGAAATAGGTCATGCCTCAAATTCCTGAACCAATATGGTATGTATGTCTTAAAATTACATCTTAACAAAGCAAGAAACAGGTAGAATTTCTCACTATGTGGGGTGAGTATTTTAGTACATTTTTGAAAAAATAGTGAGATATCCCTACCAATTAATCACTTTTGAAGGGTGCTGAATAGCAGTAAGTAATGATTCTCTTCAAACTCATTGTGCAAAGATACTGAAGACTAGTGCTATTAAAGTATATTATTCTATGTAAGATTTTGCTTTAAGCCAGGGAAGTGGACATTAATTTGTAGTTTTCTACATTAGTAATTTGTCTCCTTATGTCATTCAATTCACTTAATATATCCTGGGAGTTGGTTCCTTGCAAAGAAAAATTGAATCCCACTTCCTGACCACCCAATCCACATTTTGAATACTTGAAATCACTTGAGAATGTTACCCTCACCACTTGGTCTGCTTTAATAAATGGGAACTTAGAAGTACAAGTATTTGTCTTAATGGATGTACATTTTCCTCCCCTGGAGGGGGTAGAACTAGATAAATCTTGTCTTTTTATTTTTTCATATTTTCATTTTTGCTATTCAAGCATCACTTTGTTTTATTTCTACAATGGCTAGATAATAATATTAATCATTTGGTGTTTAAATTTTGAGTTATTGTTTTATGTATAAAAGAAGGGCTGAAAAAAAAAAGAAGGACTGTGCCACTATTGCTGAGAAAATGCCTTTGTAATTTAAGAATTTTTTAGGATGTGATAAAATGAAACTTGGATATACTTTAAGAAAAAGCTAAGCACCGCTACTTGTTTTTCCTCCACAAAACATCATTCTTTAGGCAAGTTTCAGCAGCACTATCTGAATAAATCTAGTCCATCCTTTGGTACCAAATGGGGTGTTGCCCAAAACAAAGTAGTAAATATAGAAAATATTGACCATCTGACAACACAAATACAACATGCTAATTGTTGTGCTATATTTTGTATGTAAAGATGTGAAGTTAGAAAGAAAATGTATAGTAATCTTATTCTGCCAAGTGCCATTGCTTATTTGTTTTCAATTATTGTAAATGTTATTAAATACTTTGGTATGTGCTTCTGTTATAATTACTGTGTTATGTTTTTGGTTTGGTTTTGTTGACATTTTAGACAGAGGTTTTATATTTTCCTTGCTGATTTTGCCTCCCAGCTAAACTATACTGTCAAAATATGGTGTGGAAACAAACTCTGTCTGGGGTTATCCCAGGCAAGCTGCTTAATCACCTTGGCTCACTGTCCTCATCTCTTCTAGGAGAAAATGAGACTAGAAAATCTGTCCTTCACCTACAGCTATTTTTTTCTTCCGGTATAACCTATTTAGCCAAAATAACCTATTACCTATACTCCTGTGGTGTGTGGATATGTAATTGTTTGTGTATATCTGTGTGGTTGTATAGAAGTGAGTGTGTCCCTGTGTGTATCTAGGGGTACAGATATTCAGTAGAGTGAATAAGATAAATTATCTAAATACTTTATTTCAAGTTTCTTTAAAAAGTTGACTAGGCGCACAGGTCACATGAGTCAGATTGCTGTGCAAAGGAGAGTGTTGGGTGCCAAACTCTAAACAATAAAAATGATATGTAATGAAAGATAAATAGTAGAATTTTTGTCTAAGTGTTTAAGAATGACTTTACCAAAATCATAGAACATGCATCAAAATTTCTTGGATGATTCCTATACATGCTTTTGATATCTCCATAGAGAAATGTTAAGAATCCTATGAGCACACGTGTGTACATTTGCACAGTATTGTAATTTATTCTACTCTTAAAGCTTTAATAGTTATTTATCATTCCAATATACCCAAATGTCTGATTTCATTTCATATCTCTTTCAAGGATTCAATTCCTCTAAGTGAACAGTGGCCTCAGTAACAATAATAACAGCAAATGTTCATACAGAGCAGAGCTTATAAGCTAGTGTTTCAGAGAGCCCAGGCATACTCAGGGGATTGCATCTACACTAACTTGCCCACAACTCACAATATCCCTACGGAACAGTTAGTTGACTTGTTGAAGACTCCACACCTTATAAAGTGATGTGCATCGGATATCCTCCATACAGCCTGGTCCCAGAGTATTTCCTATTTATGGTGAAGGTGTACTCTCCTTCCACGGTTCATCAGCTTCCTCCTTTTACCTGTCACACACATCTTAAAGCTCGGCAGCTGCTGGCCTGCTGCCTCGTTCTTATTTTCTCTTTCATCATGTCCTAGTGCTAGGATGCAACTTCTCTTTATCCTTATCCTCCACATCTAATCAGTTTCCTTTAAGATAAAAACCATCATGTCTTTTTTGTTTGTTTGTTTGTTTTTTAATTTATTCTTGTTACATTTCTATGGTTATCCCATCCCTTGTATCCTAGAAGGATCCAATGGGTCCTAGAAACCTACAAGTAGAAAACCATCATGTCTTATCTCCTCTTCCTTCTTGCCTCTTCATTAAAGGCTCCTGTAGGCATAAGGTTAGTGCGTAATTCAAATACTGAGTTCCGTACCCCCAGAGGGGTGCTGGGGAGACAGCCCAGAAATTTGGAGGAACACTCGCTGCCCTTTCAGAGGACTGGGGTTCTGTTTTCTACGCCACTTGGTGGCTCACAACAGTCTCTAATGCCAGCTCCAGGGTATGCGATGCCCTCTTCTGGCCTCTGGGGGCACCAGACCTTGCTGGTGATGCACATACATATGCACATAAAAAAAAATCACACACGCACACACACACAATTAAGAAATAAAAAAAATTAAATCTTCATAATTAGTAAATCAGACGTAAAACTGGTTACCAGATAGGTCACTCATTTTCCCCCATGTGCTTTGCGTGCACCTGTCTCAGGGCATCTTAGTTCGGTGCTTGTCTGGGATATTCTCCCCAGTTAAGATCTTCTCACCATTCTCCTCCATCTTTAAAATATAGTTGAAAATTCGACCACAGATGCCTGCTTCTCCTTCCAGTGCTATCTTGACAAATGATTCCCTCTGTTCATCTACCTCCCCCTTCCCTCAACCTCACATACTTCTTTTTATTTTTTAAAACTGAGTGTCTTTTAGTTTTCTTTAGCTGCTCAACTCCAGTACAATAACTACATTTATTCATACATACCCTATAGCATTTTGAGGAGCCATGTTTAGACACTGAGTTAAAAAACGGATTAGGAACCAAGGAGTAAGTTCTGCTAGACACAGGTCTTGCCTTGAGTTTATTGCAAAAACAAATGTGTCTTTAAAGAAAATGTAATGCAGAAGGTTTCTTTTCCTTAAATAGAGAATTAAAAGGCGGAAAGGGCGGTGTGTTAAATCTTGTCGAGAAACTAGAAAGGAGTTGGAGGGCATCAGGAATGAGAAAGAGTCCTTCAGGTGTCCTGGTACCTCTTGGGGCTTCTCTAGATCAGAGAAAAATTATGTGGAGAAATACAAAGCATTCTTGAAAACCACATGTCTCCCTGCTGCCTCTAGTGAGATTAGTGAGCTACACCATGCTTCTATCTTGACAAAGATCACGATAATCACCAGTTATTTTCTCGACACCAAAATTCCTACTGAAACATCTTTGTAAACATTTAATATATATCGGAGACTCAATATGTAGATTTACTTAAAAAAGATATTGAGAGCATTAGCAACACTGTGCAAAGAGTTCACTCTCTGTGCAAAAATAATGCAGACCACAAGGAAAAGTAAATTTAAGGTGGATGAGAAGGGAGAGAGAGAGAGAGAGAGAGAGAGAGAGAGAGAGAGAGAGAGAGAGAGAGAGAGAGAGAGAGAGAGAGAGAGAGAGAGAGAGAGAGAGAGAGTGTGTGTGTGTGTGTGTGTGTGTGTGTGTGTGTGTGTTCCATGTGTGCATGTAAAATGATAAAAACACGAAATAGGACAAATGGATCAAGATCATTAAGAAAAAGAAAACTTCTCTGAGGAAACATGGGGGTAATTAACAGAAGTTTTATTAATATGGCTATGTAGCACATAAGAACTGTGAGAACACCAACGGCAGCAGCCTAGAAAACACCAACAGTATTCCAGGCACCATGGACAGACACGAGAAGGCAAAGGGAACAAACACAGTCACGGTGAAATACCGCTTCTCTGATGTACTTCTGTGGATGAAGTCTCCTCCCCTAAAGTAAACCGAGAAAAGCTAACAGCCAAACACTACCATGCTGCTGGGGGCGTGGTCAGACTATTACAAGCCATGATGATTGAGCCCACTCACCAATGAGAAGCTATCCAATGTATATTGTGGTCAATCGATCTTTAACAGAAACGAACATGAAGATTCAAAGAAACTCAACTCCAAGGATTGGAGGCACAGAAAGTAGAACCTACTTGTGGGCAGGAAAAAAAAAAACAAAAAAACAAAAAAAGAAGCTGGTTTGACAGATGTCATTCTATCTAATTTTATAGAAAATATTATATATTTGATAGTATAATGCTTGAAATCTACTTGGTAATTTCTTCTCTTTGGGGTTTCTATGTTTGCCTGGCTATTAAAATTAATAATAGTTTATAATAACAACTTATGGATTTAAATTTTATCCATCCATGTGCTGCTTTAATTTTTCCTGAACATTCTACACATATACACGTAAGTGTGCTTCATTATAAATCAGTTAACCCAAACCTCATATATAATTAAAAATTGAGGACAATGCAAAGCTGAGAGTATAGCTCAGCGGTAGAGTGCTTGCTTAGCATGCAGCAGAGCCCCAGGATCTACCCCCCCCAGCTCTGCCCCCTCATGCCGCCACGTGCAAAAACGTAAAATAAAATTTTAGTGGCATAATAAAATTATATTACTGCTCTGTATTTAGACTGCTTTTTGCCACCAAACTAAGATGTCAATCGGTAAGTTTTCATTGTATGATTTTAAATATTACTTTAAAAATATTCATCATTTATCCGTGAACAACACATTTGTTAGCAGTGGTTTACAATGGACTCTGCTTGAAAGTACATGTAATATGCACGTGCTAAATGAATTCATTAAGACTAGTGTGATTACAGTGAATGTCAAATGAATTAATAATAATGGGACTTCTAAGTGTTACCATTACTTTCACAGTGTGCTACTGTTTTTATACTTATGAGCCCTGAGGATAAATGACACTCACATATTATCCTTGTATGTTAATTGTATCTGCATAATCAAAGGTTGAGCTAACAATCTCGTGGGCAGTAAAAATTTCTAACCCCCTGAACACAGAGAAATTACTATTATTTATAAGTTTCATTGAAAAGTGATTCAATATTTTAGATTCCAATTATAAACGACATTTATATTATGTTTCCCACATATTCACCAGAATCCCACACTCTTAAACCTATTTTTCATGAGCACTATTTGGAACTCAGAACTGAAATTAATAGAGATTGTTTTTAAGAACTTTATAGTTTTCTTCACTTGAAAATATATAGTATATGAGAAATGGACACATACATTCACCTGTATCCTTTATCTTACCGATACGGTTTACACAGTAGTACATATTGACTCGTTGTGACACACAGTTCTTTATACTGGGACAACTGTGTTTTTTATAACTGTTCTCTCTCATCTGCACAGTAACTACTGATCACCCTTTTTTTTTTTTTTGAGTTCTAAAACTCCTTTATTCACAACCCATCTATCTTTCATGATAGAGATGGTTGGAAGAATAGATGAGGAAGCTTTGGGGTTGATTAAGAAGAAAAGACAACTTCAGGAATATGTGATAGATAAAAACTTTTCAGTGCCTAAAGTAACCAACCGACAGGCCCAAGACAAAGATGCAGGAAAGGCTTGTAAGTCCTATAGAAAAGAAGTCAGTGTTTTGCTCATCTTTTTGTTTGTTTTGTCTTAAGACATAAATGCCTAGTATATTTTAGGCATCGATAAGTGATGTATCTGTTTGGTTTTCCATTTCATTTCCACTGTAGTACCGGGCATGGACACATTGGATGGTAGACAAGCACTATCCTAGTGAACTAAGCGCCAAACCCTTTGCTTTGTGAGCCAGAGCTCACTACATAGCTTCAGTTAGCCTTGAGCTCAGATTCATTCTGTTTCTGCTGGCCACATTCCGGGATGACAGATACGTGCTGGCTTGCTTAATTGACTTTAAAGTACCAACAGAGTATGTCTGGAGCCACTCTCCCAGGTCTCATCACTGTCCTTTCCTGTCACATTCGAAGTTCTTGTTGCTATGTAAGGATCAGTTTGGTAAATGGCATTTCTCTTTGGTGCTAGGTAGGCTGGAAACCCTGCATCACATGTATAAAGGGCTTTCCACCAGAAGACGTTTAAGGAGTCGAGCATGGAAAACTCACAAGTACACTCAGCAACACAACCAGTATTTTTATTAAAAGTCAGTGCTTCTCTTTTGTCCAAAACTCCAGCCAATTTCTAATTATTATAAACAGTATATTTAGGGAGTTACTAAGTAACATAAAACTGACCAAAAATTTATTTTCTTAATAGCCCCGAAAAGAGCTGTATTCTTTAAGCAGAGTAATCCTGGTTCTCAAACTTTCCACTCCAGGCATTTAGGTAAGGCTGAGGGAGAAGTCAGTAAGGCCTGATGGAGACATCCATGAACATTACGTTGTAGTTGACTGTAAATTCTGGAACAGAAAAACTCTTTGGTAGGTTCAGATAAATGAAGGCATTTTTGGATCATAGTGACAGAAGAATATACATTGAGTCTCGAAGGAGAAAAGAAGGCTTTAGTGCCCTGGTTTGGTAGATCAAACAGGGAAGTCTGACCTCAGTTCAACACATTTCACCTCAAGAAAGTATTCCTCCCTTGCCTCTTTAAAACTAAGGAGCAATGTCCCTCAGGGTGACATAAAACATGCTACATGAGAAGCTGCCAACAAAATAATGATAAAATTCAGTGTGGGGAATCTTAGCAATGGTCAAGTCCTTACAGGACTAACATGTAAAAGGTCAAAGGAATAACTCTACAGCTCTCCCACTACCCAGATCTAGCCAATGGACAGGACATTCTCCACAGTAGAGTGGAGAGTGGGGTATGACTTTCACACGTACTCTGGTGCCCTGTATTTGACCACGTCCCCTGGATGAGGAGACCTGGTGGCACTCAGAGGAAGGATAGCAGGTTACCAAGAAGAGACTTGATACCCTATGAGCATATACAGGGGGAGGAGGTCCCCCTCAGTCACAGTCATAGGGGAGGGGAGTACGAGGAAAATGGGAGGGAGGGAGGAATGGGAGGCTACAAGGGATGGGATAACCACTGAGATGTAGCAAGAATAAATTAATAAAAAATAAAAAATAAAAAAATAAAGTCCATTTAATTAAAAAAAAATCCGCAGCTCTATGAAGCATCTAACCATACCCAGTAGAATTCGGACACATAATTTTGGCTCACAACAAAAACAGACGCTAACATTAGAGCTGAAAATAGTGTGACAGTTTCATGAGTAAGTATATTTACCACAACTGTTAGAGTAGTATTTAAACATCTGCTTAATGCCTATTAGCACAAGAGAGGCAGTAGTATTACCTACTGCCAACAAAGAAGTATTCATTAGTGAAGTATTGGGGGTAGGGGTATAGTACTGACTGAGAAATACCCCTTGAGTTTCCACTTTAGGGATTATTTTTAATGTGACTCATAGTATGAAAAGAGTTTCACATTGGGTGTAAAAGTATATGTACCTTAAATAAAATGTTCACAAAGTAATGATAATTATTACAGATCATTCATATATTCTATTCTAGTTGGTTAGTACATTTTTCATTTGTCTATTGAGTTGATGTCACATCCCAACTGGAAACTAGTACCCACAATTTGGAAACTATATGACAGTCACTTTGTCAATGTACTGGTTAAGGGAAACATGTCTTGTGGTTAGAAACACAGGGCCCCTAGAAGATTGACAGTAATAAGCAACAAGAAAGAAATCTTATTAATTTCCTGTAGCTCTTTCCATTGTTTATTTGAATTGAAATTTAGAACTATAGTAGTAAATAAATTTTGATGAAGTTATTCACACATGTATTTACACATAATATGTTTTTAGTCAATAATACTATTAAGCAGTGAATGCCATTCTGGAAACTCTTTGATAATTCCCTGTGGCACTTCTTATTACGGTGAAGGGAAATGCAGTCTGGAGTAGCTTTGTGGCTGGTAGACTTGTAGCAGCACACATAGCTGGGAGCACTCATCCAGCCCTCATTTGGATTGCAAATGGAGAAGAATGAGAATAAGACCTTAGCATCTGATTCATGCTCCCTCCCAACCAGAAGCCAAGAATTTTTAAACTTTATTCCAATATTCATAATGACTCTACAAAATAGTTCTTATGCATTAGACAAAAGGAAGTAGGCTAGATGGAATAACAGGGCATGATCTATAGATAAAAATCAAACATGGTAAAATAGCTCTGCATTAAATATGACATTACAAATAGAGGCTGGAGAGATGGTTTAATCACAAGAGTACCTACTGTGTGAACATGATGGTGTAATTTCAGATGCCCAACATTCATATATGAAAGTGTGTCTCTGGATTTCACTGAGCAGCCAGCTTAGGAATTTGGTGAAAATGTACTTGAGTGACAGACTCAGTATCCAAAGATAAAGTAGAGAAAAAATCTTTTACATTTTGGCGTACACACACACACACACACACAGGCACAGAGAGAGAGAGAGAGAGAGAGAGAGAGAGAGAGAGAGAGAGAGAGAGAGAGAGAGAGAGATGTGCACACGTACATATAAAAACTACAAAAACACTATTATAAATAATTGATCTTTTGTGGGCTTTATATTTTTATTCCTGGGCTGAAGCATACATAATTTGTCAGGTGTAACAATTTTCAAATAAATAAGTGCATACTGTTAGAAGTAACAGTAAAAAAAAATCTCAGTCCATTATACCACTTGAGTACATCACTTCTAATTTTATTTACATTTGATATTTGTCATTTTTAAAAAACACTTTGCTCATCATTTGTTGTGTTTTGAATATAAAATACCCCTTACAAGCTTATGTACTTAAACAGTTGGTCCCTACACGGTGGCACTGTTAGAGGCTATGAAACACTCACACCTTGGTTGAGCTCCTGGGGGGCATAGGTCTCTGATGATGCATCTAGAAAACTACCCAGTTTGGTTCCTTTCTGTGTTCCACAGGATATAAACAATTTTCCTGATTCTCCTGCCACCACAGACAGAACCCCTCCAGTAGCCCTGCCTCTCCCACTCTGGTAGACTAGACCATCTCAACTAGGAGCCACTTCTCACTCCTCTAGGTTTGCTTCAATGGATATATTCTGTCACATCAATGATAAAGAATTCATGCACTGTTGATCAGCAAGAGTTTTGATACTTCTTTAAGAAAACTAAATGCCTTCTCAACCCAGTGTGTTGTTTGTGGCTTTGCCTGAAAAGAGTGTAGATCTAGAAATGGCCTCTTTGTCATCAGTAGGAAGCTCACGCACTTGAGGTACCTAAACTCAATAAATTTTAGGCAACTTCAATCACATGTTCATTGTAGATTATTGAAAAAAAAAATACAGTCGAAAAGAAACATACAAGAGGTGTTCTCTCTGTCTTACTTAGTATAATCAAATTTTCACTCAGAGATAATCAGAAGGCCATGTTTATGTCTTCGGTTCCCATGTGTACTCTTATGATAGAGAGCGCCTCACTCAGAATGCGTTCTTATTCTCCTAGCAAAAGTTAGGTTGAGTCACGCAGAATTTTTCTTATAAGTGCTGGCTATCTTTTAAACCTCTAAAATCTGGTAAGAACTGACTTTATTTCAGTCAAAGGGGATAGATTTGTTTGCAAAGGCAAATCTCAGTCTGCAGGGTTAGTTTGGTACATGGGTTCTTGATGTACTTTTTGGTACTCGCTTATCTTTTGTTGGTTTTTTTAAAAATTTTATTGATTTATTCATATTACATCTCAATGGTTATCCCATCCCTTGTATCCTCCCATTCTTCCCTCCCTCCCATTTTCCCCTTACTCCCCTCCCTTATGACTGTGACTGAGGGGGACTTCCTCCCCCTGTATATGCTTATAGGGTATCAAGTCTCTTCTTGATACCCTGCTATTCTTCCTCTGAGTGCCACCACGTCTCCTCATCCAAGGCTTTTTTTTTTTTTTTAAACTGGAGAATCTTAAAGCTAATGCCAGGACTGTCCACACACCTACACCTGACTTCCTGCCCAGCTCACAGAGTTACAAGATTCCTTCTCCTTGGCCAATCAAAGGGGGAAAAAAAAACATTGCCACATCAGAAAAAAGACTTGGCTACAAGTGGCAATTTAAAAGTTCTGACAATATTTGGGCCTTGATGGTGGTAGAAGGAAATAAAAGAAGGTTGAATCTGGAATGGCGGTAGGTCCCCATAGGTAACCACGATCTGGTAGATGTCCCAACCAATTAAAAGTGGATATTACTGTAGGAGCAACAAGTCCTAAAATATTTCTAGATAATTGTATATGAAGTGATTATTCTTTCTAGGCACAGAACCCATAATGACCATTCGCCCTAGAAAGGCTGTGAATTCGAAGAGGGCAGTTTAATGAGCTGATCAGAGAGTCCAATATAAACATAATGTGCATGATAAGGGGTTCAGTTATGGTAAGTTGATACCACGGAGTTGGAAGACAAAGATGCCATAACCCATAGTGTGTCAGGAACAGGAAATGCTGGGACACAACCAGAAAAGGGAAGAAACCAGGCACACTGGTGAACCCACTTTCTGGATTAGTCCACAGTACAACCACTCCCCTACCACTGTGGGTCCTGTACCTACAAACTTAAGAAATTGAAGATGAAACATATGAATAAATGTTCTGATGGGGCTAGAATCAGGTGAGCTGCATCCTATGTGTACTGCGGGTAAAGTCACAGAGGAGGGAGTTGTGAATAGGCAAAGAGAGGGTGTCACCTATCTTCACAAATTAGCCAGAGAGAGTTTCTGACAGTGTTGGCTCCTGTTACGAAGGAAAGCTTGTGGCGGTTGCCACCCAAAGCCTGTGAACTGCCTCCTGGTCTGAGTCACTCAACTACTCCCTTATCTCCTCACTGAACTCTTCATGAA
Organism: Acomys percivali; assembly: GCA_907169655.1. NCBI lineage: Eukaryota > Metazoa > Chordata > Mammalia > Rodentia > Muridae > Acomys > Acomys percivali. The sequence goes on from OU015752.1 coordinate 19,249,974, forward strand.
GATGTGGATTTACTTTGGAAACCGCAAAATGAATTTTTAAAACGGGAATCATCCATTTAGTAAAGAATTTTGCGACTTGTATAAACTTTCTTTCTATTACTCTGAATTTTACTGGTAGGCAGCAAAAACCTAATGACCAAATTGTCCTAAGAAAGAGGCTTGAATGGGTTGAAAGAGAGAGAGAGAGAGAGAGAGAGAGAGAGAGAGAGAGAGAGAGAGAGAGAGAGAGAGAGAGAGATTCTAGGTCAGGCCAAAAAAGAAAAAAAAATTTTTTTTCTCACTTATGGGTAAGAACCTTAGTTTGGATCACCCACCCGGCAAATAAAGCTAAGGCATGGAGACCTTGAGGCCCTGGTGACTTACTAGACATCAAATCTTACTGAATCCCCAAGTTCCAGCTTCAATGAAGGAACATCATTCAAACACTAAGGTGGAAATCTATAGAAGTCTCAAGAGGTCTTCCTGCATCTTCCACATGTGTGTACACATGTCAGCGCCTCACATACAGGTGCATATAGGCACACACCATACACAGACACACACACACACACACACACACATACACACATACACACACACACACAAAAGATTATATAGTGTCCAGCACTTTCTTCAGTGCACATCATGGGGTAAGCATGCGTCAGAGTTTGCTTTCCTCCAAGGAGCTTCTCAGAACCCTGACCTTGGGACCTTGCCTTACCTACCCACTCAAAAGAGAAAGACAAATTTCTCCACTCCAAGCCAGCACCTACCCACTGATCCTTCCTTCCATAGGAGCGGGGACAGGAAATTCTCTCATCCCGGGATGTCACAGCCCTGATTTCAAGTCTGAAAATTTGTCCACTCCTTCCTTACAGGGAAGCACTGGCTCCATTCCCAACACAGCAGCCCTCCACTCGAAGCTCTGCTATGTTCTTTGGAACAAGGACATCCTTTGCTGAGCATGTCTCAAAGCCCTGGAGAAGGCTGCTTATTTCTTTTCCTTGTCCAAGTGCCAGCAGCACTTCCACCTTTCCTGCTGTTTAATCCAAGGGTTTAGTGACCAAACAGCCTCCACGTTGGCACTGTGCCTTAATCAGCCTTCGGGTCAAGCTGGTTTACACTTAGGCAGGAGGGCGGAGGCTGTTAACCAGGCTCTTTTCGCTGTGTGTCCTTGTGGTGCTCACTGTCAAGTGCAATGAAATTGGATCCTGATTAAAAGCCGTGCCAGATTTGAAAACGGCCACCTTTTAGATGACCCCAGACCACTCACCAGTTGCAAGGGATGCTGGATGCACCTCGAAAGAAGCTGTAGTTCACAGGTTTTCTTGTCTCTTCTGCGCACCCCACCTTCCCTTTGTTCCCCTTTCTTTTATACAACTTGTGACAGGGGGCTCTTGCTCATGAGGAGAGAAAAGTGGGCAACTCTGCTGGTTTGAATTCCTTGCTTAGGATAGCAAACAGCAGATATCCTTTTGACCTCCTCCTGACCTCTTTTGCCCCACTTTCTCTGTCTCTCCATCATTTGTTATTTCATCTTTTCCCCCTCTTCTTTGCTATAAGACCTCAAGATCTAGAACACATTAATTCTACTTTGCATTAGGGGTTAGCTCAGACTTTGGAGGAGAAAAGCCTCCATCAAATGATTTTGCACAGGCATTTACATGGGAAATACATTTTAAATTCCCCTCCCCCCAAAAAATCCACTTACAGGGTGCTGCTTATATTATTGTATTTTTGAACAACTATCTCCTGTAGTTAAGAAATCAAGCTGATCCCTGAAGTATACTACAGAACCATGCAGTTGTATGTTTTCCTAAGTCATATTAATTCCTAATAAAATCACAAATTTGTTTACTTGGCCCTGCCAGCCCAAGAGATGACATGCAATTGATCTTTGAAACAATGGCTGAAGACAACACACTGATTCTCGGCTTTGGGAAAAAAAAAAAAAGCATTTGGGGTTAAATGTGCCAGGTGTGGGCCAGGCAGATGGCACAGCAGCGGTGCCTTGTGTTGTCATGCACATAATCTGATTTCTGAAATGACCTCAAGACACCAATTTGCTTGGCTCCATATCAGGTGTGCTGTGAGGAGCCCTGTCTCCTGGGAGTGTGAGCACCACTTTTCAGAGCTTCTCATCTGCGGGCTAATGGACGGCACGCTCGTTGGAAATGGCACTGTTAGCTCTTCCAACAGGAAGAGATTGTTGAAATGCTGGGAGCTTTAGCAGGCAGCAGGTGTGGTTGTGTTTCCTGAGTAGATAATTGAAAAGATTGGTTTTTATTTTTTTATTTTTTTATTTTAGTTGAGACTTCGGCACCCAACAGTAAATAATAACCGTTCCTGGCTCCTTCAATTGCACAAAGATTGAGCTTAATTTTTGTCCAAACATTTTATTTATTTATTTATATTTACAAAAAGCTGTTATTTTCCATAGGGTAAACCTTGAAAGATAAAGTTAGTTGGGGAGGGGTACCTCACAGAATATTGTCTGTTCAGCAAATAGCAGTGAAACTCAACCTATGTGTTCATTTCTACTGAACGTTATAGGACTTAACAGAAGAGGCTATATGAGAAAGGTGCCTATTTTTTTTCTTACTGAGAAAAGGTTTCAAAAAATACACTATCTAAATTTATTGATCTTAAAACAAGGGATTTTTACAAAGTTGAGGAATTCAATAGAGGTACTACCAAATTTTCTAACTTGATCTTTCTGTATATCGAAACTTGCTTTTAAATGTCAGATATTGTGAGACTGTCTTCCAAAAATATACTTTTTTACCCTAAAAGTATCAAATGGATATCTTCACTCATCTATCTTAATTTATGAGACACTAAAATGATGTTTTTATTTGTAAATTATATATTAAGTCAAACAAATGTTTCCAACCATGGGAACAAATTATTGTTAAATTAATAAGAGAACTTTTTATATTTTTAACTACTTGGATTGATATTATAAAGATAATATTCTGTTATCAGTAAAGCATGTATAATACATGCATTCAAGAGGTCAGATACTTAACAAAAATATAAAAATGATGAACCGATATTAAATTACTGACATCATCAAAGGAGGATAGTATTCCTCCTGGGAATTTTGACCTCTCCAGTTACCATAAAATTTAGGGGTTTCTTGGCCTAGAACTTTAAAACAAAATTAACCTAAAACTATTTTCACACACCATGGTGGCAATTTGAATCCCAGATCTCAGGAGGCAGACACAAGTCAACTTCCGTGAATTTCAGGCCAGCCTGATCTACATAGGAAGTTCCAGAAGATCTAGGGCTACATTCAAAAGCTCCTGTCTCAAGCCTAAATATATATTAGAAATAATTTCTTCCTAGGAAAGAAAACGATATTTAAAAATCTTTAACATTGTTTCCTCAGTGACCTGCATGGTCAGCCCTTTTCATCTCATGTATGGGATAGAATGTCTGTGTCTGCCTACTGTAACTTACATGGTAAACTTATGTCCTGAAATATATTTGGAAGGAAAGGACAGAATCTCGGGAGGCAAGGGCAATGACAGGAAAACTGACCATCTGAAGGATTCCTGCAGGGCTGTGTATTTATCATGATGTCAGAGTTCAGGGTCAACAATGTTTCCAGGGAAGCCCCAACTCAAACTCCATCTCTGAACCACGGGTTGACCACTTAACGTTGCAAGTCAGAAAGGAAGAATCCTGAACCCACCGAAGGAAGGTGTCTTTCATTCTTAGAACCTTAGCAATCATTGCATCCCAGCTCGATGCAGTTACTTGAATTCCAGTAATCATAGCAGACCCCCATTCCATAGCCTCATAGTAGCGAGGTCTGGACTTGGGCAATATTGTGTTTGTCTCTTCCGAAAGCCAGCTTCTTTCCCTTGAAGAGAATTATTTCTCCCTGTGCCCACATATATTTTGATAGCCATTCTCCATCCTGTAGCATCTGGTCAAGACCAGATGTTTACAAGCAAGCTGTATACTTTTGTGGCAGCCACTTGCCCTCTGTCCCCTAAAAGCTTGATCCCACAACTGATTTCACATCCCCCCCAAAGTGTTTCTTCTTACAAGGCTAAAGTTGGGAGCAGAAATATCCAGAATCAACACTTCACAAAATAACATTCAGGAGGAGAGTTTTCCTTTTGAAAACCCTTCAAGTGTCTTAAACAAGAGACAAGTCACACGTGTGTCATCTAAAATTACATCATCGCAGCCAATGACGCCCTGTTCAATGCATCTAAATTCCATGCCTTCCTTTTTGGAATCTGTTTACAAAATGATTCCTAAACACAGATGGAGCCTCTTCTGCTTGCACATATTATTTTACGTTTTTATTTATGCACTTCTGATCTTTCTGACATTTTGTCCTTTAGTTTGACACCAAGTCATTTTTTATACATGTCCTGTGGAAAAGTGGCCCTGGCCTCGCAGTCAACCTCACAAATCCCTGACACACATGCATGCATTTTTTATTGTTCTCACATGTTGCTTAACAGCCTGCATGATTACTGCTTTACAGCAGAGCAGATGGGCGCTTGCATAGCGGTGAAACAGATGAGATGCTCAAATCGATTGTTTTATCAACAATCAGTTGCAGATAAAAATCATTTTAATGAGAGAAATTAATGGTGTTTGCAAACATGATGTTAATTAAAGAACATTGCTTAGGCGGTTTTTTTTTTTCCGCCTCTTTTTTTTTTTTTTCTTCCACACACAATTTTTTGTTACCCATGACATCTTTCATTATTGACTCATGCCCCAAAGAAAAGGCGATTAAAATCTGCTTTTGTTTGATGTAGCTTTTATTGAAGAAAGAAATAGATCTTTCTGAAGCTTCCTGGTGAGATGAAAGTCTAATTATCTCCACAAATGAAAGGAAAAGCTTTAATTAGGCCTGTGCGGAATCTGCGCACTGTGAATTTGTGCATTGTGATGGATGGAGCCCGCATCTCCTCCGTGACTGTCTTAGAAATAATGAAGGAAGAGGAGAGGTAACCGGCTCCCCAGATTCAGCTGCCAGAGTGGAATTGGAGGTACACCTGGGTTGTGAGCCGGTGCCCAGAGCAGCTGCCACAGGCCATGTTTCAGCGCTGTGCATTCGGCTGTTTTACAGCCTCCCTCTGAGCTTTGATCTCTTTGCACACAGCAGGGATCCTAACAAATCAAGCTTTTCATGTTTCACTCAGTTTCACTCTCTTTGGCTTCGCCATTCACACTGGAACTCCAAAGAGGATGGAGAAAATATTGTCTTTTTCTGAAGCAATTAATGATCAGCAGCTGACGCGATTGAAGTGGGTATTACGCCGTACAAGCAGTATTTTAAGGTTGACCGATGGGAGGATACTAGGGAGAGAAATGAATTATTTATTTAAATTCTTAGCTGTTTACTCTGCTGTTTATGGCTTCACTGATCCCTTGTGTGCAGGGCTATCTGTGTGCAAACACTTTAGGACTCAAACTGAAACGGCCACCAGGTAGAAAGAGTAACATTACAAATTGCATAAGGTTGCTAATTTTCCTGAGGGTAAACGTTAAAAATACCAAATACTGTCGGACACTATTTTGCCCCACTTTCACCACACTGAATACAGTTTGGTCTATTTTCAACTTGTCCCGGTGATGTTAGGGAGGTCAAACTCTGACTTGCTCTTTCATGGCTTTCTCTTAATCTGTTCTTTTCAGTGAATCCAAAAGCACTTGTGACATCAAGGGTGATGATGGAGCTTATTTCAAACTTCTTTTTTTTCCCCCCGGGATTAAAAATAAAAAGAAGTTATAGTGAAATACTAACAAAAAACACACCCCCATACACAGGCATTTGGCTTTTCCTTTATCGCCTTCTCATCTTTGGTTCAGTAATCTCTCTTAGGAAAGGTTTGTTTGCAAGATAAAAACAAAACAAAACAAAGACAAACAACCAAACAAAACAAAGGAGTTAATCCAAAAACATAAGAGAAAAGGAGCACCTGCAAGATGTCACTTGTATACTTTTAGTGGAGGTGTGAACTGCAATATAATTTTGGAGTCTTGGGAAAAAAAAGAGTTATCCTAGGCAATTCATCCCCCCCCCCCCACAGGGGTCAAGACTGATCAGTGAAGTTGTTTAGTGAGTAAGTGGTTAAGTTTACTGAGATAGGCTTCTACTTCTTCCTAGGGTGGATGGACGATTTGAAAAGTGTGTATCTTGGTTCTCCTAAAATGATGAAGCAAATTTTTAATGTAGGGCTTAGGGATTTCCTTGTGATGACACGGGTGCTTCCTTCCAAAGACTGTCATCTCTAGTCACTCACAAGAAGCGTGGCAGCCTCTATGTTCAGGGAATGACCACTGCTGCTCATATATCCATAGAACTACCCTTCCTGTAGATGGTTGGCACCCAGCGGGTGGCCTTAGTTACTTAACAATTGAGTATCTAAAGGGACAAAGCAGAACTTGGCATCTGTGCTGCTCTACAGTCCCTACTGAAATTATGTCACTCATAATAGAAACACTGCACACAAAAGATGGGGCCCTACAGAAGTGTCCAAAGATAGGGATACTTGGGAAAAAGCATCCCAAGGCAGCTAAGAGTAGATGAAACCATATAGCTCGTTACGCAGCATATAAAAAAAACCCAGACTGAGGCCTCTCCTAAAATCAGAAGTGTGAAAGGAAATGTGGGATCTTTGCTAACTCTATAATTTATTTCAGTAGGGTAGAACATCAGTTAGATAGTAAAATAAAGCGAAAACAGAATGCCGGAGAACAGATGCCAGCAAACCCCTAATTAAATGCTCACTTTCCTCCCTTCAAGCTTTATCTACATCAACATTCAATTTCACTCTTTAGAGTGTAGCACCCGCTCCTTCGTGTGAGTTCAATAATGGCACAAATGCTTCACATGGGTGTGAGGACACCGCTTGTTCCATGGAGCGCAAATGGTGGCATGGTGGTGTCACAGAGCTCAAAAGACACCTGAAGAAAAAAAAGATCACAGTTACTGGACGTTGGTTTTCACAACAGAAAATATTTTCAAATTGTCTACTTCTTTTAAACATTTATGTAGGAGCTAGAGGGAAGGCTCAGCCTTTAAGAGCACTTGCTGCTGTTCCAGAGGACCCGGGTCCATGCCCAGCAATCTATATCATAGCTTACAATGGTCTATAACTCCAGTTACATGAAATGTGTTACCCTCCATAGACATTGGGTGAATGCAGTTCACAGAAATACATGAATGTAAAATACTTATACACATAAATAAATAAGTCTTAAATGAAGGAAGGAAGATGTAGTATTTAGAAAACGTAAAGCCAAAGTCAAGTCATTGAGTAAGTATTAAAATTAATGTGAAATAAAAACATTCAGTCAGAGATTTCTGTTTTCTCAGTAGAGCACCCACAACTCTTGTATTTGTCTTAGAGTCTCCAAACAAACAAATAAAAAACAGTATTTTATAATAGTAGATTAAAATCAACACTTTTATAAATAAACAAATATATTAAAGACAAATAAATTTCTTTATTAACATTTTTAAAAATATAATGCCATAAGAAGAGACAAGGAATAACAACAAAAAAGCAGTCTGAGACAGAAAGCTAAGGGCCAATGACCATGTCCTTCTTAGGGCTTGTTTTCTAAGTGTTTAAGAAAGAAAAAAACTGATCCTTGAGGCAGGTTAATAGGGGAGGGTGCTTGCCACCACACTCGAGCTTGAGGTCGTTCCCCAACTCCTAAGAGAATAGACTTCACTAGGTGTCCTCTGACCCTCACAGATGCACTGTCCACACATACAAAATAATTCATACAAAAAGAAAGAAAAGCAACCTCTAGGAAGAGCACTGTCATACATATGAGAGAGTAACTTGTTGCTTGAAAATCAGGATCAGGCGAGTTTAGCTTGTCTGGGGAAGCAGAAAGCTCTCAGTGAATTTTAAAAGCCTGTACTTTGGTCCGCTGGACAGTAAAAATTTGAAACAGTTCATGTTTCCTAAGCTACCTTCATTATCATTTACTTAGACTGTCAATCTATGTAGAAGACATATCCTAAACTGGAATCTGGAATAAAATGCTTTGGGGCTGTGGTTTTCTCCTTTACATTTAAATATAAAAGCTTGCGTCTTTTTTGAAGGGCTCAGGGCTTACAGACTTCTAAATTTAACTTTATTCACCTTCCCATTTATTATCCAGCCTCCTTTTACTTCAGAGCAGTTCTCTGCAGCAAAGCCTATGAGCTGGCTTCTCTATGGCACTTAAAAGTGTTTTTATAGGAAACAACCAAACATAAATAATAAATACTGAAGTACATTTTACTGTTCCATCACAGTGCTAATTTGCCCTCCGGTTCCTATGCAATGCATCAGGTACACAAGTCTAGACTCATTTAGATTAGAAAGAGGCCAGAATGTGTATTAGACATATATTTATCATCTTGATTTATTAAGGAGCAGCTGTAGAAATATACTAATTAAGTGCCGATGCTTTCTTTTTGAGACAATAATTGGGTTTTTTTTTTTTCCAGAGGGCAGCAGAGGAGTAAGGAAACAAACGGGCACGTATATTAGAATGCAATAAATTTCTTATGAAACAGTATTTCCCTCCGTGTACATGAAACTTATGACTTTAAAAGAGGACCACAGCTACAAAAAGGGTTATACCACAGACCAGATGTTCTCAGCCTATGCCTTGCATTCCTTCAGCAAACCTCTATCTCCAAAAATATTTATGTTATGCATCATAACAGTAGCAAAATGACAGTTATAAGGTAGCAACAAATATAACTTTAAGGTAAGGGTCACCACAGCATGGAGAACTGTATTAAAAGGCCATAGCATTAGGAAGGTGGAAAACCACCTTCCTAGACGTTCACGTAAAACATGCCAAGGCATTATTTATAGCATTTCATGTCACTTATCCTGTGGTTCCAAAGCATAGTAAACTGCTAAATTCTTAAATATGGATGGCTCCCCTCACCCATAATTTTTAATAGGAGTGTATGAATATTCACAGGCGACAAATCCTACGTGAACTACATTCTACTTAGATATGTAATTCTTATTGTAAATATAAATTTATGTAGATTATAGGTATTATTCTCACAGAGCAGAGGAGCTATAACTGAGCCAGCGTTTTCTTATAGACTTAACTGGAACCTCTCAGAGTTTGGCTCAACTTCTCCGCTGATGCTACTTAAATACTCAGGGAAAAGTTAAAACAAGAGCAATGTTTGAAAGTTGTGTTTGCTTATTGCCTCCATTTGCTCACTGCATGTAAATATATATGTAAACATTGAACTTCACAGACCTCAAATAATGAGAATAAATGTAATTCCACTGCATGACCTAAGATAATAAAATGCACAGGAGTGTTCTAGCAGATTTATTTCAGGCAAGCCCTGGAAGAGAGGAAGATAAAATGTTTCTTTGAAAACTGCTAGCCTAAGAAAAGATGTGACAACCTCAAATCTGTGTCTTCACACTGATCCCTAAACCAAATACACCCCCCCCCAAAAGAGCCAAGTCTTCATAGGGAAACAGCAAGGTTTTAACAAGATCTGGCTATGAATTCTACTTCTTACTTTCTTGGACCAGTAGCCATTTCCTAGGATCTACAGTGCTTAAATGTCCCGTACATGCAACCACTCACAAGCCCACCACTAACTCTCAGTGAGGGGACCATCCACCCCACATCATGAAACACATTGAGTTATTGTTAAGCATGCATGGAATTTTTTTCAGCTTATGCATATCCCTTTTCATGGGACAACGTGTGATGCTTCATTTTTTTTTTCACTCTCCTTTAAAACAAACCTGGTATAAAAATAGTTTACCGGAGCACAACTTTCCTCATCAGCTGGAAGATTTGTACAAATTGTTAGAACCATAATACAAATATAGACCCCCAAGTATACCAACAGGGGTGCTGCCGATCCAGCATGAGCAATGGTCACTGGGTTGCAATATGAAACACGTAATCAGAGTTTGCAAAAGAGAAAACACTGACAATGCTTCAGAATCTCAGCCCATGGGAGGCTTTTGAAGACCAACCCTTGATGCTCAGTTCTGAGGAAACCCATTGCTGCAACACTATTGCGTTCACGATGAGGGCATCAAGGGTGTGATTCCTTTTTCTAATGTTTGTTTGTTTCTCTTTTTAAAGCTTCACATTTGTCTGAACTTTATTAAAATTTCCACGAAAGAGTAATGATATTGATTGATACATGGCGATATCTACACAATGGAAATAATATGAGCGGAAGAATGACAAATGTTTTCATCTTAAAATTTACATTACTGGTGGCTAATGCTATCCAAATAGTATAGAAATGAATTAAGCAGATGTTATACATTTATTTCTTTCCCCCTCTTATTAAAAATTGATATTTTTCTTTCATAATATATTCTGATTATAGCTTATACCCCCCCTCTACTCCTCCCAGTTGCTCTCCACTTCTGCTCCACCCAGATTATCCCTTTCTGTCTCTTATTTAAAGAAAAACGGGTTTCTAAGGGATAATAATAAAGCAAAAACTCATACACTGAAATTAGATACAACAAACAAATAGAAGGAAAATATTCCTAGAGAATGGACAAGGAACCAAGACCCACTTATTTGCACACTCAGGAATTCCATACGGTGCTACAATAAAAGCCATAACACACACTCAAAGCACCTTTAGGATAAAAAGAAATAAAAATATTTAAGTAAAATAAAAAGACAGAATTAATAAACATAATTAAGATAATCGGGCATGACATTATGAGACCCAGAACCTCCAGAGATGCTGTTGAGTTTGTTTTCTGTTGACCATGTACTTCTGGGCATACAGCCTACCCTGAAGAGTAGTCTGTTTCCCACTGAAACTTCCTTGGAGGAAACTAAACTTTCACTGGCAAGTTGTTATCAACTGGAGACAGCTTCAGGGTTAGGGAGGGAGGAGTGATAACTACTTTTGTTTTCAGCTCTAGGGTCCCAGTCTGTGCAGACCTCTACATGCTCCCTCAGGTCTCTGTAAGTTCACATATGTATCCATTCTCTTAATTTAGATTACTTTGTTTTCTTTGTGTCCTTTAGTCCCCCTGGCTTTTGAACTCTTTCCTCCTCTCCACAGGGTTTCCTGAGCCATGAGAAGAGGGATTTGATGGAGACATCCCTTTAGAACTGAGTGTTACAAAGTCTCTCACTCTCTGGATGTCTGATTGTGGGCCTCTGTATTTGCTCCCAAATGCTGCATGAGGAAGCAGCTCTGATAATGGCCGAGCAAGGAATTCATCTATGAGAGTAGCAGAATGTCATTTGGAGTCATTTTATTGCTACTTGGTTTTACCCAAGGTCCTTGGGCTATCTAGTGTCAGGTTCTTAGTCACTGAGAAGTGTCAGTAATGGGTTTCATCTCATGGTGTGGGACTTAAATCAATCAGATACTGTTTGGTTATTCCCACATGCTTTGTGCCACCATCACACTAGTGTGTCTTTCAGGCAGGACATTATTATCCATCTAAGGTTTTGTGGCTGAATTTTTGTGTGTGTGTGTGTGTGTGTGTGTGTGTGTGTGTGTGTATATATATATATATATATATATATATATATATATATATATATATAT
>OU015752.1:19278446-19304355 GCA_907169655.1 Acomys percivali
TTTTTTTTAAAAGAGAGGGCTTTTTAAGTGTCAGAGAAAAGGCATATTAAACTATTATTTCTTTCTTGGTGATCATAAAACCATGCATTCTGAAATCAGGACAGCTAGATACTTAAAAGCCCTACATCCATGGTAATAAATAAAATGAATGAATAATTGAAATTTTGTATTATGTTGCACCAATAGATTAATTTTTACAAGAAACTTATTTCCAGTCATGATCTTAGGAAGTGAACTCTCATTAGTAGCCGTCAGTGAAGGGGGGAGGTGGTGGACATTTACTACACAGAGGTAAACTACAAGGCTAAAGTTCTTCTTGACTTTTAACAGCATTCCACAGGTAATTCATAATCAACTCAACAATCCAAACTGGCTCTGAGGTAGATCTTGATGCCATATCATAGATATCTTCCCCCTAATCATTGCCAATTCCAGAAGCTTTTAAATCCAGGCAGTTCTTTGAAAGCTTTAAAGGGAGACTCCATTCAGAACAAAGACAATTCACCTTTTTCAAATCATGGAAAAACTAAACCCTCAAAACAAATCTCGCCATGAAAATAGAACATATCATTAAAAGAAGTTGATTTAGATAAAACTACTGCAGCTTCCAGTGTCACATTCTTTCCATGCACAGATATAGGTATGTGATGTTTCAAAAAATCAGAACTTGTTTATGAATTTACTTCCATTCTCTTTATAATAATCCTGAATATGAATAGCAGTTCTGTGTTTCACAGGTTAGAATGTGGTTTTTTTGCTAATCTTTTTACGTCTCTTATATGTCTGCCTATGCATGATATGTGTGTAGGATGCATATGTGTGTGTTTGTGTGTGCACATATTTGTGATTAAGTGCAGATGCATAAATGGCGCTGTGCACTTTGGGAGGTTATAAAACAGTGTGTCAGGTTGTCAGGTGCCAGTCCTCTTCTGCTTTCTTTGGGACAGTGTCTCTTGTCATCCACGCCTGGATCCTGCAGACAAGGTGGCCCGTGAGCTCTCAGGGAAGTCTCCTGTCTGTCTTCCATCTCAGTATAGGAACTCTGGGTGTATAGATGTGTGCTATCACATACGGTTTTACATATGCTCAGGAGGTCTGATTTCAGGTCTTTATGCTTGCCCCGTAATAGCTCCTAACCATTGAGCCATCTCCGCAGCCCCCTACTGTTATTTTCATGCCAGCACCAATCCCTTACTGTTATCTTTGCCAAGAACTTTCAGAAAAATCCCATGCCTCTTCATCTGAAATAAATATTTCCTTTATGCTTCTTCAATTCAAAATAGCTGTCCATTTTCCTTCAGTTGAAGATTTAAATGACATGTAAATGTTTTTTTGCTTCTTGGATGAGGTAGTAAGCAGAACTAGCTTGAAATCTAGGTAAAGAAAGGAAGAAAATGCAGTGACTCCCAGTGGACGCAAAAGGAACATCTGAAACCAAATAGGAGAGAGGATATGCCTCATTCTCTCAGTTCATGACTTAGCATCGATCCTAGGAAGCATGGTTTTGAATGCAATGGGGTCCATTTCTGATGGTTTTCTTGGTCCTGAATTCTTTCTACTCTAATATTTCCTCCAATGGTAGAAATAAAGTATCCCACAATACATTTTTTAATCAAAATCTTACCCAGCAGATGTAAAATATAGTAAATTACTGAGCACCCACAATTCCCAACCTAGGACAAAGACACTGGGGGCAGAGCAAACAGTACAGCTTGGCTTCTTATTTTTTGGGCTTTCAGTTTAAAGTGTAAGGCAGATACTATGTAAGCAACTACAATGCTAAGTGCTGCAAAGGAGAAGCCTAGACAGCAGTGGAGATGGATAGTGGGAGACCTAGCACAGTGTACGCAACTGTAGATGCATGGGATGGGCAAATGGGGATGTGCACACAACATGCCAGAGGCTCTGTCAACTTAGCAGAAACCTGAAGGATGAAGCAAAGGGATAAAGAGCTGTTAGTTCTTATGTGCTGGTGCTCAGCTCTCAACTCCAAAAGGTCCCGTTAGTTAGGTTATATGTGCATTCTTCCTGTACATGCAAGCAATGCCTTTCACAGATGTCTGTAAGATGAATAAGAGTGGATAACCAATGAGTATGGGTAGGAAATGATTGAAGGAGAAGAAATGTACTCTTGAGGAAGGAGAATAAACTACATTCAAGAAGAATCATGGCAGCCAAGCATGGCACCAGGGATGCAATGGCTGGCCTTTATCTATTGTTCCAATGGCTGGCCTTTATCTACTGTTACCGGCTTATCTTTTTTATTCAAAGTATAAAATCATTTCTTTTGTCTTTTTTGTTTGTTTGTTTGGTGGGTTAGGTTGGTTGGTTTTGGCTGGCTTTTTAAAGACATAGTTTCTCTACGAAACCCTGGATATCTTGGAACTCACTATGTAGACCAGGCTAGATTAGAACTCACAGAGATGCCCTCCCTCTACCTCCCAAGTGCTGGGATTAAAGGTGTGTGCCACGGTGCCCCAATGAGTCATTTTTACAAAAAGTACTCAAAACATCACTCATTATTTAATTCTGAGGAGTGATGAAGTTTAATGAACAGCTAGATTTTTTTTTTTTTACTTTGCTTACTGTTATTTTATGAGCTTTTTTGATGGTAGAATTGGGACTACAGCCAATTTTAGCTCTCTACAAAGACTAGTGCAAATACATAGGCTGGGAAGGGTAAGGTTTAGGGAGGAAGGAGAATATATGGATTCTTGGGGTGAATGCAGTTCATTGTACCAACTCAGAATGAGGCATCATTTGACTCAACTTTTAATGTATTGTGTTTTAGGCACAAGGTGAAAGGTACAAATAGGACATGAAAAGTAGTTGTAAAGAAAAGATCTTATCCTTAGGTAAAAATTTGGGAATAAAACAGCACATTTTGGTGTATTCATAGCTTTTATGCATGTCAAAATTATCTAAGTGTATTAAAAGGATTAGAAATCTCAGTAGAATTAAAAACATCTCAAACTTAATATCTCAAACTTTATTAGACTTTCGAGAAAGAAAATAAAATCCTATTTTTTCCTGGTCACTTCTCTCATACAAGCCTGACTATTCACTAAGGGCTGGGGACATCCTCAGTAGTTAAGAGCACTGGATTTTCTCCTGGAGGACTTGGGCTCAATTCCCAGAATCCATGATGGCTCACAACGCTGGTGTCCAAGGTCACTAGGCGTAAATGTGGTACATACGCATACACTCATACACATATAATAATAATAATAATAACAACAACAATAAAAATAATATAAAAATAAAAATTTTAAAAAGCTGTGTGTGATGGTGTGCCCTTCAATCCAGCACTCAGGAACCAGAGGCAGGCAGTTCTCTGTGAGTTCGAGGCCAGGCTGGTCTACAGAGTTAGTTCAAGGCCACACAAAGAAACCCTATCTTGAAAAACCAAATAAACAAACAACAAATAAATAAATAACTATTGATGAAAATTTTTGAGTGTTTTAATTTTTCTGTTTTTAACATTTGAGAATTTTACACAAGTAAATAATGTGCTTTGACGAAGACCACACCTAATTTCCTCCCTTCCAACTCCTCTGCTACAGCCACTGTCACTAGCCCTTTCCCATTTCCATTTGTTCTTTTTCTTTTCTTTCTTTCTTTCTTTCTTTCTTTCTTTCTTTATTTCTTTTCTTTTCTTTCTTTTTTTTTTTTGAGACAGCATTTCTCTGTGTTAGCCTTGGCTGTCCTGGACTTGCCTTGTAGACCAGGCTGGCCTCGAACTCAAAGCAATCTGCCTGCCTCTGCCACCTGAGTGCTGGGATTAAAGGAGTGCTCCACCACACCTGGCCTTGTTCTTTTGTTTTCAAGCTGAAAGATCTGCTGTGTCCTGCCTATATGGTCATGGCATGGAGCCATCTATTGCAGCATGATTTGCCTCTCAGGAGTTGTAACTTTGAAGACAGCTGCCTCTACCAGCCCCTATCTCTTGCCAGTAGCCTCAAATAGGGCTGGAAATTCTGGACCATGTCCCTTCTCAGTGCTGGTGTTTCTGTCTCACTTGATGTTATACAGGTCTTCAGTAGGCTGTCGCATCCTCTGTGAGTTTATATGAGCAACTACCCTGTTGAGTTTGGAAAACAACTGTAAAACAGTGTTTTCTACTGCCTATGGTTCTTATAATCTTTTCACACACACACACACACATGCACACACACCTTCTCTGATGATTCCTGAATCTTTGGAGGCTTGTTCACTGGTGGTAAGTAATTGTGGGTCTCTTCACTAATCACCATCTATTACAAAAAGAAGCTTGTCTGATGAGGCATGAGTGACGCACTAATTTGTAGGTATAATGCTAAGGCATTGGGAGTTTGTGTGACACTAAATCCATTTAGCAGAATGATCATAATAGGTTCACCCTGCAACCTATGAGCTACCTTAGCACAGGTCCTTGGCCCTATTAATGGTGCCAGAAATTGCTACATCTTGCGAAGCTGACCTTAAATCCAATCTGAAAGCCTTTGATTATTCCCATGAATTTTCCAGAGTAGTCATTACTGTAGCTCACAGAGAGAGTTCATGGCTGAGTCAGACTGATGGTTATTTTTATTCCTTGGCAGTATGGATAACATCTGTCTTCCATCACCGATGAAAGTAGTAGTGATGAAGATACCAGATGAGTACCAGCTTGATAACCCCATGTTCTGAGACTCAAGTGTATGGTATCTTCAGCAATAGTCTTATCATCAAGTTCTGGTGGTATCCAAGAGCATTGGAATAGTCAGAAATCTGGAGGAATCTGTAGAAACCCACTGATCGACAACTCCTGACAAGGGGACCCACACTTGACCCTGAACTTATTGTTGCACAGCACATAGTGCCTATGTGATCTTTTACCTCACTGTTACTGGGTAATTTCATATATACAAACAGAGTCTTCTACAGTAGTAGATCTACATATAAAATTTTCAAAGGCATTTAGTGTTTGTTAACTTCCTAATACTCTCTCCTCTAATCTGCCTTCCCATATCCCATTCCACTTAATCCTTCTTGCTCTATTCCCCTTCATCCTACCTACATTGCATATTTCTCCCTTGAAATCCTCCCATGGTCCCTAATTACTTGCCTAACTTTTATGGGTATTCCAGCTTAAACACACACACACATCTGTGATTCTAAGCTAGCATCCACAAATGAGAGAGAATATGTGATGGTTGTCTTTCTGACGCTGGGTTGCCTCACTCAATATAATTTTTCCCAGGTTGATCCATCTACCCACAAATTTTATTTTTCTTTAGAGATGAGTAATATTCCACTGTGTGAATGTACCACATTATCATTGGGTTTTTATTGTTGATGGACATCTCGGCTATTTCTTTTTCTTGGTAATTGTGAGTAGAACAGCAATGATTATGGATAAAAATGTCTCTGCAATAAATTAGTCATCTATCTTATTTTCTCTTATCTAGAGTTTGAGTATATGCCTTTCTACACATCATGTCAGCATTTATTGTTATTTGTGATTTTATATAAGTCATTCGTCCTGAAGTAAGGTGGAATCTCAAAGTAGTTTTAATTATCCTGATGACCAACTATATTGAACATTATTCTTTCTCATTTTTTGGATTATATCTTTTATTTTTGAGAATATAATTACATCATTTTCTACTTCACCTTTCTCCCTCCAAACCATCACATATACCCTTCTTGCTTTCTTCCAAGTTCATGGCCTCTGTTTTCATTAATTGTTGTTAAACACACACACACACACACACACACACACACACACACACACACACTTCTAAATATAACCTGCTCAGTCTGTATAATGTTATTTGTATTTATGTACTCTGGGCTGACCATTTGATATTGAACTTTTCCATTTCTACGTCTCCTTTTGAGAATTCTGCTCAATTCCATGCCCCAATACTTAACTGAGCTCTTTGTTTTCTTGATCTTTAGGGCTTCATTTGCTTCTTTGCTTGTTTGTTTTGTCTGTGTGTTTAACTGGTTCTTTGTAAATTATAGACACTAATCTCCTGTCAGAATATTGGTGAAGATCTTCTTCCATTCTGTAGGCTGCCTCCTTACTTAGATAATGGTGTTTTGTTTGTTTGTCTTTTGTTTTAATAGAAGCTTTCTGGTACTATCAGGTCCTATTTACCAATTATTGGCTTAATACCCATGCTACCAGAGCCCTCTTCAGATTTTTTTTCTATGCCAAATAGTTTAAACATGTTCCAGAATTTTTCCTCTAAAAGATTCAGGGTATTGAGTTTTATGTTGAAGTCTTTTATCAATTTAAAGTTGAGTTTTATGTAGCATGCGAGATAAATATTTAGTTTCATTCTTTTACACATCTCTATTCAATTTGATGAGCAATATTTTTTGGTGCTATCCTTTCTCCTATGTTTCTTACCTCTTTGTCAAAAATCAGGTAGCATTTGGATTGTATGCTTGCTTGTATGTGGATCCTCAATTTTACACCATTAACAAAAGTATCAATTTTTATGCCAGTAACTTGTTTCTTTAGCATTATAGTATATAGTTATCTGTATATTTGTATACAGATTATCTGTAGTATAACTTAAAGTCGGGGATGGGGATACATCCAACAATTCTTATATTTTTCCTAATTGATTTACTTATCCTAGACATTTTGTTTTGTCAAATGAAATTTGATTTTTTTTTAAATTTTCTGTGAATAATTACATTGGAATTTTTCACAGGGATTATACTGAATCTATAAATTGCTTTGCTATAATAATCATTTAGAATATTAATTATACAGATGGAGAATCATAGAGATTCTTTCCATCTTCTGATGTCTATTTCAGCTTATTTTTTCTCCTGTGGATTAAAGTTTTCAGTATACAATCCTTTCAGTTTCATGGTTTGAAGAAACTACTTACTAGCCCTTTGGAAGTTATTGTGAATAATATTATTTTTTAAATTTATTTTTAATTTATATATTCACTTTACATACCAATTGTAGCACCCTCTCTCCTCTCTTCCTGGTCCCTCCCTCCTACCATCTTCCCCATTAACTGCCCACCCCCATCATCAGAAAAGGGAAGTTCTGGCCCAAACACTCCAACACTTCAAATTGCATCAGGACTCAGCTCAACCTAACCCACTGAGGCTGGGCAAGGCAGTCCCATTAGGGAGAAATGATAGAAAGCAGTCAACAGAGTCCATGTCATAGGCAGCACTTGCTCAACTTACTAAGGGACCCACATGAAGATGAAACTGCTCATTGGTTACACATGTGTAGGGGTCCTAGGTCCAGTCCATGAATGCTTTTTATGGTGCCTTTGTCTCTCTAAGCCCCCATAAGTCTAGGTTAGTTGATTCTGTTGGTCCTGCAGCATTCTTGTCCCCTCCAGGTCCTTCTATCCTCTCTCCCACTTTTCCACAGGACTCCCCAGCTCCACCTAATGTGTGGCTATGAGTCTCAGCATCTGAGTCCATCAACTGCTGGGTGGGGCCTCTCAGAGGCTTCTATCTGTAAACATGGGAGAGTATCCTTAGTGATGTCAGGGGTTGGCTCTCTACTATGGAATGGGTCTCATGTCAGGCCAGGGTTTTGTTGGACATCCTCTCAGCCTCTATTCTAGCTTTGTCTCTGCACATCTTATAGACGGGTAGCCTTTGGGTCAAACGTCTTGTGGGTGGATTGGTGTTCCCTTCCCACCTCCTCAGTCTCCTTTCTTGGAGGCTGCTAGGAGGCTCAGCTAGAGACATTCCCATATTCTCCCTACAGCATATAGGTCTTCTGGTTGTCTCAATGAAGCCCTCAACCTGGGTTTCCCTTTTCCTTCCAAGCCCTCTAACTTCTCCTTCCTATTTTCCCACATTTGACCCCCATCTTGTTTCCCCCACACACACCCTCACCTATTCAGTTCTTTCTCTGCTTTCATTTCCATATTTCCCCACCTGAATGACATTCAAGGAGGGCCTCCTTTGGGCCCTTCTTGTTACTTAGCGTTTTTGGGTCTGTGAAGTATAGCATGGTTATCCTGTAATACATGCTAATATCCACTTACAAGTGAGAACATACCTTGTATTCTATTCCTACCATGTCTTTCCGGGTCTGGGTTACCTTCCTAAGGGATGACCCTTTCAAATTCTGTTTGCCTGCAAATGTCATGATTTCCTTGTTTTAAATAGCTGAGTAGTATTCCATTGTGTAAATGTACTAGAGTTTCCTTATCCATTCTTCATTTGAGGGATAGCTAGTTTGTTTCCAGTTTCTGTTATTATGGACAAATAGTTCCAGCTATTATGAATAAAGCTGCTATGAACATAGTTGAGCAAATATCCTTGTGGTATGGTGGAGCATCTTTTGGGTATATGCCCAGAAATGGTATAGCTGGGTATTGAGGTAGTACTATTTCTAATTTTCTGAGATAGCACCAGACTGATTTCCAAAGTAGATGTATAAGTTTGCAGTCTGATCAGCAGTAAAGGAATGTTGCCTTTTCTCAACATCCCTACTAACATGCTGTCACTTGAGATTATGATCTTAGACATTCTGTCAGGTGTAAGATGGAATGTCAGAGTCCTTTTGATTTGCATATCCCTGATGACTAGTGACATTGAGCATTTCTTTAGATGCCTCTTTGCCATTCAAGATTCCTCTGTTGAGAATTATCTCTTTAGCTCTGTACCCCCATTTTAATTGGGTTATTTGGTTTCATGGTGTTTAATTTTTTGAGCTCTTTATATATTTTGGATATTTGTCTTTTGTCAGATGTAGGGTTGATGAAGACATTTTACCATTCTTTAGGCTGCCATTTTGTTCTGTTAACAGTGTCCTTTGCCTTACAGAAGGTTTTCAGTTTCATGAGGTCCCATTTATTAGTTGTTGATCTTAGATCCTGAGTTGTTGGTGTTTTGTTCAGGAAGTTGACTCCTATGTCAATGAATTCAAGGCTGCTTCCCACTTTCTCTTCTAATAGATTTAATGTTTCTGATTTTATGTTGAGTTCCTTTATTCACTTGAACTTGAGTTTGTGCAGGGTGATAAATATGGATCTATTTGCATTTTTCTACATGTACATATCCGGTTAGATTTTTTTCTGCAGTAGAGTTATTTGTTTCACGGAACACAAGAAAGTGAATTTAAATCTATGCTTATGAAGATAATAGAGATCTTTAATGAGGAAATGGATAAATCCCTTAAATAAATACAGAAAAATACAATCAACAGGTAAAGGACTTTAAAAAGGAAATGAATAAATCACTTAAATAAATATAGAAAAATGCAAACAAACAGGTGAAGGAAATAAATAAAATGCTTCAAGACATCAAAATGGAAATAGAAACAAAGAAGAAAACACAAATTGAGGAAATCCTAGAGATGAAAAATTTAGAGAAGAAAATGGAAACTACAGAGCTAAGCATCACCAACAGAATACAAGAGATAAGGAAAGAATCTCAGGTGCAGAAGATACAATCAAAGAAATCAAATCATATGTCAAAGAAAATGTTAAATGTAAAAAAATTCCTCACACAAAACATCCAAGAAATCAAGGACACTATGAATTGTATTAGTTCTATTATTTACTTTTTTTTTTTTAGTATGGCTGTTGGTGGTATACATAAAGACTACTTATTTTTGTGTTAATTTCATATACTGCTATTTTTGTTGAAAGTGTTTATTAGCTGTAGGAATTTGCTGATGCCGCATTTAGGGTCTTTTATATGTAGAATTATACAATCTGAAAATAATGATACTTTATATTTCTCACTGTCTATTGCACCCACTGCATCTTCCTCCTCGTTGCTCTGCTTATGACTTCAAGTACGGTATTGAAGAGGAACTATGAAAAAGGAGATCATTCATTGTCTTGTTCCTGATTTTAGTGTGACTACTATGATTTTTCTCCATTTAGTATGATGTTGACTGTGGCTCTGTTGTACATTATTTTTGTTATGTTAAGACATGTCCTTTTATACCAATATTTTTGGGCCTTCTATCATGAAAGCATGTTGGATTTTGGCAAAGGCCTTTTCTATATCTAATAAAATTATGATGTGGCTTTTGCCTTTCTGGCTATTTGTGTGGCAAGTGACATTTATTGATTTACATATAATGAAACATCCCTGCATTTCTAGCATGAAAATTACAACATCATGGGGGTTGGTCTTTCTGATGTGTTCTTTAATTTGTTTTATAAGGGTTTTATGGACAAATTTTGCATCTATGCTAATCAGAAAGACTGGCCTAATTTTTTTTCACTTTTTTGGATCTTCATTTGGTTTAGGTATCTTTGTAATGCTACTTTCATAAATTGAAATTTGAACTTTCCCTTCCTTTTCTATATTAGAAAATAAGTTGAGGAGTATTGGTGTTAGTTCTTTAAAAGTCTGATAGAATTCTATACCGAGTCCATCTGGATTTGGGATATCTTAGAAGAAAGGGTTTTGTTTGTTTGTTTTAAATTACTGCTCCTATCCCATTGGTTGTTGTGAGTCTCCTTAAATTATGTACTTATCTTTGTATAATTTGGGAGGTCTTATTTCATTTCCTTTAGACTTTCCAGTTTAGTAGGATACAGGTTTTTCGATCATTGCTTTATGATACCTTGAACTTGCTGTGTTATAATACCTTAGCTTTCATCTCTCTTTTTTATTAATTTTACTTTTCTCTGGTTTATTTGGGGGTTAATTTGGTTAAAGGCTTTTTAATCTTGCCAATTTTTTCAAATAGCCAACTATTTAATTGATCCTTTGTTTTTTTTTATTGTTGTTGTTTATATTTTACTGATTTCAGCCCTGAATTTGATGATGGTTTTACATCTACTGCTGGTTTTTGCTTTTCTCTGGCCTTCCTGTGCATTATTAAGGTTTTAACTTGAAATCTATCAAATTTTATTATATAATCACTTAGTGCTATAGAATTTCCTTAGCCTTGTCTTTCTTGACTCCATAGATTTTTAATGTTTTCTATTCATTTACATTTAATTCTAAGAATTGTTAATTTTTCCCTTGATGTAATTCTCATCCTGTAGTGTGCCATTTGCTTTCCATGAATTTGTATGCCCTCTGAAGTTTCTATTGTTGTTTATATCCATCTTTATTCAATTATAACCAAATAGAATGAAGGATGTGATTTCAATTGCTATGTATTTATTGAGGCCCACTTTGTATCTAACAGTGGTTAATTTTAGAGAAAGTTCCATGAGCTAGTGTTTGGATGGTACATTCACTAGAGGATACGTTAAGGAAGTGGATTCTCTCCTTCTATTATGTGGGTTGTAGGTATTGACATCAGGTCATCATACTTGGAAGCAAGTGCCTTTAACAGGTGAACCGTCTTGCTATCCCAACAATAAAAACATTTTAAACTAAGCCATTTTAGTCCCCAAGCCATCATGACAACTCAGTAGCAGATATGAACATTTCCAAAGATGCCCCACCCAAACGCATTTGCCCTCCTATCTTAGCACTTTACACACAATTGCACCTGAAATGTTTCTCTCACCCTTACTTTGAACAATATCTATCTATCTTTTGGTCTGAGTCAAAGCTTTGATATGCCTGGAAAGCCTTTTTTTCTTCATCCCAGAAGAGGGATGTCCCAGGATGCCTACTGATTCTCCTTTGTCTTATTTGCAGCACCTGTTGGAATTTTCTACTATAGTATGTAAGTAATCTTCCTTCCTGACTTCTGGTGTTTCCATTCTGGTCCATAAACTTCTGCTTTTCAGGCTATAAATTGTATCTATGGATTTTCAGAAACTTCGGCACTGTAACCTATGCTAGTCCTCCTTGAGCACAAAGAGGATACAGTATATATAAACAAACATAATGATATGCATGTATGGAAAATGTGTAATGGAGATGGAATGTAGCTCAGCAATTAAAAGAACTTGCTGCTCCTCCTGGGGACATAAATCTGTCTCTCATAAACCCAGCTGAGTGGCTCAAAAAACCACCCAAAACTTTAGCTCAAGGAGATCACACACCCTTTTCTAGCTTTAGCAGGTGGCTGAATTCATATGCTTACATGGTCAAACAAATATATACATAAGTAAAACTAACAAAGAGGAAAGTGTCATGATAAAAACAATTATTTTATGTAATAATTATTTTTTAATAATGTATGACAAATAGACAGACAGAGAACCAGTTTGACATTTGCTTCAATTTTCCTCCTTTTTCTTCTAAGTTATTGTTCCCTAGGAAGGTGCATCAGAAAGGACAAAAGCCTTTATTTTTTATCACTAACGGTCTGGCTCTTTATGTCTGTGTCAGTGGATCCCTATGCTTGACCATGTGTTTTGTGTAGTATGACTTCAATGCCAACTCTGTTATAGGAACATTGGATACATGTTTTATGCAGGCAAGAGGAGCTTGTCCGGGTTTGCATAGAACCAGCACTCTCCTACTCCTTCCTTCAGCTCACAAATTAGTAGACAACTTCTCTCCCACAGCCTCTCACTGCTAAGGCTTCACACCCGCCAACTGATTATGTGGAAGAGGCAATCAATATGTTCAGTATTAACTAGGTATTGTCTGTGTTCATACCAATTTTAAAAAACGCAAAGAACTTTATTATACCATTAAATAATGGCATTGTAACTCGCTCCACTCTGGCCATCACTTTGTTTCCTTTATTTCACATTCAGACAGGCTTCAAGCAACCAGCATCGTGGTTTAACAATTCTCACTGTCAGGGTCTCTTGCAGTTCATTTATACTGAGATCCGATTGCCTTCCATCACTCCCGCAGTCTACTGTATGTAATCAGGAGGACAATCTTGTAGTGAAAGGTACAACACATTGCTAAAAAATGCTCAAATGTCTGCTTCTAACTCAGTGCAAGACAAGGTCACTCTTTGCTCAGGCTACAAATTGAAAAATTCAGCATCCAGTATGCCACCTGCATTCTTCTTACTTTCTCCTAGCCATATGGCTCTTCTGAAGGCTCCTCCTCACAGTAAGCAGGTCTATCCTCAGGTCTTGTGCTCTCTCCCTGATTCCTCTACCAGACAGATGATCCTCTAGTACTTACATAGCTCCATTATATATCACTTGAAGTTCACCATGGGAAGTAGGTTCCCACAAACCACCTGTACTAAAGGGTCGCTTTAGTTAACCCTACCACATTTTTTTCCTTTACAATGGTCACCACTAGTCTACATATTATGTGATTGTTTATTGTCCATCTCCTTAAACACATACAAACACATATCCATACTACCATATAATAAGTATAAAAACAAATTTAAATATGAAGGTATTTCACCTTGCTTTATTCATCACAATAGTTTATTTACTAGGATGTCTCTAGCAAATACATGGCGCATTTTCAATAAATATTGTGTTTGAATAAATGAATGTTAATTAAGAATTCATCAATTACTCTCTAAATCTGTGCCAATTAGGGAGAAATCTTGTCTCTCATACATGTGCAAGTCACACCAACATGACCTTGACAATGTAGAGAATACAGCCCCTACCCTCTTCTAGAGAGAGAAAAAAAGCCTCCCAATTGAATGCCACATTCCCCGACACAAACACTCTGCAACATTTCTCCATTTCTTCACTGATATACTGTAGGATGAGATGTAGAGTTGAGTTTGGCAGCCTCTTATTAAACCCACAGATAGGAAGAAGTCTGACTCTAATTGTTGCTGTTCATGAGGCTATTTTTAAAGTGAAGGATATTTGCATCTTGAATAGTCAACACTGAATTTTAGCTATATTTCCACAATAAGAATTTTCACCCAATGCCATATTCCAGACTTACATATTTACAAGTATGCCCTTTTTCCAACTAGATTATAAGTATAACTCATAAAGCTGTCATACTCTCTTACTACATTTTGACAATCGCACAGCATAGGCCCTGCTACACTCTACTTAAATACAATTTTAGGAGCCAACTTGTTTAAAATCAAAATATTTACACTCCTACAGTGTCCCTGTCCTGCACTTTAAAGGCATTGCCACCTTTAAACAGCTCTCTCTCTCCCTTCTTGTTTCTACATGAGGAGTGATTGTAAAGTCTGGCCATAATGCATATCACAAATGATACATAAAATTCTGAGCAAGCTTCTCCTTTTTCCTCATCTTAAGTGCAAAATATGCCTACTGCCTCTAAGATGACGCATCTGCGGTGTCTTCAAGAAATGATCATTCTAGCATTTTATCACTGTAGGTATGTATTTTTAAAATTATATATTTGAACCCAGATCAGGTTTCTCAGAACCAGAATCCCAGCACTTGGAAGACTGAGACAGGGAGAAGAAGGAAGTTTGAGGCCAGCTTGAGTTATAAGGTCAGTGATCTGAAAGGTTATGATAGAAGACCCAGTCTCATAAAATATGTGTATATGTGCTTGTTATATTTCAGAATCAGAGTCAGTATCACATGAAATAAAGCCATTATTTTTTATCCTATGGCTACTTCAACTATCATTTGGAAGGTAGATAACTGGGTAAGGAAATGTTAAATTGGAAATAAAATCTTATCTTTCCTATGAGGAATTGGTCAGGTTGTTTATTTCTGCCATTACATTAGTTCTTGAGACATTAAAGCTACTGACTAATTTGATTCTTCTGGCCACAGTATAACATTAGAAATTAATAGGTCTTTGGAATGGATTCCATTATGCTGTTGTACGAGTAAGTTCTAGTGTACAGTATTATTCAGTAAAGAATATCTTCACGTGGTTGACACATGGGCTCCCCCACCCCCATTGGATGAAAAAAAAAAAAAAGAGCAGTGGTTCGTGAAACTGCAGAATTAATTTGCAATAAGAAATATGAAATAAGGAAATGGAAAGAGGACCCTTGTGAACCCTGCTCCCTGTTACAGATTGACTCATAAAACCTTAATCAGAGACTCATCAACTTACCAACACCAGCTAGGCCAATGGCTACTTATAAAGTATGAGTTCACTCTTACAATATAGAGAATTTTTCTAGAGGTAATAAAACTTTATGTTTATATTTGTCTTTTCTGAGTTCAAAGTCCTCCATAAACCTTACTTTCTCCCAAAAGAGGCAGAGAAAAAAATGACCTTTTGAAAATACTAACAGAGTAGGCTTGAGCTTTGGTTAAGAAAAGGAGGCTACAGTACAGTTAGAAATCACATCTAAGTTTTCTGACTCCTGATTCAATGGTAGAGGCAGGTTTTTGTATTTCTATGATTGCTATAGGTTACCCTAGGAACTAGACCAAGTGTTTTCCGTGGAGAACTTCCTTGTGAGACACTGTGACACCACGTAAACCTTGTGGCTTAGAAATATCAAATAGATATTATGGAAGTGGAAGGGACCAGTGGCCATCTGCTTCCTTAGAAAAACATGGACTCAGTAAACCTCACTAGTTTACACACTGAAAGAAAGAAAGAGCCGGTAACCAGTTTAGAGAAAATACAAAATATAGAGATCATTCAAGCAAATTGTTATTATATTCAATGCATCAGGGGAAAAGACAATCACTAGCACTCAATGCATGTGTCTTGTTTTCTAAGGACTACATTAACTGCTTTGCCTGAAAAACTCAGTTACACATAATGTCCAGGTAATGAGGTGCCATGTCCCCCATACCGATGCTCAACAAATAATGTGGTAAGCCAAGCCTTTCACCTAATGTCACACAGCTAATAAAAGAGGCTAAGAACCCCCATCTCACCACCAGTCCCACATATTTTATATGTACAGCAATAAAAAGTCCAACTTAGCCAAAGTTAGTGATTTGCTAGCCTTTCTTGTTACACATGAATTACTAGTAAACACATTTATAAGTAGCTTTCCACTGCACACACATATAATGAAAGACTATTTAGTTTGGAATACATCTTAGTCACAGAGAGTTTGCCTACCATGTGTGAGGATGTGTGTTCAATCTCAAGTATAAATAATGGCAATAAAAACAATAGCGCCTTAAATGTGTGTTGCCTTCCAAGTAAGAAATAGCTTCTTTGTATATTTAAGGGACTGCACAGTTGTAGTATAGGGAACACCTAGAGATACGTGGATGCTTCACAAATCTTTGTATCTACACAATCTACTTCACAGTTAAATTAATTGAATATAGCATGTCATTTTTTAAAATTGAAATCACTGGCTTCCAGTAAGAGATGAACACAAAGAAGAAACTGTAGAAATATCATTAAGTATAAGATTAAAATGTTAAAGCGAACATAAAAATCAGTTGCCTGCTGTTTGTTTTTAGTGAATAGATTAAAATTAGTCTGGCCTCCTAACATGATTAGGACCGGGCTTTTAACAAGCATAGTTAAAATAAGTTTTACGTCTTTTAGTTCTACTCACTTATTTAAACATTCATGCAATCAGCTATATATTTATTAAGTGCCTTGTAGGGACTTATAAAAAGCAGGCTGCAGAGATAGATGAGATAAATATTGGAGGTCACTACAAGTGGGATAGTGTGAAGAAAGAGACGACAGTGGTGAATGGAGTATGAAGGAAAGAAACAGTCACAGAAAAATGTGGAAATTAGAGTAATTAGAGGATACTATGATACCCAAGTCAAAGCATCATTCAGAGCTAATATCCTGAGGATATCCAGGGATGACTGCAGAAACAGAAAATGTATAAGAAATGAAGGTTGGAAATTAAGCACAATATTTAAGACAGAAATCACTCAACAATTAAATGTGGCCCCCTGAGTGCTCGCTGTTCCCTGAGAGAGGAACCCAGGGGTGTTTCCCAACTACAACATGGCGTAGATGTGGAGACTTTCTTCACTTGGAGAGAAGTTGGCTGGACAAATAATTGTTAAAGCAATATTTGCAAAATTGGTGACTAAATCCCATACCAAGACTTTTTAAGGCTTTTGTAATAGGTGCTAGGAAGGATAGGCATCCATAGAAGGCTTTGCATAGATAACAGCAGCTGGCTGTGAAGGATTATGGGAAACTGTGAAGACCTGGTGGTAGAAGGGGGAACAGTGATCCTCAAAGCCCATTGCGGTCACTCTGAAAAATAATTGGGATTTCTATGATTAGGGAGAAAATAGGGAGAAAATAGGAATGTTGACAAATAGATGGATTTAGAATCCAGGTTGGATTTAGATTGCAGGTTGAATTGGATATAGTCAAGAATGGTATGGATTAAAGACAAATCCTCCTTTTAATTTCACCTGGAAAATTTCCAGTTAACTGTTTTCTCCTAGCCTCATAGAACTTATTCGGATAGTATGAAAATAATTGATTAATAGAAAAAGCACATCTAAAGTTCTCCAGTCTTTGATCTCCAAAAAAAGGGATACGCTCTTTGCCTAGCAAATCTCCAGTATCTCTGTGCGTTTTTTAGTTTAGGTAAGAGTATCAATATAGTGTTTTACATAGTTCATGATTCAAAAGGCACCAAAGGCATTTCCTTATTGAAGTACATAAAAGTATCTAGCATCCCCTGTACCCACCTATTTATCAAAAAGGACCTTCCACAGAAGACAGCAATATATTCTGCGAGATCACATCTGCCTTCCCATTCCAACCACATCTCAGTCACACTCAGCTTTTTGAAAGAGATAGCTGCAAAGGATGCATGTACCCAAAGTACTGGAGACTCAAAGGCTTGCCTAGATTTTGCCACAAAAAAAAAGCCATTGGCTCCATACTACCTTTTCTCATTAATTTTGTATAGAAACAGCTTTATTAGTAAGCATCCATTCTTACTACCTTTCATTTCATGATGCCAGAAACCATTGATGCCAGAAAGGATAGAGAGTTTTCTGATAGATCTGGGGCTCTAAAGAACATGGGAGATGATAGGGGTGTGGAGGGAGATGGAGATGGAAGAGTACAGGAAGAAGGCCTAGACATAGGAGACAAAGGGCAGAAGAATCTTAAGAAGTGGATTAATGGGTTGTGTGAACAGCTATCGAAGGGCTGAATTCCTCAGCAGAAGCTCTGTTGACTTGTTGCCAGAAGGATTCCATTGTGTAATGGTAAGCTCTCTCACTTTTCCTTAAATTGCACCTTCTTACTTTAACAATGCCGCCACCTGACTTTTCCCAACTAAACTCTGGGCCAACTAAACTCTGTCCTGGGTGTCGCCTGGCCTGACCTTACATACAGACAGAGCTTTAAAAAGCCAGCATATTGTGTGAGCGCTAACTGCAAACCAGGTACTGGCGTCCTAGTTCCTCAATCTGGATCTCAGCAGAAATAGACAAAGGGCATTCTAAGCTGCCTTTGAGTGACTTGACTTTGTAGTGACACACTACCCGTGCAAATGTTAGTCATGTTTTGACGACTATCATAGGATATGTTCTTTAAATAAAAGCATATCAAAAGGTAAATGAATAAAAAACTATTTCAACATTATAATATGTGCCAGGTGTATTTGTGCATGCCTATAATCCCAGACATTTGGAGCTTCTAACAAAGAGAACTGTAAGTTCAAAGCCTGCTTTAGTTACAGTGAGGCCCAGATCAACATGGGCAACTTAGAGGCCCTTCCCTGTCTCAAAAATAAAAGTGAGGGCCAGGGCTCTATCTTGGTAGTAGAGAGCCTGCCTACCATGTAAAGGAGTTTAGGTTCAATCTTTTGTATTATAATTACACTCATTGAAGTCCATTTTTTGATTTTCATTTTAATTCTGTTAGACCAGGATGCTTAGGAAATTATCTGTTCATAATCAATAATGATCAGTTCATTTGCTAATACTGTTGAACAAATTGGCAAGGCGAATTTATGTTAAAGCAATAAATTGGAAACTATAAAACACACTGTAAAAATATTTCGTATTTTCTCTTATATGAATATATCACTCATATCTAGGAAGTTAAGCTAACGCAAAAATCTGGCTTTTACTTAATACTTTAAAATACAGTTTTCTGCATTTAGATACTTCAAAGTGATATTTTCCCTTCAGGACTGAAAAAAAACCCCACGTATGTCACCAACTATCAATTACCCACATTTGGAAAACTCACATGCGGTTCTTCTCAGGAATGTTTAATTTCAGTCTAACTTACCCCTGCTCCCCCCTTCTTTGTTGCTCCCTACTGCTGTCAATTGGCATGGGTTCAAGGAATGCAAACATATTTTAATATTAGTTCTGGCAAAGCATTAGCAGGAAGGTAAACCTCCCAGGGAAAATTCACATAATGTATTCTAAAGTCAGATATAAAATGATTTTGGATTACCGGTCCCACCGTAGGCTTCCATTCAGACTGATAATTGAGAATTGACTATACTACTGTGTTCATAAACTACAGACCACACGTAGTCCACAAAAAAAAAAGAGATGGATTCAGAAACACAAATTAAAATAAGGAAGCCAGAAGGTACTGTGAAAACAGTGGGTCTTCATAAAGAGAGAGCTGGGGCTGACAAATGGTTTGACATTTTTTTTTCTGCATGAGACTATGAAGTTTTAAATGATATGCAGGCAGAAGCAAGATGAAATTATAGCTCTCAGATACTTTATAATTCTGAAACAGATATGTGATTGATTGCAAGGTGGCATTGCTGCTGGCAGTTTTTGTCGGCACATTTTGATGATACACTTTCTTAGGTGAACTTCAAGTACACCAGTGACACGCACTCTGGTTCAGACACATTGAATGATTTTGAAGCTAATAATTTATGAGAGCTTTTGGAGCAAGTTATTAGATTTGAGTCAAGAGAGATTTATTTTGTTTAATCCTAGGTTCCTTGCTGTGTGCTCTGTTTATCTCATCTTATCTTGCTCGTAAACAAATATGTAAAACCTGAATGCACATGGATCCCCTGTATAGCAGACCTCATGTACCTGACAAGATGTAACTGCCCTATCAGAAACACCATGCCTTGTAGTCACATTGTTTCTGAGTAGGACAGATAGAAAAAAGCATCTCAATATTCCACCAAGGAGCAACTGAAAGGGAAAGTAAATTATTTGCTCTCATATTGTACACTAAAAGGATCATCTATCCTCAAATTTACAACCTTCCTAGAGATTTTATTCAACGATACTAGTTGGATTTGGAAAGTGTCAGGCTCCGGGAGGCTTTGAGAGGCCTTATAGCCATATTAACAAATAAATGACACTACAATTACTTTCAATTTCTATAATTATCTGTCTTGCTCCTTTTTCTTTACACTTCTAGAACTTCATGTGTAAGGATGTCACAAAAGAATATCAGCATATTCATTCTGCTAAACATTTATTCAGTTGTAGCTTAACAGGAAATGCAAAGGCATTGCCAACCAAGTTCTAAATACAATTATTAGAGGATTCTTTGAACCATAGTTTACTTTTAGTGTCTGATGGGTGTTGTCTATGTAAACTTTTATTTACAGTAACTAAATGTCTAATTCTTTCTGTTGGAGTTGAGTAATAGTGGAAAGAAATGCTGCGTATATAGATTTGTTTTGTGCAGTATTCTTGTTTCTTCTGCTTTCCTCGTTTCATTGTGTTTGTTATTCTATTGATCTGAAGAACAAAGAAAGCACGTGAGTTTCTGTGTTGCCTTTTACATTATTGCAGCCATTGTCTTTTCTATAAAAGAGACCCATGGAGAGAAACTATTGTTCTTTGGAAAACATGTGCATAGGGACAATGAGACCAGTCTCCTCACCTTGTTTTTAGAATACACATAGGAAGCCTTCATGCGTGGCCTATTGTTGCCAATATTGAGCTGGCATTTCCTCTACAGCATGGCAAGGATTTGCGTTCTTAACCATTGTGTACAAAGCTACCACGCAAGTGAGTTTCCTCTAGAGACTGGTCTGTTCAAATGGTAGTTCATGTCCTCGCCCTCCCCAAACATGGCACTGCCCTCTTTGCCTTCCCTGTGCCTTCTAATTAGTTAAAAATGTGTTATAATATTTTGGAAACCTGTCCTTGCAGTGTCACTGCCTGGCCATCATGAAAACTCAGCACCTGGTGACTAATTTGTCATTAAAAGCATTTTGTTCGTTATATCGATTATTTTCAGGAAAAGTGATTGAATTGGAATGTCACCTTAGAGAAGTTCAGATCTTCCTGGACAGAGGTTAGCTAATATCCTGTGGGGGTTTTACAAGAACCGTCTGTTCTCTCTCTAGGCTTTTAAGCTGATGTGATTTAGTTTGCTTTGGAGGGAATAGGGTCACTTCTGTTGCTCTTGTCACCTCTTACTGCATTTCCACAAACACAGTTTGTGATGACATCTTTTGTCAGATAATATGGACTTAAAAATCTTAGCCA
Source organism: Acomys percivali (assembly GCA_907169655.1). Classification (NCBI taxonomy): domain Eukaryota; kingdom Metazoa; phylum Chordata; class Mammalia; order Rodentia; family Muridae; genus Acomys; species Acomys percivali. The sequence goes on from OU015752.1 coordinate 19,299,572, forward strand.
ACTAATATTCTCTGTCCATGTACATAAGCATCTTACACTCTTGTTTTCCTAGTTTACTCTTAAATATAAAGAGACAATCAAGAATCCTGACACTTATGAGGGAAAAATGTTTTGAGCAAAAGCAAAAAAGCAGAACAAAATTAGAAAATTGAAAAATGGTGAAAGTAGAGGTAGCAGAACATTTCAAATTAGCTATAACTAATAAGCTCAGAAACATAAGTGATATTTTATACAGAGAAAGAAATAACTCCTCTAAAATGTCAGAGGTTTAAAAGGTAATACTATCTTTGAAAAATGAACTTGAAGGAATCTCCTGAATAAAATAAAATAAAATAAAACAGTAATAGAACTATCTAAATTATTTAGAGGATCAATCCAGGGCATGTAATAGCAAGCTAGTAAAAATTAAAATAGCTTAAAAAGAAATTGGAAATTCACAAGTCATTTATGAATATGCAAGAAAAACACGAATTGAAAGCCACTCAGAAGAGGTAAAAGTATCATTGATGTTCTGTTCATAGGATAAAAAAGTAATTATAAATGCTTCTGCAGATCCTTCTATTCCAGGCAAGTCAATTAAATGTCAGATTGTTCTTCACATCCGAAACTGGATCAATGTCTGTTTTATTTTGAGTTTATTATTGAATGTCTTCAAGTGATGTTTTCCCCAATGATAGCTCCACTTTTAAATGTGTGTTTCTGTCTTTATCCTGTTACGAGGATCAACTGAGCAAGGACTCAAGAAACATTTCCCCATGTACCCGGCTCGGGAAGCTTCATCACTCAATCATGAGAATAAGCTCAGAAATGTAGAGCTGACTGTGAACCACAACAGAAAGAAAAGGCCATTCTCAGCATATTAGCAGAGACATATCACAGGACAAAGGATTTTCATTGGAGTCAATCTCAATTGTTGCCCATGATTACTCATCTTTAGTGGTTGTTGTGATTTAGGCTGTTTGTTACACAGAATTATAGGTGAAAAGAGTATAAAGATAAGTGATACAGATGATGATGATGGTGATTGATAGATTGATTTATTGATTGATGATAGATAACGATAGATACATAGATAAATAGTAGATACAGGGATAGATGATAGATAGATAGATAGATAGATAGATAGATAGATAGATAGACAGATATAAATAGATAGATAGATAACAGGTAGAGGTATAGATAGATGATAGATAGATGATTGATAGATAGGTAATAGATGATTGATTGATAGAAAGGTGATACATGGATGGATGGATAGATAGATAGATAGATAGATAGATAGATTAATGATAGATAAATGATAGATAGATCTGATATGATACAGAACTAGAGAGACAGATATTGGACAATTAATGATAATACTTATTTTAAAACTACTTTTCATATAATAAAGGAAACATGTTTGAATCTCAAAGAGAAGAGATACTTCAGTCAGAGGAGTCCTTCTAGATGCACTGTTATCTCAGAAATAGTCTCAGGAATTTTCCTACTTTTAAGAACGAAAGTGAGAATGCTGGAAATCTCACCTAGATTTCACCTTGGGCAAACATACATTCTCCATTCTTGCCTCATTCCCCCCAACCCCATCCCAAAGAGAGGCTACGGTACTTCAGATAGCCCACTCTCTTAAACCTATTAATAAATAGGTTTGAGCAGAGACAACTGGAGGTAATGACCATCGATTTTGATTGCAAAACTGAGGATCATCTCTGAGGTTCAAAAGTAGAGAAAAGAGGTTGCTTGAAGTATTCACAGGAGGATTGTCAGACAATCCCCTTTTCCCTCCAACTTCATGACATGCACATAGGTGGGTAGTGTCTTAAATCCTTATCCTCATTTTTAATACTTTGGCCTTTTCCCCCTGTGCTTCTTTACATCAGCCACCTTGTGAGGCTGAATTGCTTGTCCAACAGATTTCCTCAAGTTACGTCCTTCTTGGTTGCAGAAGTTTATGATGTGCCAGCCTCGGCACATCTTATGTCGGTGAGGGAGTCTGCATTTCTGAGCATGGCTAGATGATTTTCTCTAGATATGAATCACATTGTATGTATGAGCAATTATTGCACACTTTCAGATAGCCCACACTTCTTTTATTTTCAAAAAGTCACAAAAGGAGGCTTGGTATGATTTTGTTGCCCTGCTGTGCAGAGCACAGCTCTTTCAGACCATCTTTGCTGCACCTTGTTCCATGTCTGCCTGGCCTGGATGGGCAGACTTGTAACCCTTTTTGTATACTTTGGGAAAGATAATCTTAGTTTCCTCAGCCTATAAAATGAGGACATTGGATTTCATACTCTATAAATATCTTTTTCAGCACTAAATCTCTCAGATTTAGGTACACCTAATACCCAAATGTGGTTTTAGAAATCCACACTTTTTTTTCTTTTAACAACTTAAAGATATAATGCATATAATGTGTCTCGTCAGCATTTCCCATGGTGACAAAAGTGCTTGGAGTTCATTTTGCACTTCTGGTTTTTCCAATAAAGTGTTAGGTAACACTTTCAATTGACTAAGAAATGTGGCAACCTAAACATCAGAGTTACAGTGTGTAGGAGACAAAATGCTTTAATGGAAATCACAAAATTCCTTGTCAGACAGTCCAAAGAACTACTTTGTTCTTGGGAATTGGATATTATATTTTCATAAATGTAAGATTCAAATTATGGTAATACTAATCCTCTCATTTAAGCAATGTTTTGAGAAATCTGATTTAGTTTATGAAGACTTTTCTATTTGATAAAAAAAATAAATGACTAATACTGTCTGCCTACAGCAAAAAACAAGTAAGATAGTTGTCACCAAAGGTAGCAGACAATGAGCAAGTCAGTTCTCGCATCTCGGAATTGAATATCTCTATAAGATATATATATATATATATATATATTGTGTGTGTGTGTGTGTGTGTGTGTGTATACATATATATATTTAGTAATTATATTATTTATCTCTAAAATAAAATAAAGATTATCATAAGATTAAATAAGGAAACACTAAGTTTTTTTTAATTAATTAATTTATTCAGATTACAACTCAATTGTTATCCCATCACTTGTATCCTCCCATTCCTCCCTCCCTCCCTCTTTCACCCTATTCCCCTCCCCTAGGTCTAAGACCTAGTGAGACCTCTCCCGTTCCCCCACTATAGGGTCATAGGCTATCAAGTCTCATCTTGGTAACCTGCTTATTTTTTATTTGAGTGCCATCTGGCCTCCCCACCAAGAGGAAGTGGTCAAATATGAGGCACCAGAGTTCATGTCAAAGTCAGTCCCCACTCTTCACATAACTGTGGAAAATGTGCTGTCCATTGGGTAGATCATAGTAGTGGTTCAGTCTTTTCTACTTGTATTGTACTTGGTTAGTGCAATAATTTCAATAGAACCCTTGGGCCCTGATCTACCCATTACGATGTTCTACTTGTATGTTTCTAGGATCCTCAGGGTCCTTCTATTTCCCCATCTCCTATATTTCTCGTACCTAGAGTACCAGTAGGATGTCCTCACATCTATCCCAATCTCTTGGTAAGTGAAGACTTTCGTGAGACATGCCTTTTGGGATAGTGCCCAATGATAAGTGAATATATACCATGTGAGTCTTTCTGCTTCTGGGTTAACCCACTCAGTATGATCATTTCAAGTTCCATCCTTTGTCCACAAATTTCATTATTTCCTTGTTTTTAATAGCTGAGTAGTAGTCCATAGTGAAAATGTATCACAGTTTCTTTATCTATTCTTCTACTGAGGGACATTTAGGCTGTTTCCAGGTCCTGGCTATTATGAATAAGGCTGCTATGAACATGGTTGAACATATGTCCTTGATGTGTAGTGGAGAACATTAAGTTTTTTAATATTAAGATCATTGGTAGGAAATCATTGACTCATCACTCAATATTATAAAATGTTACACAAACACTGATGAGTTGATGTAAACTATATATCTACAGAGCATAGGGAGTGTAGGTGATTGATTTATCTTTTAAAATATAAATATGCTAGGCATGGGTGTCTGCCACTTATGCCATGAATAAAAATACTAAGACAGAAGGGTTACAAATTCCAGGCCAAATAGGCTACACAGAGTGCCCTCCTCTCTCACTCTGCTTGTGTATGTAATATGACTACATGTTTGTATACTTTTTGTTTTATTGGGGGTTTTTTTGTTCTTATTCTTGGGTTTGTTTGTTTTGTTTTGGTTTGGTTTTTTCAGAATGTATCCTGGCTGCCCTGGAACTCACTATGTAGAACAGGCTGGCTTTGAACCTAGAGACCTGTTTCTGCCTCTCAATTTTGGGGGTTAGAGGCATGTACCACTACCACCTGGCCAAAATACATCATGCATGATGAATGCATGAGTTTCATATATGTTATTAACATTCTCCTCAGTGTTTATCCATTTATCTTTTAATGATTCTAATTTCATAGACAGAGGTCTGCAGAGGCCACAGAATTGATCCATAACACACAGACAAAGATAGTAACTCCTTTGATTTGAACTAAGGCCTGATACAAAGCCCATGTTCTACCACAAGTTCCTCAGAATAAATAACAGGATGTCCTTTCCTGTACAAGCATGTGGAGCCATTTACTGTTTCTGAGCAGGTAATTAGTGTGCCAATATGTTTCTCAGAGTCTCCTGGTCAAGGGCAGAGTAAGTCCCTTTATATAGCATGGATCATCTTGAAGAGTTTACAAGATCACAGATACAAGGATGAGAACCACCTTCTTCTTCTTCTTCTTCTTCTTCTTCTTCTTCTTCTTCTTCTTCTTCTTCTTCTTCTTCTTCTT
>OU015752.1:19304365-19314425 GCA_907169655.1 Acomys percivali
TTCTTCTTCTTCTTCTTCTTCTTCTTCTTCTTCTTCTTCTTCTTCTTTTTCTTTCTCTTCCTCCTCCTCTTCCTTCTCCTTGTTTTAAGTCCAGAGAAGCAGATTCTGGTGCCATGTTACCTCCTCTCTCGATAAAAGCAGATTGCTCACACTACGTATTGCACTAACCAAGGACAATACACGTAGTAAACATTGAACCCCTACTCTGATCTACCCAATGGACAGCACATTCTCCACAGTTAAGTGGAGAGCAAGGATTGACTCTGACATGAACTCTGGTGCCCCATATTTGACGACCTCCCCTTGGTCAGGAGACCTGATGATACTCAAAGAAAGAATAAGCAGGCTACCAAGATGAGACTTGATAGCCTATGACCATATAGTGGGAGATCCCCCTTAGTCATAGACCTAGGGGAGAGGAATAGGGTGAATGAGGGAGGGAGGGAGGAACAGGAAGATACAAGTGATGAGATACCAATTGAGTTGTAATCTGAATAATTTAATAAATTAAAAAAAGAAAATTAAAAGAGAAACAAATCCTTAAAAGTGTGTATGGTGTTACTCTGGTTCAATTATCCCTAGATTGAGTAAAAGTGTATTTTATTTTGGTCTTTCTTGAAAACTTAATACAAACTCCCAGGGAGGTAAAACTGCATCTTGAGAAGGGAAAATGTGTTTTTGCCGCTGTAATTAATAAAGGCTTCGCTTGAAATAGATGCTTTTCCATTTGCAGTAGACACACGCTCAGCGGCTGAAAACTCAGTATGCCATGCTCACATGATAATGTTTAACGTGAGCTGGTACTCTGGGCTTCCTGGAAATATGTTTTGATCCTTTTTGATCACACTAATAATACACTATGAAGGCTTGCTCTGTTGGATGTAGTTAAAGCTTATTTGAGCTTTGTAAACCACTGGTACTTTCCTGGGGGGAAATATCAGAACATTTTTATTTTTATCTCAATCACTCCAGAAAACTTCATGGAGAATAGTCTCTGTCAGTGATATAGGGCAATTGTTGTCCCAAATAGTTTTTGAAAAGAGATGGCCTAAATCGTCAATATACTGTGCTGGAAAAGGGCGAATAAAATGATTCAGTGATAAATCTAAACTTTCTTTGAGGTGGAGTTGCTAATTTTTTTTCTCTTCCTTTATTTTTCCTCCAAAATAAAGCAGATAATAGATATTTCTACCCATACCCTCTTTTCTGGTAAATATTAAAACAGAATAGGGATTTTCAAAATATGCAAGATACTTTCCTTGAGATTCAAAGACTTATGGCATAAATATTTTCATATTTCTAATTATTTTTCATGAACTTGTATGTAAAGAACTTTAGTCATATCTCTGTGACAAAAAGAACAATTTTAAATTTTAGTGTGAACACAATATCAACGATATCCAACCTAATAGAAAACAATAGAGTAAAGAATGCTTTTTATTAATCCGTTGGAAATATTTATGAAATATGCCCTACTTGATGCCTTAAAGGGCCAAATTTGCAGCACTTTGACCTTTGACAGCAAGGATCTCCTCTTCCCCAGATTCGGGATGCCATGGACAAGTGCATTAACAGGATCGCCTTGCAAATATTCCTTGTGTCATTATTGTTTGTGGTACCTTGCCAACATCCCATCCTTTATTGTTCTGAAGTCATGTTGCACTAGAAGGGAGGGTGCCTGGTGAATGCGAAGGCTCTCATCCCAGGCTCAGTTCTCATTAGTTCTTGATAAGAGCTTCCTCAAAGCATTCACTAATGTCCCGACAGCCCGTAGTGATTTTCTATAAGCCAAAAGCTTCTGTGAATTATTATTTTCAGAACTTGCCATATCACAGGGTCTGGCTTTGTATATTTTCTGCATTTCCAGTCACTAGGGGGAAAGCAGCCTTTATTATGTTCTCAGTGTCTGAGAAGAGAAAGATTTACCGTGTTAAAGAATAAGAGAGAGAAATTGCGGGAGAGGGAATGGGGGAAAGGAAACAAAAATGACTTCCATAAAACAAACTCCTAAGGTACAGAAACATTTCTGTATCCAAATTATTTACCACCAGTTTGGTGGCTCATTTGATTGCATAATTTAGAGAGATCTCCACAGGGGTTATGCATGATGCATACACACCCAGGCATGTAAACACACCCAGGCATGCATGCACACAGATGTATGCACACACATAGGCATTACACACACCTACACATTCTTCTTGGTAAGCTGGGATAGGTTCATGAGACTCTCTCTGACCTCCCTTATAAAAACTAGCAGGTTTTGTAGCCACATAATATGGGATAACCACACCAAAACACACAGACCTAAAGAAGCTAATTAAATAGGAGGACCCTAAGGGAGAATCCTTAATTCTCATTCAGAAGGACAGATAGGATAGACACCGGGAAAGACTTAAAGAGAAGGAACAGGAAAGGCGCCTACTATAGAGTTCCTCTGAAAGATGCCACCCAGCAGGAGATCCAAGCAGATGCCGAGACACACAGCCACACGTCAGGATGGAGAGCAGGGAGTCTTATGGAAGAGTTGGATGATAGGAGTACCTGGAGGGGTCAGGAACTCCACAAGGACACCAATGCAGCCAACAAATCTGAGTGGGGTGCTGCAGAGACTGATGCGCCAACCAAGGACCACACGTGGTGAGACCTAGACCCTCTGCTCGTGTGTAATACATAGGCAGCACAGTCTCCTTGTGAGTCCAACAATACGTGGAGTAGGGACTACTTCTGACATGGACTCTGACCCCCACAAGTTGATCACTTCCTCCTAGTGGGGCAGCCTTATTGGGCCACAGAGGAAGAGGATCCAAGTAGTACAGATGAGACTTGATAGGGTGAGGTCAGCTGTTAGGAGAGGAAAGCTCCCCTTTCTGAGGACCAAGGGAGGAAGAGGATATGAGGGAGGGAGGGTGGGATTGGGAGGTGACAAGGGAAGGGGGTTACAATCAGGATGTAATGTGAAAAAAACTGAAACTAAGTAAATACATAAAACTTTTTTTGGAGGGGGAAACTAGTAGGTTTTGGTTTTCTATTTCTGAGTCTTCTTTGCACTAATGTGTGTGCTGTTATTCTTGGTAGTCATGGGCTTGTGATCAAGTGGGCTTGATGTAATTATTCAGGTAGCTGTGCTGTAAAATCCTCTTCCTGCAGAAGCAAAGCATTTCCAAGCTCCTTTGGACTCTGCCTGCCTCGCCCTCTCATTTCCTGTTCTTCCACTGTCACTCTCTCCTTCTGTCTCTTCACATAGTACATGGCATTCAGCAATGAAGGAGATAGGTCAGGTTCTTTCAATCATCAAGATCACTGTTAGCTGCGTCGTTATGCTGCCAAGGAATAACTAATAATACGGGAGGGAGGGTCGTTACCTTGCTGGCCAGCCTGTACAGGTCATCTCCGTGTACCCGGCTATCAGGAACGACAGATGAGACCACTGCCCCCCACTTTCAGCTTCCCACGTGCTTTTCCCCATTCTCCTCCAGCCAGCGACTTGGTTTCCTTTACCCAACTGTCCCACCTCTTACTGTTCTGGTGACAAAAAGTATAACACGGTGACGCCGCATTTGGGGTGGCAGGAAGAAGAGGATACATTAAATGGAGCAAGAGTCAGAAGCCAGACAATAAGGACATATAGATAGTTGTAACTAGGTTAGTGTTTTGAAACTAATTATAGGACAAAAGCCACATCTCGGAGGTCATGGCTTACTTTATGGAAGGGTGTGTTAAACAGCTGCAGAGACCTACCCAATGTCAGTTGGGAAAATAGTGCAAGGGACCTTTGGCGGGACAGATTTAACGTGAGGAGTAGGATGGAAGGACAAAGTTCCTTCCTGCTAATAATCTACTCATCTGTATTTCTTCAGGAAATTGGTTATGTATCATGTGCTATTATAGGTATACTAATAACCAAATGATAACCATGAATATAGCAATGCTACCGTTATTTATGATAAGCACGTATCGTGAAGATGCAGGATGTTCTAGGTAATCTCTGACCTGAAGAAATATTCTCCATATAATTACAAATAGCACACACTACCTTGTGATTCTGGTTGTCACAAACCTGAGGTTCCTTTCATTTTCAGGGCCTAGTTTCCATGTTACATGAGAAAAGTCTTAAGTCCTTTTTATTAATTTAGTTTTTTTCAATTTTCCATGGTGAATAGAATGCCAATAAGAGAAAAAAAAAAGTGCTTGTTTCACAGGTATGAGTATCAAACTTCTAAGCAGAAAAGGTTTCATACTGAACTTATGAAGTCATTAAGCTTTGACTTCAAAGTACGAACCTACCTGGGAGCAAGTTGCCCAAGAGGAACAGGGCATACAGAGCCATTCCAGCCCAAAGAGTCTTATAGAAAAAGTAGTCAGCCTAACTTCTGACTCAGTATCTTTGGTAAAATCAGTTTACTTTGAGCTACCCAACATTTAGTATTCCCTTTAGCCAGAGTTGGCTTTAAAATCCCTAAGGTACAGAAGTTAGTCATTTCATGTGTTTCACACTTGATACACCTGCTTGGAAGTATGAGCCAGCTCTAACACATTAGCTTCCATTCAGAGGAGCAATCCTCAGAAAAACACACATGGTATGTATTCACTTATAAGTGGCTATTGGCCACATATTACAGGATAGCCATACTACAGTTCACAGACCCGAAGAAGCTAAGTAACAAGGAGGGCCCAAGGGAGGCCACTTTGAATCTCACCCAGATGGAGAAGTAGAATAGACAGTGGAAGTGGATGTAGAGAGGGAACGGGGCAGGAGAGCGTGTGAGGAGGGGAATGAGGTAGGGGTACCAGATGTGGAGAGAGTGGAGAAGGGAGAGGAGAAGACCTGGAGAGAAAAGGGAAACCAAGGGTGGGGTATCTCTGAGACAAGTTGGAGACCTGTGACAGGGTAGGCTACAGAGAGGATATGGGGATGTCTCTAGCTCAGCCTCCTAGCAGCAGCGGACATGAAGACTGAGGATGCCACCTCTAGCCACACAGGACTAATAGTGGTAGGAGGGGAACACCAATACACCTACAAATCCTTTGACCCCAAATTTACTATGCCTACAAGATACGCAGAGATAAAGATAGCAAGTGAGGGAATGACCAACCAATGCCTGGCGCAGCCTGGGACCCACCCCATGGGAGACAGCCAAACCGCTGACACCATTAATGATACTCTGCTTGTTTACAGACAGGAGCCTAGCACAGCTGTCCTCTGAGAGGCTCCACCCAGCAGCTGATTGAATTAGATACTGAGACTCACAGCCAAGCACTAGGCAGAGCTAGGGGAGTACTGTGGAAGAGCAGGAGGAGGGTATGAAAAGGATAGAAGGACACATAGGGGACAAGAACACTGCAAGGAGACCAACAGAATCAACTAACTTTGAACCATGGGGCCTCACAGAGATGGAAGCACCAACCAAAGAGCATGCATGGACTGGTCCTAGGCCCCCTACACATATGAAATCAATGGGCAGTGTGAGCATCATGTGGGTCCCCTACTAAGTTGAGTGAGTGCTGTTTATGACACTGACTCTGTTGCCTGCTTTCAACCACTTCTCCCTAATGCAGCTCCCTTGCCTGGCCTCAGAGAATGAGGATGGTCTGGGGCGCGGGCCGGGGGGGACTTGGTTACTAAAGGGGGGTGGGGGGGGGGGGGGGGGGTTGCCCTTTACCGATGAGAAGATGAGAAGGAGAGGGTAGGAGGGACGGACTGGGAGAAGAGGAGGGAAGAGCTACAATTGGAATGTAAAGTGGTTATATAAATTAAAAATAAATAAATAAATTTGGAAAAACTAGAACAGTAATCCATAGGCTATCTCTTCCTGAGTGATATCTGGGTGGTAAGATGACACAACCCTCTGAATAGGTTGCTACTTTTCATCCTTATAACCATGAAGAGAATGTACTCTTATTTTTCTCAAGTGCAAAGCACACATGCAAAAATGAGAGAGAGAGAGAGAGAGAGAGAGAGAGAGAGAGAGAGAGAGAGAGAGAGAGAGAAAGAGAGAGAGAGAGAGAGAGAGACAGACAGACAGACAGACAGACACAGACACAGACACAGACACAGACACAGACACAGAGACACAGAGACACAGAGACACAGAGACACAGGGACACAGATTTTAAGAAGTTTCCACAGCAGCCCAGGGGCACACAGAAACTACCTACTAAAAATAGGATAGTAACAGCGTCCCATCTCATTGTAGGATCTGGTATGTTGGTTATCTTACTAGAAACATTAGTTGCCACTAGCTCAAAGAAGATAGAAGTGTAAGGTATTTAGCATTTTCTACTCCTCTGGTAGGTTTATTTAAAAGATATTCTTTCCATGAAAATTTGAAATTGAATTTAAATGACAATATGCAGTCATATTTATTTGATACAAACAAAATTATCTGCATAAACAAGTTAGCTAATTTAAAATTTTGCATAGAAAGTGATTTCTATTCCTGACCTAGAATTTTCCTTGTGTATGTATAAGGTTGAATAAGTTTTGCCACAAGCCCATTTTACCTGGCTTAAATGTTACAAATCTTAGTGCAAATCTTCTCCAACATGTATCAGTCAGTTCTCTACTCCAAATCATCAAGAGCTCTCGTCGCTTCTAGCTGCCTTTCTACAGTCTCCTTCAGTGTCCAGGCTCCTCTCTACACGTCACAGATTTGACCAGACTGTGTATAGAAAGAAAGAATGTGAAAGGTCAAGTCAGAGGAGGTCTGGAATTGGTCTGGGTCTCCTATGCTAGAACATTCGTGAGCAAATCTCTGGTGCATGGCCACATGCTGCTGCAGGACAAGGGAGCATGAAATTTGACTCTTAGCCTAGAAAACAGAAGATAGGTATCCATCAGTAGTTTTCTAGCTGGTCCCTACCATGGCTAGCTGGTAGATCAAAAGATGTCAGTTCGAAATACATTCTCCATGTGTCCATGTGATAAATATTATCTTACAAGTGTTTTATTGTTTGTATGTTTATTTTTAACACTGTTTTTGCTCTAAGTTTATACACAATATTATTTGTGTTGTCAAAATATTCACTGGCAAACACCAGAAGTATTTATAAATTATTTCTATTTAGCATTTTTTCTTTAATGTTAAAGAGCCTTGCCTGTCTTTACATACATCCCTAGGATCTGACAGAATGTCTGTATTGCAAGAGTCAGAGGCACAGAACTGAAGTAGAATTTATGCATAATAACTTACTAATTGGGTATTCAATATACTTTAATTAGTGAGGTTTTTCATAAAGTTGAGTAATGCATAGCATGTCAATTTTACAGCATAACTTTATGAGTATTTGACAGTAATTTGTAAACTGTAATTTACATTAACATAATCTTCGCATATTGCTATTCTAATAGTGAGCTGAAAAACTAGACACAAAGAATCAAGTGGAACAGTTTCAAAGTTCACATCATTTTTTAAAAAATTGTTGACTCAACATTATTTCTATCACAACAAAATTTAATGCTTATTCACAGTCAAAGGCTTTATTTACTACATGAAGATGGCCCATATGAATGCATCTATGTTTTCTTGCTTTTTATACACTCACCTCAGTTCTTTCTTATTATAGATTATTCATTCTGAGTGTTGATGCATTTTTTTGGTAAAATTATTCTGTTATTCTTGTCTCAGTGGGTCATTACCATGAGATTTCATAACAGTTTTCATTTTTTCTTTTGTGAAATTGTGCATTGTCTTCATTTTTTTACATTTAGACTTTATAACATACAACATCTCAAGTGCATAGCACACCAAATTCAGTTTAATGAGAAAATGTAACCTTCTTTACCCTATGAAAGCTCTCCAAAACTCTTTGATTTCACGTATTCCCTCTTTCCCCTACAGCCTTGATGTAAAAATCCTTGTTATTAATGATGTTTTAGTCATAGACAGATCTGAAATTTTGACTCTAGCATTAAAAAATACCCACACATGGGATCTTTTCTCCTTAACCCCTTGAGTGAAAATTTAAAATATATGTAGTCAAAAGAATAATATTAAGACATGATACCTAGTGCTGCACAAGATGAAAGGGGTAAATGGTGCTATTTGGTTAATGAATAAACAAGAGTGCAGAGTTTTTCTATCCATCTGTTTTACTCTCTTTTAGGGGCAGAAAAGAGTCAATGTACACAGATGTCAGCATTTAGAAGCAATGACCTAGTCCGCACAATTTACCCATTGTGGGTATATAATATACACCATTAGATTCAAAGTAGTAACAGACTCCTTTCCATCTTGTATGTGTGGGGAGTGCTTGAGAATTTAAAACTACAGAAAAACGTTTTGAAATATAATTTAAATTTAAAGTCATTTAACATGTATGGGAGTTCATACAAATTTGGATCTAATGGGCATAGCAAGTGACTCTAAGTACCTTCACACAAATTAAAACATATAGGAAGTAAAATAATATATCTTACCAGATATACAGAAATACAGACACTTAGGAGTAGGAAGGGACTCTCAAGGTGTGCTAAAACATGAAGAGGTCCTCTGTGGCTCAGGTATTTCTCTGGTGATTACCAAAGGCAACAATATCCCTTTAAATGATAGTGGGTTTACTGTGTTTAATGATCCCCAGTGCAGTTGGGAGATGTGACCCTCTGGAGATTTTGAAGGGATTTGATTTTATGATGCCTAAGTACTATTGAGAAAGTTCAGATATTGAAGGAGTGTATGAAGAAATCTATTCGAGAGATCAATTTCACGAGTACTTTGTAAAAGCATCAGACAAGAGCCTCACTTCACACAAAATACGGAAGTTCTTTGCCAAAAATTTGTCAACACACTCGATCTTGTGGACAAAAACATAGATTTGAAGTTTAGAGAGTATGATGTGCTGTCAAAGCACTGATTACTCCACAACTGAGTCCAACAATAAACTCGGAGATGCTCGCAAAACCCACTGCTGATATGAATCCTGACATGAATAAACAGTTTGGCCACAGCTCTTCTAGGTTGAAAATCTGTATCATGACATGGGTAATAAATTAGTCTATGAACTATTCAATAGAGGATTATAAACTGTTAGCCAAGCACTTATGAAAACCCTCTCTCATAAGCCATTTCATAATCTAAGCAGACAGTTTTCTGTCAGTCGAAATGGATGCCTTTATAGTGTACAGGTATACCTGGGAGAACTGGTCTGTGTTATTAGTGGTGGCAGCCGTGCCTGTGTTATAAGGAGGTAACATTTATCAACAGTCAGTGTTTTGCAAAGAATATGGACACACCTGGCAATTCTCCAAATGCACATATGAGCTGATGTGTATAGCTTACTGCAGTGGAGAATGAGCCAAGCTGAAGATGCTTGAGTTAATCAAAGCCTATGGTCAAGAAATACCTTGCATGCACAGACCTCGCATGGACCTTAAAAGAGATACTCAGTTTTATTTTTAAAATGCCCATTGTAACCATTGCTTAGTATGATCATTTCAAAGGCATTTGCATTTGGGGGACTTAGAAAGCCTCAAAAATATAATGATGGATCTTGGTTATCTTCCTAGAAATATGCTCAAGTGAAGTGAGGATCGTAGCAGCTTCTCTGGCAAGTGCACAGAGCCACCCAAAGTTTGTTCATCTTTCACCATTGATATTTCAGAAGGCAGAACTGAAAGTTTAACTGAAAGATTTGCTTTGCTTTTGAAACTGAGAGAATAATTTGTACAATTCCAGTGAGCCTCGATAAGCAAAGTAGTTCCTCAGGGGGCAACTGGAGTAAGTCACTGACGATGAAGGGGAAACATCAGGATTGAAAGTGTTTCTTCTGATAACTTCTGATGATCCCTGAACACTCAGTGATATGACCCTGAGACCAAAAGTAGAGAAACTGTTAATTAAAACAAAAACAAAAAAACAAAAACAACCTCCCAAAATGAAAGTGTGTCTCGACCTATGAATCGGAAATTGATCTGATTCATTTTAAACTAATTCAGTTTAATTCTGTTTCAAACTGTGTCTCATATTTTTTCTTTAAGACTTTACACAGACTCCAACATGGAGTAGTCACTAGAAATATTTCCAAGTTCAGAGAATATGGACTCAAAGCCCTACCAATCACC
>OU015752.1:19314825-19326073 GCA_907169655.1 Acomys percivali
TTTTTTTTTTAAATCCTTCTTTCTTCTGTCCCTTTCAGTGGTCAGGTTGCTTCTCTGATATGAAGTATAGAGTGTTAATAAAAGAGTTCATAGTTAAACCCAGTCAACCACTAGCTCTGACCTCCCATAATTTGCAAAATATTTTTGTATCCTTAATGAAGGCATCCATTTACATAAGCCACAGTGCCCTGCTGGGCAAGTCATTGGCATTAGGCAGGTTCACCTTTACAGAATTAATGAAGCTCCACTTTTTTCTGTGTAACAGCTCAGTGGGCAGATGTGAGGTTTTCTGGTCTAACTTTCTCTCAATAAAGAAGCTATTATCAGGTTTATTTTATCAATATATGTCTGGTCCAGGGTTAAGTCCTTATTTCTTAGGACCTTGGTGATTTGTTTCAGAACATGTAGTTTTCTAGTAGGGGAATGTATAGGTTGTTCATACCGTTTAAAATGATAGCATTTTTCAAAAGTGTGATTTTTTTTTTCTGCTCCAGTGATTCCTTAAGTTATATACTGCATTTTCTTCCCAATATTGTCTTGAGACTACTACTAGAGGCCCATCTGTGGACTAGTAGAGTCAAACAGGACCTGACACAAAACTCTATTAATGATTTCATTCAATTGAGAGCAACCAAAGGCTCCTATACATGTTTAAGTTCAGGCATCTAAAAAGAAACATGTTTAAAGAATCTGTGTTACTGGTTACCCTCTGCTAAGGAGTATGCTATGTGTACTGGTGAGTTTTTGTCCACTTGGCACAAACTAAAGTCACCAAGACTAGGGACAGTCATCTGAAGAATGGCCTCCACCAGATTAACTTTGGGTATATGGGGAGCATACTTTTGATTGTTGATTGTTGTGGGAGGGGCCAGCAGAGCCATCCAATAAGGTGAACCTGAGTTGTCTGAGAAAGACATCAAAACAAGGCGTGGAAAGAGCTTGGCAGTCCTCACTTTCTGGCCTCTGCTTCAGTTCCTGCCTTCACATTCTTGCCTTGAGATCCTACCCGGGTTGGACAGTCACCTGTAATATAGAATAAACCTTTTCTTCCCTAACTTGCTTTTGGCTTTAGCATTTGTCACAGCAACCAAAGGATAACTAATAGAGCAAGTTATAGAGATCAAGGCAATTATGGCCCTGCCCTTCAAAACAAAACACAAACAAAACTTGTAGTATGGAAGACAGTGTTGTGTGACAAGTTGTTTTCTGGAGAGATACAACACACAGGTCTAGATATCCAAGATAGGCAGCACAGAACAGACCAAAGTACAGATATCAACAAAGTCCAACCTGGTGAACCAGGTATATGAGGGGTTACATGCAAGATCAGAAGTGACTCAAATGTACCCTGAAAGCCCACTCCAGCGTGCACGACAGCTCATAAAGCTGGGAACCTGCATCACACTGCATATCCTGCAGGCAGCTCAAAAAGTTGGAGAGTGGTGCCTCATATACTCTAAACCTCTTCTAGGCAGCTGTCCTTGTCTCAGAGGCTTCTGTGGGAGGGGAGAATGGGAGGATACAAGGGATGGGATAACCATAGAGATGTAACAAGAATAAATTAATAAAAAAAAAAAAAAAGAATTCCTGAAGTATTTTGATGTCTTTACATTCCTGCTAAAGGAACTTCCTAGAGGATGGAATGTTTTAATCTCAGAGGAAATGGTCATACAGCAGCACTTATGTAAATAATAAAGGCAATATTGTGAGCCAATGATATAGTCTGTGTGAGAGATTACCAGGACAGAGAGTATACATAAGTGGAATAGTGGGCATGTGTATGGTTATCTGTGCCATAGTTATATTATATAATCATATTTAGAAGCAAATTTTAAGTAACAGTTTCCTTTTATATAAAGTGATAATATCAGTACATAGTTTAAAATGGAAATTTCTATGATTTTTTTATGTAAGAGGAGCTATTGAATATATTCTGAATGCTTAATGTTCTAAATATTTGGTGCACACCTTTAATCCCAGCACTCAGGAGGCAGAGGCAGGTGGGTCTCTGTGAGTTTAAGGCCAGCCTGGTCTACAAAGTGAGTCCAGGACATCCAGGGTTACACAGAGAAACTCTGCCTTGAAAAGCAAAAACAAGAAACCAAAACAAGAAAGAAAGAAAGAAAGAAACAAAGAAATAAATAAATAAAGAAAGAAACAAAGAAAAGCTAGAAACCAAGTACAAATACATTATTTTAAATTGGGGCAAAGGTGATAGAAATCATATGTTCCTACACACAAAAGTCACCAGCAAATGACCTCTCCTACGCTCAGTCCTCCGAAGGTGTTTATTGACATTTGACAAAGGAAAGCTTTTTTGCATTCAAATAACTTAGGGAAATATGAGTTGAAATAAAAGTAGAGTGATTTCCATCTTAAAAGACTTCTGAGAACTGTCAATATATGATGCCATAGTTTCCTTGAATTATTGAGCAGGGAAACTATTGCTTTTTTTTTTTAATAGGGCATCCTGCCATGAGAAATATAAGAGAAATTTCAATAAAGGGAGTTATACATGCCAGTGAAGTCAAATTCTTGATAACATGATTTTTAAAATATCATTCTCTATTACTAAATTGAAATTCAATCTTGAGTTTCTATTCCATTTGATTGAAGCTATCTTAGTAATCTCAATGCCAGGTGCATAAATTAGAGATCGTTTGCTTCCCCATATCTCACTGCAGTGTTAGTGCCCTGGGCAGTTTGGGAGAACATGTTGTTAGTGGACATATGGTTTTCATCTGGTAATTGTCCACACGGCTACCATCTGTGGTTTATACAGACTCATCTGGTTTTCAGTTTTGTTATTCTCTGAGATAGCTGGTTTTCCAGCTGCCTACGCAGCTACCCAGTCACGCTACATCTAAGTCAGAGTCCTCACCTTTCATTCAGAAACTCTTTCATTTCATCTAACAATTTATTAGTGGATTAGTTGATTTCTAGGCTTTTCTTGATACTATGGAAAGGTAAGTCATTTCTACTATACAACAGTAGCTGAGGTCTTCTTTCAGGCTGTGTAAAATTATGTCTGTCTTGAAAACTTCAACCATGTCAAGAATCTAAGGACCTATCTGTAAGGATATGTAAGGATCCAGGCAGGAACTCTTTTACCTAGCCTCTCCTCATTTTGCTTGGCATCAAGTCCTCCAAGCCCTTAAGAAAAGCTGGGTGACATTAGAGTAGGGATGAGATAGATATCTCACCTAATTGTTCCATATCTAGTAGTTCCTAGAGGAGATACTGCTGTTAGTAAGGTGAGGCCTACCTGCAGGATTATATATATGCTACCTCTTCATGTTAAGGAATCATACCTATCACATTTAAATATCTTTCATTTTATGTTTCGTATTTAGAAAGTTCTGAAGTTTTACCTTCCAATTCATGAAACTGAAATTACATGTATCCTGTTAACTTTTTGAAACTGTAGTGACTTTGTCTTGACTTAAATAAAGTTAGCAAGGAAAAAAAAAAAAACATAATGGGCACTAACAAATTATGAAGTCACCACATAAGGCAGATAGCTTCAAATGCATATCTTTGTAACTAAGCCATACTAACTTCTTTCATCAGGTTTTTGTTGTTGTCTTTCTTTCTTTCTTTCTTTCTTTCTTTCTTTCTTTCTTTCTTTCTTTTTTTTTTTTTGACAAAGCAGAAAAAGTGGTTTAAAACAGTTCTAACTTGGTGCTAAATGATGTGGGTTGTGGGTGTACTTTTGGGGCTTTTTTTTTTTTTTTTTTTTTTTTTTGATTCTTATTTCTACTTCCCTTCCAACCCTCATTCCACTCCAATCCCTTCCAATCCCCAAACACTAGATAAGACAGAAAGAAAATTAGAGGGAAAAGGAGGGTAGATCTCTGTAGACTACTTCCTGCTGACCATCAGGTTTCTAGGGACAAGTCCAATATCCATGTCATCAGAATATCCAACAATCCAGCAAGCCAGCAGCAGAGGGAACAGCAGCTACCACAGGCCTTCTCAGGGCTCTCCCATTTATACCCTCTCCATAGTCCCCTGAAATAAACTATATGTAGCTGGCAAAAATCAAACTCCCTCTAGAGCATGAGATAATCATATTTAAGCCTGTGGATAACCTGAAGCAGCCCCATATCCCACACCTGGGATTAAAAAGAATATTCACATAACATAATTGGGTTTTTTAAAGAGATAAAATGAGACAATGCGGTATTTTTATTTCTTTTGCTGTACCTGGATGAGCTATGTTGTGGTTTGAATGAGAATGGCACTAGCAGGCAGATGTGTTTGAAGACGCGTTCCCCGTCTGTGGAACTGTTTGGGAAGGGTTAGAAGGTGTAAAGTTGTTGGAAGTGGTGTGTCAAGGGGGTAGGCCTTGAGGTTTAAGATTTGGGCCATTCTCAGTGTGAGTCATTCTCTGCATCGTACCTGTAGATCAAGATATAAATTCTTAGCTGTTCCTGCTGCCGTGCTTTCCATCTGCCATCACAGACTCTAACCCAGTTATGTTCTCTTTTAAAAGTTGCCTTGGTCCACCCCCCTCTCCCCAGAGCAACAAAAAGTAACTAATCCTTGGTAGGTTTAAAGTTAAGCAAAAATAGTATATTGTTTGTTTCTACGTGAAGAACTTTGTGACAACCCAGTAGAGTGAGAAGAGTTAAGTTTCAATGTCTCCAATCTGCTGAGCATCTCTAAACAGTATTGGGTTTTAGTAAATATTTATGATAGTTAATCTTAGTTGACAATGTAATTGGGACTATGAGCTGCCTAGGTTAATAAAACAGACCTAAGAGAATGCATAAAGCCATTTCCAAGGACATAAAGTAAGGAGAAATGGCCTAACATGAATGTAGCACCACCACCCAGTATGTAGGGAATGAGATGGAATAAAAAGGAAAAAGGAAGCCTGTACCTACACTTGTGCTCTCTTCTCCTGGCTGCCATGGTATGAGCAGAGTTGTTCTGCCATGGCCGTTCCACCATCAAGTCTTTCCAGCCAGCCATGGACTGAGTATCTAAACCCTGGTTAAAATAAATCCTTTTTTCTTTTCAACTTGTCTGTGTCATTCATTGTGCTCTGGTGGTGAAGGAAAAAAAAAAGTTTAATTATTACTACTTATTTTGAGAACAGATGGTGATCATAAGGTTAATGTGATTTACCCAGATTTATAAAGCTATAAGACAGTACAGCTTACAGCTATATCTTCTGTCCACGAAGCCTGTGAAAATGTCTACCAACTGATTTCGTGGAGCTATATTCTCTACTATGAAAGAAGAAGTCATAAATCACACGAGAAAGTAGGTGGGTTTCTTGAAAATTGAGTAAAAAATAATCTAATTCACCTTCTCCTTTCTGTGATTGATAGGGTTAGGGGTTCTGGACAGTCCCTTGTGCTGCTTCTTCATCGGTTTCTGTCTTTGGGGATCCTGTGTGCCCATATTTGCTGTTGGCTCTCTTTCTTAACAATTAAACTTTATTATACAACTCAACTAGCTTACACAAAAGGGAAAAAAGATTAAAGGGAAACAAGAGTGAACCTTCCAGGGTCCCTAGGTGTCTCTGGCCTGCGCACTGGTCCGGCCTGTTCGCTGATCTTCTTCTGATCCATGTGTGCTCAAGCCCGGTCTTAACCTGCTGCTCCTCTCTGTCCTCTAGGCCTGCCTGTCTCTCCTGTACAAGGGGTGGTCTCCCTCTCCCATTGAGGGTTGATTAGAAGCACAATAGTCCAGGTGGAGTCCCTCTGTCCCCTTCCTGAATTCCAGGATGGCTCCACCCAGTCTATCTCAAGGTTAATCTCAGGGAGTATCCCTGGTGTGTCCAAGGGCAAAGCCCTCCAAGACTGCTTTCACCTGTGACAAAGCTTACAATCCTTCCCACATTTGCTTTGTCCCCTAATTCCTCAAGCTACCTTGGAAGCTATCTTTTGAGGACTCCTTTTTTTCTCAGACAATAGAGCTCTTCGAAGTTCTGATACTCCAGTCAACTGCTTTGAATAGCAGGCTTCACAGAATATTGCTCATGGGAATATAGACCCCACTCACCATAATTCTTTCTGAGCTACCAAGAACTAGCCCTCCCCAAGAAAGGCATCATCTTTTGGATAACAAGTATCCAAAAATTCACAGTATTTTGTAGGGTAGACCAGCTACAGCCCTCACTTTTCCAAAAGCAGGGCAGCTTGTCTCTTTCCTCTTTAGTCTACCTCAAATGTCTAGAACAGTGCATAGCACATGTGTCCCATTTAAAAACTATCAAATGCATGATGATGCAAGGACAAATGGTATAAAAGTGACTTTTCTCTGTTTTTTTTAAATTCTACTTGGCATTCCAAGGCTATAATATATAGATACGATTCATTGTATCATCTAGCTGAAGTTCAAGTGTGCTTGAATTCAAGCTTTCTATCTTGCAGTGGTGAACCTGAGTGTTCATTTCTGGCATTCATATCCTAAACCTTGCTCTCAATATGTTGAGGGTTTGTGAGTTTTCACCAAGACGTAAGGAGTAGTGAGATTCAGCCAACTGTCTAACTTATTTACCCACCCGGGTCTGCTTGCCATTCTTATCAGATTTCTGTCTTCATGCTAAGATTTACCAGAGTTCTCACTGATGGATACATCTCCTGTGAAATACCTAGAAGTTGTACTACGCCTGTAAATTTTCCTCGGTCCCCAAAGTAGGCATTTGGCCATTTTCAAT
This sequence comes from Acomys percivali, assembly GCA_907169655.1. NCBI lineage: Eukaryota > Metazoa > Chordata > Mammalia > Rodentia > Muridae > Acomys > Acomys percivali. The sequence continues at coordinate 19,321,499 of OU015752.1, forward strand.
TGTTTGGACTTCAGCCAGCCAATGACATTACTTTCTGGTCTCGGGATAGTTTTTCTTCCTGCCACTAGATGTCAGGAACCATAAGAGTCAGCTTACATCTGCTGCATCAGAAAAGAAACATGCTCCAGCATTAGGTAATTCAGTCTTTCTAGGGACTGACATTCATATATTAATATTTGAGAGTCTGTAGTATATGTGAGCTACAGGATTAAGGAGGACAGATGAATAAGGAAATAATGCAGATAGGAGCATAACCACATTAAAGAAGGAGACACAGAATTAAGCAGCGCATGCAGGAAAGAATGGGTTGGAATGCAAACAGAACGTAGGTAATATTCAGTAAGGATGCTTTAGGTGATAATAGGAAAAGCAGGGAAGAGTAGCATGCTCTGAAAGACAAATGAAAAAAAAAAAAAGAAGAAGAGGTGTTATTTTGTGGGACTCTTTTTCTGATGCAGAGAGCCAGGACAGAGCTTTACATGAGGACGCTCCTGTGTAAGAAGATGCAGTCAGAGCCTGAGAGGGAGGGAAGCCTTGAAACTGAAGTAAAGTTCTGATCCTGCAAGAAGAGGGGATGCCAGGAGCATTGCACAGTGAAGAAGACATGTCTCACTCTGTGAGACATCTCTGACCTCCAGGCTGATGAGAAACCCCATGACAAGTGGCCCAGCTCAAAAGGCTGAGTCTTTGAGGAAAGGGTCACATCATCCCTCCATGGGATGCAGCCTCGAGTGCAGGCTGCAGACCTGTGGTCTTTAAGTGAAGAAGGTAGTGGGTTGAGGAGGCCAATAGCAGTTTTTCTTCAATAGTTTATCATAGAAGAACATCTGAGTAGTTCAATTTAAGTTTCAAAGAAGCTAGAAGTAGAAGAGTAGAGAAAAAAAGAGCCTGGAGGAGGAACTGCAAACATCTAATAAATAAACTATTGTTAGTTAGAGTAGAGTGCAAGGGAGACATTCATTAAATATTATGAGTTATTTATCTCATTGATAATTATTTATATTATATCAAATAAAGTTCTATAAACACTGTTTGGGCGTAGTGCTCAAATAATAAACCCACATGTTCTCAAATAGTACATAAAATAAGCCACTGAAGGAAATACGTTGTTCTTTTTAATACCTGTCTATATTTTCATTAGTATAAATATCAAAGGTATTCTAACTTTTTATAGCATATGAAGCTTACAAGATATAAGAAAGGGGACATTGCTTGTTGCACACTATTACTAGTTCTTTTTTCAAAACAATAAAACCAAAAAGCAAATAAATAGAAGATATGCCTAGGTGTTTGGCCAGCATACTTATGAGATTATTTGAGTACATATTATCTCAAAAAAGAAGTGGTCACTATTATGCTACAGTGCTTTGTTTTCTTAAGTTTTATCTGTGGAGACACCCAAAACTTAAAAGCTGTGGAGAAAATACCACTGTGATGAAATATGGAATTAAGCAACTTGATCAGGATTTTGCTGTTTAGAAACGTATATTTTAGACATTCAATTCAGCAGCTCTCACACTGCGGATGCTTAAAGACAACTTTTCTAAGAACAAAAAGGATGAACAAATGGGCCAGGGGTCTTGGGAGAAGTAACCTGTGGAGTTTCTCTGTTTCTAATAGGCTCACAGGAAGGTCCCCACAGAGTTTTGTTCTTGTTGTTTCTTTAAAAAATATTGTTATGTGTTGTCTTTTTGAAAATATATTAAAAATAAAAAAGATATGCATAATATAATATACCCAAACTTGCAAAGCAAGACTATGTCTATATTCAGTTAGAAAAGATACAGTTTGTTTGAAGTGCCAATGGGACTCACCAACTTCTCTGTAATAAGCTATAGACCTTTTATATGCCTTTTATCTTTAATAAGTGTGACCCTTTATTTTAATGTATATGATCACATGATTAGTCATTACTGTTTTGTTTAAGGAGAAAATTAAGTGGGATGATAATGTGAAACTCCATATAATAGACAATAGAAAGTTGTGAATTAGTGAAGGCATGAAATGTACAAAAAGAAACAGAGAAGGGAAATATGGTTTATTATCATCATTATTATTTTGTTTATTTACTCTATATCCTGATCACAGCTTCCCCTTCCTCCTCTTCTCCCTCTCATCCTCCCATCTCCTCCTCCCTTTCTTCTCTGAGAAGTGGAAGCCTCCCATGGGTATCAGCCTGCCTGGGCATATCAAGTTGGAGTAGGACTGGGCGCATCTTCCCCCTTTGAGGTTAGACAGGGCAGGCCACTTTGGGGAAAGAGATTCAAAGGCAGGCAACAGAGTCAGAGACCACTCCCTTCTCCTGCTCTTAGGGGTCCCAATGTAAAGTCAAACTGAACTTCCGTTACTTATGTGTAGGGGGCCTAGTACTGTCCTGAGCATGCTCTTTGGTTGGTGGTTGAGTCTCTATAGGCCCATGCTAGTTGAATTCTGTAGGTTTTCTCGTGAAGTTCTTGACCGTTCTGGCTCTCATAATCCTTTCTCCCCTTTTCCACAAGAGTCCCTGTGCTCCACCTAATGTTTGGCTTTGGGTCTCTGCATCTGTTTCTATCAGGTTCTGAGTGAAGCCTCTCAGACCACATTTATGTTAGGTTCCTATCTGCAAGCACAGGAGAATATCATTAATAGTGTCATGGATGGGCTCTCTCTCATGACAGGGGTCTTAGTTTGTGCCAGTCATTGCTTGGCCCTTCCTTCAATTTCTGCTCCATCCTTATCTCTGTATATCTTGTAGGTGGGGCAATTGTGGGTTGAGGGTTTTGTGCGTGGGTTGATGTCCCCATCCCTCCATTGGAGGTCTTGCCTGGTTACAAGTGGTGGCTGTTTTAGGTTCCATATCCCCTATTGGTAGGAGTCTTACCTAGAGTCACCTTCATTGATTCCTGGGTGTTTCCCTTATTGTAGTTTTCTAGCTCATTTCAAAGACATCCCCCCTCAATTCCAGTTTTCTCGTCTAGTTCTCTCTCCCTCTGTCCCCCCCACACACACTTAATCCATCCTGTTCCTCCCTCCACTCTCTACCCCACCCTGTTCCCTCCCTAAATCCACCCCATGACTACTTTATTTCCCTTTCTCAGTGAGATTCAAGTATCTTCCTTTGGGTCCTCCTTGTTATTTAGCTTCTTTGGGTCTGTAGATTTTAGCATGGTTATCCTGTAATTTATGGCTAATATCCACTTCTAAGAGTGAGGCTGGGTTGCCTCACTTAGCATGATATTTTCTACTTTCATCTATTTACTTGCCAATTTCAAGATTTCCTTGTTTTTAACAGTTGAGTAGTATTCCATTGTGTAAATGTACCACAGTTTCTTTATTCATTCTTCGTTTGAGGGACATCTAGGTTGTTTCCAGATTCTGGCGATTACAAATAAAGCTGCTATGAACATAGTTGAGCAAATGTCCTTGTTGTATGGTGGAGCATCTTTCAGGTTTATGCCCAGGAGTGGTATAGCTGGATCTTGAGGTAGAACTATTCCCAATTTTCTGAGAAAGTGCCAGATTGATTTCCATAGTGGTAGTACAAATTTGCACTGAGAAAGAATAATTATCTTACCTAACAAGGATCCCTCCCTCCCTTTCCCTCCCTTCCCTCCCCCTTCCCCCTCTCCCTTCCTTCCCCATCTTCCTCTCCTTCCTCTTCCTTCATCTCCCTCCTACTACCAAAGCAAAAGTGCACACATAACTTACTACCAAAAATTTGAATCCTTTTATGTTAATTCTTCAGAATGAACTTCTCCCAAATATCCCAAGTAACACACTGGAGGACTTCAAGGAAAGGTAGTTTCCCCAGCAGGGAAATCTCTTCAGGGTATCATGCGAGCATAGTTTGCACAATGAGACCCTAAGAGATGTGTTCATAAGTCTTACAAATATGGAGGAGCCTGGAAAGAAGCCATTAATAAAGCTGAAACTTCTCTGGATTTACTCCTGTGAAATGCACAGTGAGAGATCTGCAGCTGCAGCTCTGGAGTTGCTCCAGCTTTCCTATTCAGTTAAAGAAAGTTTCTACCTCTTCTCCTGAAGTCCAGCCTATTAGGGAAATAAAACTCCAATAATTCCCGAGAAATGGTTTTCTTTTCATTAGGATATGACCATTGATTCAGAATTAAGGAAGTTCTGTAAACCCTGCAAGAGACAAGCTCCTCCAGAAAAAATGAAAGGAAATTAAGTTATTACAGACAGCATCACATAGATATGATTATTCGTCTTCCTGTATTAAAGCAAGAATTACCTTATTTTTTAAATAAAGCACCATCAGTAGAAGTCAGATGAAATCAGATCTAAATGGGAAGATGATACAATCAAGAACTTCATTTGTAAAAATGGAAAATTTTAGGGAAGATAAATTACTAGACTAAGTTATAGTTCTTCATTTTGTTTCAAGTGCCTAACTTCAATATATATATATCTTGGTAAGGCCTTGATTTCTTTTCTCAATTTAAATACTTGAACAAATTGTGTTCTCTCTCTCTCTCTGTACCCTCCATCTCACCTTCACTCTTTTCTTCCTCCTCCTAGTGTTCGTGTTTGTGTGTGTGTGTGTGTGTGTGTGTGTGTGTGTGTGTGTGTGTGTGT
>OU015752.1:19326083-19359364 GCA_907169655.1 Acomys percivali
ATGCAACGACAATTGGTGAAATAAAGAAGTCATAATTTTGAAGGGGAACTAGGAAAGGGGTGTATGGGAATGTTTGAAGGATAGAAAAGTGGGGAAATGTTATAATTCAATTATAATCTCAAAAAATAAGATTGAAAGATAGAAAACATTTGAATTTGACAATTCCTAGTGCATATATTGTCCTAGGAAAACCATTTAACAATTGTAATTAGAAAATGCTCCTCAATTCCCAAATGTCTGAATTATTTTCGCAGGGAAATTCTGCTTTGTTGTTGTTGGTGGTGGTGGTGGTGGTGGTGGTAGTGTTGTTGTTGTTGTTGTTGTTGTTGTTGTTGTTGTTGTTGGCGGTGGTGGTGGTGGTGGTGGTGGTGGTGGTGGTGGTTGGGCTTTGTTTTCTCCCTTCTAGTTTTCTGGCAGCTCTTCAGTTCCCAGCCATTTCTGTTAAGGAAGAAGAGGCATTGGTGCTGTTGGGATTCTCTAGTTTCCACTCTGCTCACAGTCCAGGCCACCATATTGAACATTGAGGCAGTTCTGAGAGAGTAGATATTCTCACATAACCCAGCAGGCTTCTGCATTATAAAGGTGGGCAGGGCCCAACAGAGAATCAGAGGCTGCCTTGGTACCTAACAAAAGAAAGCCTTTCTCCAGAGGCAAATCTCTCCACCCACTCAAAGAGAGCCCTTCTGTTCTGCTCTGCTCCCTGAGGACTTAAAGTGGAACTCTGTCTTTATCTGGAAGGATGTAATGCTTTATTCCAAAATCACAACTTCTTTTATTAAGGGCCTCCATCTGGGCAGCTCACACAGTACCTTAGAACAGTCAAAGACTAAAATGGCAAACACAGCTGATAGTTGCAGGAAGAAAGGGGAAGGCTGTGTGTGTAACCTCAGGAGAAAATGAGTGTCCTGGAGTGTTCTGTCTCCCCGTGCCCCAGCTCTGAGTCTAGCACCAAGAGGTGTGACCTCATAGCACAGCAGGGATTGCCTAGTTTGGCTTCCAGCACCCTGGGAGATGGCTTTGATTCCCAAAGATGTGATCCTCAGTAGTTTATATATTTCTCAGGATTTTTGTTTTTGCATTTCTGCAGTTCATCTCAGAACCCTCTACTGAATACAATCAGTGTTAATCTCCTCTGGCCACCACAAGAAAATACCAGCCTTGGCGGCTTGAACAGAAACTCATATTCCCACAGCTCTGCAGACAAGAAGCACAGTGTCCAGGAATGAGGAGAGCCGGATTAGTGCACACTCCCCAAGTTCAGCTGTCAGTTATCACTGTGCTTTGCGTGGTCATGTCATCACCTTTGTTTCTGTCTCCTAACCCTTTTCTCGTGAGGGTAGGAGTTAAACTGGATTTCCCTCCTCCACTGCCCAATAATTCCTTTTGCATGAATTACCTCCTTAAAGACTGTGTCTCCAAGGAAGTGCATTCCAAAGTAGAAGAGGTTGGGATTCCTGTAAAAAATTGAGGGGGAATTTGAGCACGAAACCACTAGAGAAGGCTGTCTAGAGTGAGCTCTCTTCGTGTGGATTTCATTACTAATTGAAAGAAACATCTTCCTGCATGTGTTTATAACTCTGCTTCCTGTTTGTCTGATACCGTGTCCGTGATTTCCCATTAGTTTTCTCCACACAGCCATCCCTGGAAGATTAGCCAGTGGGGAGATGGAAATAAGATGAGCAATCAGCTACTGAGTCTGCCATGACCCAGACAGAGCTCCCCTCAGGGACACAGAACTCCACTGGAATAGCCTCTGTGCCATAGCTACTCCTTCTTTCTCATGATCTAATCTTAACACTGTAGCCACGGGGATTGTTTGACACCACACCCATCAGCTTGTGTTTTTGAAGTTTAGAACCCTAGGACTAGCATTTCTTCTTGCCACTCCCCAGAACATTCCTCAATAGACCATCTCTCCTGTTGGAAAAAAAAAAAACCACTCTGGAAAATCCAAAGTAACCCAAATGCTTGTAATTTATACAAATAGAAAATAGTTCTTGGAAGTTATGGGAAGGCTGCTAAGGAAGATGTATGTGCTCCATCTTACATAGAAACTGCTAAGATGGCGGATTCTCCTTGAATCTTTACAACTAATGGTACCTACCACATTGGTCACTTTGAATTCTGAAATTCATATTGTCTCCAGTTACTTATAGTAATGTCCAACTTAGCAACTTTTTCCAGAATGGAAAAGTTGTGTCCTTCTCTTCTTTTTCTTCTTCTTCTTCTTCTTCTTCTTCTTCTTCTTCTTCTTCTTCTTCTTCTTCTTCTTCTTCTTCTTCTCCTCCTCCTCCTCCTCCTCCTCCTCCTCCTCCTCCTCCTCCTCCTCCTTCTTCTTCACTCAACTTACTTGGGTTAAGTTTAAAGTGATCAGGAGACTTGTGTGGCTAGAAGGCATTTGCATGGAATCATCGTCACTCTCCAGTAGATATCCCACATGTGGAGGAGTGCATGGCTGCACTCCTCACTCCTCAGAAGCTCTTGAGCACAGATAGGGTCTCTCTCACACCCACAGTCTCATCAAGAACCAAAGCAGTTCTCTACAGAATCTTCGAGAAAGATAGCAGAGTGACTTAGTGCAGAGGGTTGCTTTCTCTCACAAGGAACTCTCAATAGTAAGTGATGATTTCAAAATCTGATAACGTTCCTAGGAGATGTGCAGGGTTCCAGCACCTGGCAAGTTTAAGGCATTCTCCTGCTGAGGGAGGAGAAAGAGAAGGAGATGTGTAAGTCCTAGACACTGTTGGCAGAAGAGGGTTTTACAGAGATGGGGAGGAGTCAAGAGAAGGTGACAGGACAAGAAAGGGAAGAGAGGATTTTTCCTGTTCATCATTAAGGACTGAGCTTGGCCTTAAGCAAAGACAGAATAAACTTGGCTCAGGGTTCACCCAGGCAGGAAATACTCTAGACACAACACCCTGTCTTAATAAACATTGCAGTCGAGCGAATCTGGTGGTTCCTGTACTTTCAGAATCACTAGGAGTCTAAGAAAAGAGAGAGATCTTTTTGCAAAGTGGGAGAATGAGAGCAAAAGTGTGTGCATTGTTCAGTTTCCTATCCCAGAGAGCTAGCCAAGTGACCAAGTCATCTTTACCTGACTTATTTCAATGTTTTAGTTAATGCAGTACTTATTCATGGAGCCAAGTTTCTTCAGATTTCCAGCATTCCTAAAAAATGTAAGGTATGCAACCACGAACGTATCGTTTATATCTATGCTTCCCGGTATAAAGGTATATAAAGAAATAATAGCACATCGGGTATAAAGGAATAATAGCACATGCAACAAATAAAATTGACTGCAGGAAATGGATCGAAGGAGGAGAAAATACATAGAAAGTCTCAGCTGATGCTTCAAAGATCCCACTTTCCCTGCTTTGTTGCATTTTGCAAACTTTGTAAGAAACAGCACTAAGATGAGGCCTCTTCCCTCTCCAAATCTCACAGTACACTGACTTTATTTAAAAATGTAGTAAAACCAATTTTGGGATTCTTGATAAGGCTCATGGAAAAAAGAATCTTTGACCTGCTCTTTTTCTGTTATAAACCTCTTCGTCTGGGTTACCCTTCTCCAAGGAAGGATGCTGTACTCCGAGTTTACTGCTCTTGAGCAATTCCTTCTCTGTGAGCACAGGCTCACATTGTAAGGACATGTGCTTGCTTCTGAATAAAGTTGTTAATAGCTAAATGCGGCCCTTGTCCCTGGCTTCACAAGCTCATGATGGCAGGCACCATACTGTTTGCCAAGTACTTGCTGACTGTTTTCCTCTGCACAGGGCACTGGCCTGTCTCTCACATTCACAGCTGCTATGCATGCTTTGCAACGAGAAAAAGGAGAGAGCGTAAAAAGAAAGAGGAAAGTCATCTGCAACTGCTATGTGAACCAGCACTAGCTTATTATGCGCTTGCTCTCTGGGAGGAGTCTAAATTGCCTGGTATCAGTGTGCTTTGCACTGGAAACCTCGCAGGTGCAGGGGAGTTGGCCTTATCAGGATGAAGATGTGGTTGCTTTAACACACACACACACACACACACACACACACACACACTAGCATCCCACTGTTAGGAGACTGAAATAAAACTCCTTTGCTGTCAATAGTGAAACGGAAACTAAGAGAAGCAGACCAGGGTCACACAGCCAGCCATATTATACAAGGACTCCCCCCTACTGGTGGCCAAGGTCTTCAGAGTTAGAAAGCAGACCTGACATCTCTTTACTGAGGTCATTGGCCTTAAAGGAGGAGGGATTTTGTTAATTCACCTTTGAAGAAAATGATATGTCCTGAACAAAAACTATTCATCCTAAAATTAATGCTCATTTATTTAGGTATAAAGTATATTATTACATGTGAGGCATTAAGGACATATTTATAACTATAGAGAGAAAATAGTACCAGTGGGTAGGAGTCATGGAACAGTTAGGAGGAATTTACTTTTCGTTTTATACCCTTCTGTAGTGTTTAAAATCTCTCACCTTATGCAGGTATTACTTTGGCAATAAAAAGAAATCAATAATAGCCATGGGAATTCCCTCCTGATAGCATTATACTTGAAAATGATGCATTTTATTAGAGCCGAATCATGTCAGAATACTCTAGGCACAGTTTCACCAGGGCATACTATGAAGCCAAGAGCCAAGTAATTGTCCCCACCTCGGGTGGACAGTTCCAGAAAACTGCCGATCAGTGTCCTCTCCGCGGACAGTGAAGAAGAGAACGGGTGACTACACATGCCATTTTAAACCTTTGTCTGGCGTGTTCAAAATTGTCATGTTCCAGGCAACAAATTTTATGATTGGCCAGGAGTGATGGGCATCTATATGGGCTATTTGTTGCACATTTATTCTCTATGATACAGTAAAACATGAGCTTTTATCTGTCACTGGGATATGGATTTAATATGTGTTTTATATAATTAAATCTCTTAATGGCCTTATGGGGCAGGAGATTTTTTTTTTCAATTTCATACTAAAAATAAGAATCAGAGATGTGTTAACTTGTACACTGTTTGGGCTGCAATCTTCACCGTCTTTCTTCTTTTGAAAAATTCAGTCCTACTCAATTATTAATTATGCCTATCTTTCAAAACTTTCTGATAGATAGATAGATAGACCCTCCTCGGGTCGGTGTACGTTCTCCGATAGCATACTCGCACAACTTAAGATTCATATGTATTTCTGAGACAGACATTTTTTCCTCAGAATGCCTTCCCTCCAGCAAGCTTGTCCTGTCTCCTTAGCCCATGTCAATATTGTTGTTACACACTCATGGACCTTCTTAAAGCCACCACCTGTTACTGAGATCTATTTGAGATCGGTATCTTTTTATTTTATTTTCTCATTAATTTATTCAGATTACATCTAAATGGTTTTCCCCTCACTAGTATCCACCCATTCCTCCCTCCCTCCCGCTTTCACCCTACTCCCCTCCCATAGGTCTGTGACCGAGGAAGACCTCCTCCCCCACTACATGGTTATAGGCTATCAAGTCTCATCTTGGTAGCCTGCTAATCCTTTCTCTGAGTGCCACCAGGCCTCCCTACCAGAGAGAAGTGGTCAAATATGGGGCACTAGATTTCATGTCAGAGTCTGTCCCCTCTCTCCACACAACTGTGGAGAATGTCCTCTCCATAGGTTAGATCTGAGTAGGGGTTCAGCATTAAAACTTAAAAGTGGGGAGGCCTGGTGGCACTCAGAGAAAGGATAAACAGGCTATCAGGATGAGACTTGACAGGCTATGACCATATGTTGTGGACATATGCTCAACCATGTTCATAGCAACCTTATTCATAATAGCCAGAACCTGGAAACAACCTGAATGTCCCTTAGTCGAAGAATGAATAAAGAGATCAGTATCTTTAATAGTTACTATTGCACCAAGTACCAAGCACATTACATGAATAGCACCAATACAGTTTTACACATAATTAGTGGCAATATTCTGCTCCAAACACAATAGAAGGCCAGTAGCTCTCATTTAAATGCCAAAGAATCATGCAATTATATATAAAGAGTAGGCAAGGAGAGACAATTTTTCCTTATAGCAATGGTTCTCAACCTTCCTAATGCTGTGACCCTTTAATACAGTCCCTCATGTTGTAGTGACCACCCAACCATAAAATTAATTTTGGTGCTACTAAGTTTGCCACTGTTCTAAATTGGAATGTAGCCAGGCACAGTGGCACACATCTGTAATCCCAGCACTCAGGGAGGCAGAGGCAGGCAGATCTCTATTATGTCAAGGCCAGCCTGGTCTTCAAAGTGAGTCCAAGACAGCAAGGGCTACACAGAGAAACCCTGTCTCAAAAACAAAACAAAAAACAAACAAACAAACAAATACATACATACATAAAATTGTAGCATAAATATTCAAAATGGGGCTGTCAAAGGGCTTGAAGTCCACAGATGGAGGACTACTGCCTTATAGACTCTAATATTCTAATATTTTACTCCCAAAGCCAGAAGATCTTTGGTTCTCTGAAATAGGAGTATGCAACTCTATCTTCAGGGCTAATTGCTAATGAAGTTTGCTGGACCATCCTCTGCCTTCCTGTAAAACTGGCCACAACTCGTTTGTCTTTTCTTAGCCCCAGTACCCATGCTGAGTTCTGTGCACAATCTTTTTGCCATCAGAGTTAAGTTAGGGTTAAACATCTGATGCATACTCAAAGCCATGCCAGACAGAAACTACTCATGTTGAATAGTATGGGGGTGGATAAGTGGCTCACATCCCTAGCTAACACTTCTTAATAATTTTAAGAGGTGTCATTCTAATTTCTATTTTTTGCTTTTGTAAATTATCTTATATTTAAATAAAGGAAAATGTATAAACTAAATAGTAATACTGGTTAATGCAGAAATTATAATGTGTGTAGTACAAATCTGAACATGAGTGAAAAAATATTTGTGACAAGTGCTCAAAATTCCACACAAAGTTGTCTTCTCCAGCAATATTTGTTTAAAATCTTAAAATAAAACATATATCTACAAATAATTGCAATTAATTCCCATTCCGCCCCCCCCCCCATTGGCAATGATAGCAGAGTGCACAAACAAGAGTGCCTACTGCAAATTTTCTTTTCCCTTGGAGCACAGGTGTTATGTATTTATATGGCTGTGGCATAAAGGATAGGTTGTTCTTGGCATGACTTCTGGACTAAATTAATCCACAGGGATGCTCACACACTAAGGAGTATGCATCATCACCCAGGAAGGGATGAATACAGCATACGCATGTCAATTGGTGAAACATTTTTCATCATGCTGGTTGTCAAGGGATTTGCCCAAACAAGGATCCTGGGTCTATCCTAGAAATGGCCACATTAACAAGACTGAAACAATGGCAACATCAATGGTTATGTTCATGCAGAAGGAAATTTTTGTGGTGTTCTATGCCTAGACAAAGAGCTACAGGCATCTAATGACTGCTGGAGAAAGGAGAGTTCGATTTTCCCAGAGATGATCCCACTTACTGGCTGTCCATTCCAAAGCTTTAAAACCAAATACAGTCCTCCAACAAAACCAGACTCAGTAATTGTGTGATGATGATGATGATGATGATGATGATGATGATGATGACGACAACAACAACAAATAGAAAAAGAGGCTAGCAAGTTTGTGGTAGGGGGCGTGAGAGTGGGTGGGTAGCTGTGAAGAGCTGGAGGCAGGAAATGGAGGTGAAAATGACATAATAATATTTCACTTAAAAACATAAAAAAAGATTATATATATTATATATTTATTATGTATATTATATATAAGATTATATATGTGTATATATATATAGTTTTACCATTACCTACATTTTCAGGTTTTCATGCTTTATACATGTAGAATTTGTAACTAAGAAAGTATAGGTTTTAATTTTATAAGACTCACTCCATTAGAAAATGTGGAACATTTTGTTCATTATTCATGGGTGGGATGAATTGTTTTTTAAATTATCATTATTCCAAGTTTTCAAAAACAGACTATATTTAGTATACTATATTAGGTATCCAGAGAAAACAAGTGTATCTGAATTCAATTTTACTTTCTATTCTCTTATTTGGAGTCCTTATGTATACATGCGCACACACACACACACACACACACACACACACACACACACACACATATATATATATATATATATATATATATATATATAATTGCCTGAAGCTTTTGACATAATTTGTATATTCATGAATCAGGCAAAACGTGTGAGAAAATGAACCTCAAAGTCCAATAAATGTGCATTGAACTACTTAGCTATACCAGTTAATGTAACATAAGGGGGAAACTCTATCTTAAATGTGATGACCTACTAAATAAAGGGCCTATTTGGCATTACACTTTCCCTGCAGCAAGGCAAAGGGGCATTTGGTCCTGTGTTTTCATTTCTTTTTTTTTTTTCTTAAAGTATTGTTTAAACAGTACAAAAATAATGTAATGCTGAGCAATTACCATTAGACTCTGAAAGTTAACAGCAAATGCACCCTTTCAGGCTAGATGCCTAAGATTCTTTCAATCAGGTGTTTATTCTTAGGAAGATAACACATCCAATCTCTATAAACCACTTTTATGCCATTAACATTTTGCCCCACTTTTTAATATTCTCAAAATTTTATTTTTTTCCTATCAATTAATATTAAATAATACAGTTTTTCCCCATAGAAAGTCCCATATATTGTCTAGTTTTAGCAGTGGACTGACTAATTTCTAAAGGTGTGAAAATCAGTCTGACATTCTTCAGGTTGCTGGAGGATCTATAAAAATTACAATCCGGTGAAAAAATTGACTTCCATCTTTTTCTTGGGTCATTAGTAAAATGCTGCCCTTAGATTCAGAACTTAGCAGAGCAAGTGGAAAGCAATTGTGTTTTCGATTTGTTTTTACCTGTCTTGAATGGAGGAAGAGACTTGAATTCACTCTGCCTGTCAGATTTTTCATTTGCTATATCCTCCTTGAGGATACATGGATTTTCAAACATTTACCCTTATAAACAAAATCCCAAGCAAGCATGTGGAGCTAGAGATTATGGAATAGGGTAGCTCATCAGCGTGCCAGTGGATATTTCAGAGATTCCAGCAAGTCCCAAGACCCCCACAGATTCTGCCCCCACAGTGGCAAGTCCTACTGCCGTAGAAGAGAAACAATAAGTCTATCAACTTGACATCACTGTGAGTACTGAACAGACCATCAGTCAAAGCAAAGTAAGAGAGCTAGACACCGACAGAGACATCAGACAATCAATTAATATAAATCAAGTCAATGAGGGCCACTCTGAAAGGGACTCAACTCAAATTCCAAGCCACATTAAAACTGACTTAAATACAAAAGAAAATAGTTATTAATTTTGCCTTAAAATAAATTATATAAAATTTTAGAAAAAAATTTATGATGATATTGGTTGTTAGCACATTAATTCAAACCAACTATATGCTTCTTTATTTTTCTTATTAGCATTTACTAACTGAATCCCTGCTTCCTTGCTCCGGTTTCCCTCACGCTATTGGTCACAATTTCCTCTCAGCTTTCATCCAATCCAGCCAAAACACCACAGTCTTTTATTTAATAAGTCTAAGATCCATGGAATGAGCGTCTAATCTGTCAAGACCTCTCTCTCTCTCTCTCTCTCTCTCTCTCTCTCTCTCTCTCTCTCTCCAAGTGTGCATGAACTACTCCGATCTTTGAAGAAGATATTCTCTATTTTCTTTCTCGGTGTATGAGGTCTAGAACGTGTAGCTTCATTTGAGCGGCTGCCGCCCCTTCCCAGTGGATAGTGTCCGTACTTCACTGTGCTAATGTGGGTCTCGATGATTAACCCTAACAAGAACCCGTGAGCCTGGTACCCTTGTTCTGTTTTTACAAATGAAGACAAGGGGAAACAGAGGGCGCAGCCTGTGCTCCACTCAGATTAAAACAAAACAGCGGTATTAGCCGAGACATTTTGACGCTAGAACGCCTCTTTTAACCAAAACATGTGCTTCCCCTTGGTCACTAAAGTGGGTACTGAGACTTTCTCAAAAGTGTGGCGCTAGCTTCGGTCTCATTTTGTTTTCTTAACATTGGTGACATCAAAATAGCTTCCTACTTGCAGAGTGGAGAGAGACTGGAAGTGCCCTCTTCAGACACCTGCGGCATTGGTCTTGTGAGTCTTTGAAGCCTTCCATTCTGAGAGAAGTTGAGGAGAATCTTTCAGAGATATAAAGCGGTGGCATGGCAGGTCAAGGTGGTTTGGGCATGTTGTTTTTCGGGACAGGAAGGCACATTTCAAGTTAGGAGTCATTTGCATGTGGGCACAGGAAAGCCAGAGTACACAGGCAGGGTTACCAGGCTTTTTTTTTTTCTTTTCTTTTTCTTTCTTTTTGTTTCTTTCTTTTCTTTTTTTCTGAGACCTTCCAGGTTGCCCTATGGCCACTTATTTGAAGCAGGGATGCAGGGGGCAGGGGCTTTTGCTCCCTGTGCTGAGAGAATATGCTGTGGTGAGATGTGAGCTCAACACTCCAGGAAAGCAATCCCTTTCCCCACATCAAAAACATGTAAAGTTCACACACCCTAGGAAAGGATACTCCTTAAGCTTCTGCCCTAACATTTCATTATCTCTAAATCCTCCTGAAAGGATTCCATGACACCTAAAAGAAACTTAAGAATAATAACTTAGCCAGTCTCCATCACTCAAGAGGTACACCCAGCTGGAGGGAAGATGATCCTGGACAGAAGAGAAACAAATGAGAAGCACACTGAGAATATTGTCATTAATATCCCAAATGCTATGGTGAAAGCAGGGGCCAACTGCTAATGTGGGGATGGTAGAGATATCAACTGGGAATATATTAGGAATGAAATTTCTAGAGCCTTCAGCGAAGGATGTCTATAAGATAGATAATCAATGGTAGATATAGCAGCTTGTTGAATTTTGGCTTACAATCACACACACACACACACACACACACAGAGAGAGAGAGAGAGAGAGAGAGAGAGAGAGAGAGAGAGAGAGAGATTGAGAGGGACAGAGACAGACAGAGGGAGACAGAGAGAGACAGAGTGGAATTCCAGGAGGCATAAATGGAAAATTACAATCTCAAGGAAATTGCATTGCTTAAGAAGTAAAACTACTCTCTTTTGGCTAGTTAAATTTTCAAACGTCTGTGAGCTCTTCAGTAGACAATATCCTGTGAAAAGTAAGAATTATAGACTTCTGAAGAGGGTGAAAGGTCAAGGATGGAGATGTCAACTTCAGAGAGGAGATAATTGAGTCATGTGTCTCATTGAAAAATTGTTTAGGTCTCCAGTTCTAGCAGCTATGAGAGTTAAAATTATCCTCCCTATTTCACTCAGTGTATTTCATTATTTAGATATCATATATTAGACATAAGGAAGACCGTCTTGAGTGTAAGAGTGATTAAACACTGAAGCAGGCTACCAAAGGAGCCTGTGAAATTATCGACTCTAGAACATTTTAAAAATAGAGGCAACCATCTGTCCTAAATGATTTTAGTAGTAATTCTTCTTGGAAAAGGAGACTGGACAAAATAAACCTGATAAGGGATTTTTAAGTAAATAGCTTCTTTAACATTTTACTATTTTATAGCCTCATGCATGCATACCCTACATTTTTTTTTTCATGGATTGCTCTGACTTGCAACTCTATATAGTTTCATTTTTGTGACTTTGGTTTGTAAAACACTTTAGGACTAGTTGCAGAAGAAAACTTTGTATCTGTTACATCTTGTTACATCTCAATACAGGAGTGTTTTGGGGAATAATATGTACCAATTTTATATTGAGGATTTGAAATAATTGAGAAAAACAAAATACAATAAGGATTTTGATTAGAAAGAAGACACAAAGTAACTAAAAAGGAAGGAAAATATAGAACATAAAAAATTAACTCATTTTAGGTTTTATTTGTTTATTTTGGGGGAAGAGGGCAAGGGAATTAGATTAACACAACACTAACCAACAACACAAAAGCATACACCTGTGTTTTACATGGCATAGAGAAATGAAGACCCACAGATACAGATGAAACAATTATATACTTAATTGGACAAAAATGGCAAGTTTTAAATATAGCAACCAAGTTATGTGAGGAAGCCTGAAGGTAAGCGTTGCTTTAACAAGGTCTAGAAAAAAGTGTTCCCAGTGTCACCTTTCAGTCCTTGATGCTAAAAATGACACCTTCTTTCTAATAGAGGGAGGGCCAATTTTACTCCAAAATTAAACCTCTTGCTTGGGGATCTGTGATATGTTACAAATGTTTCTAGGTTTTCATGTTTTTCTATTTTATTTCTTATTTTTGATATATATAACATTTTTAATTTATATTAAAAGGTAACAGATAAGATGTTATTGGGGACTGTGGTCTGAGGAAAACTGGATGGACAGAAATACAAAGGGGCTTCAGAAACCCTTTGAGGATATCTGTGGATATTGCTGTAAAATTTAGACTGTATACTTAGAAATTGTGTGACCGCTATATATCCTTTACACATCTGCAAGCTTGTACACACACATATACACACAAGTACGCATATTCATACATACATGAGTACACATATACATGCATGCACATACACAACATACACACAAATACATTCATACATATACACATACACAAACACACATACATACATGCACACATATGTGTACAGGTGCGCACACACACACACACACATGTTCATAATATCTGCCCTTCTCAGAAACACAGACTATATAGATAATTTTTGAGGTAACTCTTCACACAAAAAAATAATTTATTAAAAATTTAATTTACCTGATCACAGAAAAAAAACTCATGTTGTCAGAGCCTAGGCCTGACTCTAGGCAAGAATGTTGTTTGTTTACAGAGAAAAGGCCTCTCTTGGAATTGTGTGTCAGGAGGGAGTCTGTTTCTGGCTAGTATTTTCAGCTATAAGAGTGAGTAAAACTTTTGATTCAAGTCTCTGAAGTCACTATTTTAGAGACTGCTGAAAAGCTGCTTCCTTTTGTCCTGGCTGCCTCTCTGGAAAGAGAGAGCAGGAAGTGAAGAATGCAAACTTTTCAATGTGGAAGAAACATTTCTGGAGGCTGGTGGCAAGAGGAAGCAAGCCTTTCAAATTCTCAGCAGGCAGAAATCTGTAGAACTTCTCTGAAGGTTCCTTCTGCTCGGAAGGCTTTAAACGTGAACCAACGGATTGTCATCATCCTTTCCCTGTTAACACTGATGGTCTCAGTGATTCAGCTCTCACCACAACATCCTGACTGGGACACAAAGGCAGTGACAGGCAAAGGGTAACCTTGCCAAGGCTACCCCTCAGTTGACAAAGTTAGCCATGGGAGTTCAGCTTCTATTTGCTCCAGCCTTCCTTTATGCGTGTGGATTTCTTTCACGTTTTCTATCAAAGCACAAATCTTCAATCAGCTGGCTTTTGAGATTATTTACTCATTTACAGTTATGCTACAATCACTTCTCATACAAACCAAACAATAAGCCTCTTCATTAAAAGTTGTTTTGAGCGGAATTAAGGCTTATTTTGTTTTCCTTGCACAGTTTGCAGCCATTTTCCATTTTACGATTAGTAAGTGATCATTATGAAAATCAAGGGCGAACGTGACCTGACGCTTTGCAGGCTCTCCTAATCTAGCTATGTGGTAGAAATGAGCATGGAGTGAAAGAAAATTAAGCAGGCAAAAATATTTGCATATGTATTTGTATGTAGTTTCATCAGCCCTTCAGAGAGACTCAGTCCAAAATAGTTAAGAACGCTGGTCTAAAAGCAACACTGCTTTGTTAGGAAAAATTGATGAGTACAATTGTAGATGGGCTATACTTGAGGTAATGACCATATCTTAAAATGGAAATGTGCACCACACATTACTGTGTAAAAATAATCTAAGTATTAACATGAGAAATGGTTGAAGGGTATACTTGCAATGCTTTTTTTAAAAAAACTACTGAAAATCAGAAACAAACCAGAACAAAACTTTAATATCACTATATTTTAAAATTGGTTTATTTAAAAGTACATAAGCAGTAAGGAGACACCATGTATGTTTCTTAATCCCACACTTCTGGCACGTGATTAGATCACATGAAATGAAGTAGGGACCAGCTTTGTGAATAAGGATGCAGGAAGTATACACAAGTGTGATGACTGAAGCCGTGGAAAACATGTGGAGTGATTAATAACTTCTTTCTATGGGATTTCAGATCAAACCCTTAACTGATATGTAAGAATGAGTTATGATGTATCTACCAACTAGTGGTCTTAGCCCAATGGTAACTAACATAAACATAGGAGCTATGACTAAATCCTGTAGAATTGCTTGCTCTTGGTGTCAATGGAATTGTGGCTGCTTCAGCTCTTCTATGCATCAGTGACTACAGAAGGAATGATCAGGCCTACATTGTAGGTAGCTCTCAGATAAAAATGTAGTACTTGGGAAACAAGGAGAAAGGTCACAAGTTTGAGGCTAGCCTCCACTACATAGAGGGCCATGAACCAAAATGAAATATACAATGAAACACTGTCTCAAATAGATAGATAGTAGGCAGGTAGATAGATAAATGATACAGAAAGAATGGAAGGAAGGAAGGAAGGAAGGAAGGAAGGAAGGAAGGAAGGAGGGAAGGAAGGAAGGAAAAATGATAGTGATAGAGATAGATATAGATTGAGTGATAATAGAAAGATAGAAAATAGATAGATGATAGATAGATAGATAGATAGATAGATAGATAGATAGATAGACAGACAGACAGACAGATAGATTGGTAGAAAGAAACGATAGATACGGATGACTAATAGGTAGTAGGTAGATAGAAAGATGATAAATGAAACGATGGTCAAGTGGATGAAAAGATGAAATTTTAACACAAGACAATTCAAAGGCAGGCTAATTGGATACTTACATGTTGGACAGTAATAGTAGAAAAATATTAATCATCTTTGCGTTTCCCAGTGAAACCCTTTTGTTTTGGTAAGAAGAAAACAACTTGTCAGTAGACTGAGAACAGCAAAGTCCATAACTTACACTAATCTCATCGCACGTGTGCCAGGATCTTCTTTGCAGTGCTCACTGGCTGCCATCGCACTGCACGCAATGTGCAGGTCCTGTGTCCAGAACTAACACTACAGTGAAACCACATGCAGCCACAGGCTAAACACTGCCAGAAACACCCAAGCTCATCGGGCATTTGACTTAATCTTTTTGGTGGCTGGGAATTAAACAACAACAACAACAACTTTAAGGATTGGCAAATATTTTCTAACATCCACATTCAGCTCAGTGCCTCTTGCAGGGGTCACAACCCATAGTTTTTGAGATCATAAACCATTTAATAAGCAGAGTGCTCCTGCCCTTTCTGTAGAGGTTAAACCGGCAAGCTTGGCTTCTCTGTGTTTGACAGCATTCAGGCTGCTTCTTTCTTCAAAGCCTAAACCGTCCAAGTTTCTCCTTTTAGCAGCCGCTGCAATGCCTCACCTCCCTTGATGGCTTTCTCTATCCACCTAGCATCTCCCCTCACCTCCTGGTTGCCCTGCATAATTTCTTACTAATCGTGGAATTAAATCCAACTCCTTGCCATTGTTTACCCTTAGCTATCAGAAGTATGACAGGAGGACCGGATATGTGAATCTTAGTTGAAAGCTTGTTAGAAACACAGAATCTTATACATAATGAACAAGAGATTTTGAATTTTGTTTTAATGAGACTCCCAATTGAATCACTTATATTCTAAAATTTGAAAAGTGACATATATTCTAAAATTTGAAAAGTGAAAAGTTTACATATATATGTAAAATCAGAGTTCTGAGTTTCCACCCAAAATCCTTCTGTATTCTGTCCTCTTCTCTCTACACATCTATTTTTTTTGTTCAACCTGGTAAATAAATTCTATCTTGGAAGATATTTTTATTGTTCGTGCTTCTAGTTACGATTCTATTTTGTGATACATTGGTTTAACTGAATCCTTGTACCATGTGGGTGTCAGTTCAGCTACCATCGCTCAGATGGAAACGATGAGCGATTCCTGCCAGGGGATCCTATCCACGTTATAGTATGTATATCCTTGCCTTACATTGAAAACCTTTCCAAGCATCTCTCATCGGTTCATTTATCTCTGCCATGTTTGTGATCACTCCTCCCTCATTGCGTGTTTTTTTTTAAACCTTGAAAACACGGGCTTGCTTTGTGTTGTGTTCGTCATCCCCATCTGTAGTTCTCAATATGGCCGCTGTCCCAGAGCAGATGCGCAGCACACCCTGTAAATGACTGACTGCTTACTTCTTACCCTATGAGAAAAAAGGATGCATGTGCCACATTAACGAAAAGCAAGTGAGTATCTTCATACTTATAAGCTTCTAGTGCAATACAAGAGATGCGTTCTAACTTAGCTCTAGACCAGTGGTTCTCAACCTTCCAAAGGTTGTGACCCTTTAATACAGTTCCTCATGTGGTGCTGACCCCCACCAGTGCTACTTCATAACTGTCACTTTGCTACTGTAAGGAATCATGCTATAAATATCTGATATGCAAGATATCTGGTATGCGGCCCCTGTGAAGGGATCAATCAACCGCCAAAGGAGTCACAACCCACAGGTTCAGTAGCACCGCTCTAGATGTTGCTGATATTATGCCTAGGCTGTGCTTTGGGAAGCCTTTGTGGATTTTGGTTTGTTTGTTTGTTTGTTTGTTTATAAAGCTATAACAAAAATTAAAATTTCCCTACAGATTAAGGTTGAGAATATATTTTAAAAACTTGAACATCTGGCAGTGTTAGGTTGCCATTTCTTTAGAACCGCAAGAAGCCAAAGCTTAGTAGCTGCCCACTTGTGTCTGCCACCTACACTGTGGACTGGCCTATATGTGGTCTGGCTTTTGCTTACTAATGTACTGCTGAGGGGTTCCTCCAATTCCCAGCCCAACCAAAGAGCAGCAATGGCATTTGTAGTTAGATATACATGCACATATCCCACACATATACATAGGCACATTTTCATGCATGGTGTGCATACACATAATATGTATATATATATATATACATATAAAACAAATTGTTTAGTTATATCAGCATTGTTTTGGGAAACTTTGTTTGTATGTCATTAAATCTGGGGCTAACATTTAAGCCTCACTGACCTTTATGCTAAAGAATAGTAAGATCTTAAGTAATATCTATGCCTTTCCTTTCTATTGTTTACTTTACTTTTTGGAGATTTATATATCATTTCCACCTTCCCTTTACTCCCTTAAAGGCTCACATATACTTCCCCCTGCTCTTTTTCAAATCAATGGACTATTTTAATTACCTTTTGTTATATACATATACGTAACTATGTGCATAGGGTTTTTAAATATATATATAGGTTCACCCTGTTTGGTCTGTATAATGTTATTTGTATGTATGTCTTCAGGGCTGACCACTGACGGATACTGGACAATCAATCAGTATGTTCTTCCCTAGGGGAAACTGCTTCTTCCACATTCACGATTTCTTAGTTACTTATATTTCTTTGCATAGGGTCAAGGCTTTCTGGGCTTTACACAAACACACACACACACACACTAGCATGGCTGTTGTAGCCCTTGTCCAGCTCATGTTTAGGCAGTCATATGGCTGAAGTTTGACTGGGTACAACATCTGGTATTCCTAGGAGATACAATCTCACAGCAAATGCCCCGGTCCTCTAGCTCTTAAGGTTTTTCTGTCTCCTCTTCTGCAATGGTTCCTAAGCCTCAGTGCAGAAGTTGTACTGTAGATGTATCCATTGAGGCTGGACTTCGAACTCTACATTTTGTTTGGTTGTGCTCTGTGTGTGTGTGTGTGTGTGTGTGTGTAATGGCCAATGACTGTTTCAAAGAGAAGATTTTTCTTTCTAGGGAAAAAATATTGATCAGTCTTACTATGTAGCGATTGAGTCAATTAACTATAAAATACATTTGTGACAAGGCATAAACAGGTCCTAGATCTAATTTCCAGCATCTGTGACTAGTCACCATTTAAAGCTTCTCCCTTCAAGACTGGAAGACAACATTGCTGTTTGGTATTCTATTCTCCTTGTCTTTATCTTCAATCACATCTACATTCTATCTTTTATTAAGCTTCTTCCTGTTGGAAACCCATTTCTCTTTTCTTTCCCCCCCTTTTAAAAAAGGAATTAGCATATCTAGGACTATATTTTAATTCCACTTAAATATTCCTTAACAGTTGTCGATAAAATATTTTAGCATGCCACATATTGCCTAATTGATATACCACTGAGTCTCCCCAGAGAAACAGTGGTGTAAAACAGCTCACCATTGGTTCTCTCAATAAATCAGCACTCCTGTTGTTTTGAAACACACTGGGAAGAGCAGAAGCTGTAGTTTTGATTAACATAGACACAGAAGTCCAAAACGTTTCTCATCTTTGAATGTTTCCATTAATCAATAATTCAGAGTGACGATAGAAGGTTTCGGGAAAGGCAAAAAAAAAAAAATCTTCTTTTCCAATCCCACATAGAGAGCTGTTCTGTGAGGTAAGCCTTTGCTGGCCTGTTTTTAATGTGTGTCACCCTGAGAATGAGATTGATAGCCCCCACAATTGGGCCCATGGGGTGGCTCTGATGCTGTGCTGTGGGTTGTCCCAGCTCACGGTGCTCTGTAGGCAGCTCCTGGCGATCATGTGCAATAGTGAACACCACTGAATATTCTGTGAGATGCCCACAGCGATGCTACCTCTAACACTACACAGAAGACATGTTCAACTCACTCCTCTACACTTTTAAATTAAAGAACCACTCATATAAATAAGAATAATTCATTGTTTTAAAGGCTAGACAAAGACATTTTTATATGTGTTCACCATAAAGAAATGCTAATAGTTAAAGAAATGAATATGTGGACACTGGTGTAAATATTGCACACCTTATCCATGCATTGACAGTTCACAAGTTTACTCCAAAACACTGCTTTCTATGCATTGTGTTTGAATTTATAGGTCGATTAAAAAGTAAATTTAAGAATTAAAAAAAAAGCATTTTAAAGGGGTTTATCATTTTCTTGGACACAAAGAAGATATCTTAAGAAAAAGTTGAATCTCTGTAACCAAGGCAAAATATTCTAGGTGTTGCCCAGGTTGCACTTATTCCATTATCAGAAGCCCAATATTTAGCAAAACTTGATTTTATCGTTAAACAAGCATGAAGCAGAATTAAAATGAGGCTATGAACGTGGGAGAGATTACATCTTGTCATAATACAGCTATGCAATTCTGACCAGAATAAAAATGCAAGCATGAAGAGAACGATCATTTGCTTATTAATTCAAAGAACAACTTGCCAGTTTTTCAACTATTATGAAAATGGAGATTATAGGACTCCGATTTTAACCATGCCGGTTTTTCAAATGTATGTGCAATAATCTCATTATACCTGTGGTGCACATTCAGATACCAACAAAATGTTCAGTTTTATTTTACACCGCCCCCTTTCATACACAGATAATGTTACTCGTAGACAGCTTAGCTACCCAGATCTTGGCATTCAATTCACTTCGACTTTGCCACCAAGCATAGTTGAAACTGACAAGTGGTGTGAAAGGTTCTGTAAATATTCAGGTGGAGCAAAAACTGTCTAGCTATCCCCCAGTACTAACAAGCAGATTGAGAAAAGATTTTTCCCCAAGTTCACAGGGAATGAGGGAATCACGTTGAACCGGGCTCCCTTATGCGGGCCTCATTATCTCAAGGCACCCCGATTGGATGAGGGTGTGTTCCCTTCATTATGTACAAATGCTGGGGAATACAGCGCAGAGACATCCCATGATTCACTCTGTAATTATAAGTGCCGCCTTCAAAACTGGAACAAAAGCAACAGCGGGACACTGTACCCTCGATGGTTGTTAAGGAGGGCAAACAGGAAAACTTCTTCAAAGGCCACAACAAATTACATTCACCAGCCCTTTGTCACAGGCAAATTACCCAGCCATAGGGATGGTGTGAAGCACAACTTATTTCAGATAAAATAACTTGCATACATCCTCCTTCCTTTGAAACATCCAGGCTAGCGATGCAGCTGCAGTTGTATAGACAGCACAGAACACTGGCTGCTCGGTAAATAATCTGTTGTTCACCCAGCTCCCTACTTCCTACCTCTGTACTCTCTGTTCTCTGTAATGTTCTTTGTATGTATGTTAGTGTCTGCACTAAAACATGGGCAGGGGCAAGCGAGATGGTGAAGGAGATAAAGATGCAGCCCAAGCCTGATGTCCTGAGTTTGGTCTGAAGAGTTCCACAGCGGAAGGAGAGCATCACTTACCAGGGGTTGTCTGCTGACCACCAAGCTAAGGCCATGGCATATGCATACATGTGGGGATCACATACCTAGCCACGCACACCATCAGCAGCAAAACTAATAAATTTTACTTAATTTAAAAGTCTTTGTGAAGCACGTTACCTAAAAAAAAAAAAAAACTTTTTATCTTAATCATGTTTCCTTATCATTTACTATTTATTATTTTATATAAAAAGTACATTAACTCTCAGGAGCACACCTTTCAGGAGCACATCACACAAGCCTACACCCTAGTCTGTGACAGTAACTTACATCTCCCTGTAAATGGCCTCCCTATGCTTAGTCCTCTTCTCCCCAGATCCAATTAACATCTCATCTAAGGCTCACTCGCATCCTCTTCCTTCTCTGCAGGCAGATCTGTGTCTCATAAACACTGCATATTTTTAGTTTCAATTTTTTAAAAACTTAGTCATTCAATCATTTTTTTTCCACTGTTATATAATAAGATGGCTCCCTGTTTAACTGTGATTTTTCTTTAGGGTCCAGATTACCAACCACAGGATCAATTATCATCTTAAATGAAAAATTTTAGAAGTAAATTATTTGAGTTTTAAACAACTTTAATATATATTGTTAGCCTGCTTCTAAATTATTATATGCTAGCCATTTCTAATCTTTTGTTTGTCTAATTCATAGATCAAACTTTTTCATATGGGTGTATGTATGAATGTATGAGTAGACAAAACCAAAGTATGTATAGAATTTAGTCCTATTATAGCCATTTCAGTTATATAGTCAGGTTTAACCCCATTACCATGACAAGGGGACTATGAAATAATACCATTTGAATTCATTATCCCTCTACTGTAGACATTTGAGTTTCTAAATTCTTGACATATTATATACTTACATATACACATATGTACATATACATACACATATATATATACATATACACACACACACATATATATAATATATTGCTATTAGTATAACACACATTCTCAGCCAGGTAGTGGTGGCACATACCTTTAATCTCAGGACTCGGGAGAGAAAGGCAAGCAAATCTCTGTGAGTTTGAGGCAAGCCAGGTCTACAGAGTTCCAGAACAACAAGGCTACACAGAGAAACACTGTATTGAAAAAACAAAACAAAAAAAAATTAGAAAAAAATTATAAAACACATTTTCTCTCTCCTTTTCTCTCTCCTCGTCTCTCTCCACTTCTATGTCCTCCTCCTCCTCCTCCTTTCTTCATGTCTTTCTCTTCTCTCTTCAGAGTTAGCACACAAACTCACGGCCTCCAACATTTAAGAAAGTGCTCTAATACTAGTTACTAACCTTATTCTTCAGATTCTTGAGACAGGACTTGCTCTGTAGCTCTGCCAGATCTCTCACTCACCATCTCTTTGCCTTGTTGCCCTGCCTCCAGAGACCTGGGATTATAAGTATGTAGCACTATACTCCACCAAATATTCTTCCTTGTGTATACCTGCTCCTAAGGGAAGAACAAATAGGTTCCCTTAGAAATGGACAATGAAGGAAAAGACATAATTCACTCTTATTACTAATGTTATAAATCAAGAAACACCCTCTCCTAGAACCATATTCTTGTCCAGAGACCCACTCACTGTTCCTTAGGAACAGACTCCAACCCATAAGTTAAAGAAGTTGCCCTGTCCATCAAGCCACTATGCCTTTGTGAGCTGAGAGAGAGAGTAACCAGAAGCTAGGCTGGGACCCAGGACTCAGTGGAACTGACAGGAATTACCTAAACCTAAATCGGGACTAAGTAAAAAATTCTCTTGTAACAACAGCAAGCCAAATCTTTCTCCCTAGATCTTTCCTTTTAGAACCTGCACTTTGCAGTAGCTGCAAGTACCTGCCTATCAGGGCTCCTTTATGCTCTGTATTGCTGCCCTCTCTAAGACAAAGAACCTTTGAGATGTTTGTTTGGTCGACACAGCACAATTTGGCAGGTAGGGTGACTTCAAGGGCAGAAATCCATCTTCTTGTAGTACTGGATGTTGAAGGGACAGGATCGAGATGTCGCGAGGGTTGGATTTATATGAGGTCTCTGTGGTGTTAGCCTGAAGATGGCTATACTCTACAGTGGTCCTCAACCTTCCTAATCCTGTGACCCTTGAATACAGTTCCTCATGTTGTGGATCCCAACCTTGAAATGATCTTCATCGCTACTTCATGAATGTAATTTTGCTACTCTTGTGAATTATATAGTATAAATATCTCTGTTCTCTGAAGGTCTTAAATGACCCCTGTGAAAGGGTCATTCTATTCCCCAAAGCGGTTGAGAACCTCTGCCCTAGGCCTACTACACATGGACACTGACCCTTTAAATACTTATCTGTGTATCCTCTCTTCTTAAAGACGCCAATCAGATTGGACCATGGCTCACAATTGATGGAATCCCTTCGTCTGATATAACTGGTATAACACAGTGCCATTCTAAAATAGTGGAGATTTAAGATTAAGCCTACCAACTGGGGGCAGAAAGATATATTTCAATGAATAACACCCACTATGTCGGAAAGAGCCATCATTTCAGCTTCTTCCTCAGCCTTCACACAGCCTTCTATACATCCCTTCTATTGACTGATAAAATCACTACTCTTTGGCTTTAGGTTACATCCTGATCCAGGCCATTCGTATCCTTAACTTATGTCTCTAAAGACCGTTTTTGCAATAATGGCCCACTTCTGGATTCCTAGTGAGCACATCTCCGGGGAACTGTAATGCAACCCACTGTAATACTCTTTCTGCCCAGCAAAAACCAACTTTAAACAGTGTGTTTAAATGGAATTTCTCAATAGAAAAGTATATAAATGCTCACTTCATAAAAAGTATGTTTTCCAAAGCCGAGCATAGCCAATTTCTACTCCTACATGAGCATGAAAGTGATTCTGTTGACTTGTATCTTGAGACTCACTATGTATTTGTGGTGGCTTTACCAATCAAAGGCTGCAGTGGCATTCTGTTGTTGCCTCTGGTTTGTGCTTCTATGGATGAGGTTATTGGGTAGTGCTGTCCTTCATCACCTTTAGGATTAGATGCAGAAAACTATCATTAGTATGGAGATTATTTTTTGCCAAGACTTTTTTGAACAATTAGTGAAAAGTGTTATTACACAGTCTGAACTTGAAACCTTGAAATAAAAATTCTGTACTATCAGAAATTGGAATGTCTAACAGAAATCATCTGTGAGATGTGAGGCAAGTCATTACTCTCCAGAACTGCAAAGGGGAGTGAGACGGGGGAGGAAGAAGGAATAAAATACAGGAAAATAGAATTGTCTCTGCTGCTCCTTGTATGGTACTTCTAAAAGTCAAGGTTTGAACTTTAAGTAATAAATTTGAACAACTCTTGGCAATTTGTGACACTCTGGGACAATCTCAGAGGCTAACGATTCAGGAAGTAAAAAAAAAAATAAAATAAAGTCATTGTTACATTTTGGTTTGGTGCATGTGTCACATATCTACTTTTGATCACCAGCAATGTCCTCTGCATACTAAAGTGAGAATTTTTTTTTAAATGAAGAAGCATCACAAATGCACAATAGGACCAATCAGTGGCTGCTCATTCATCATGCAGCCTTCAACTGTGTTGCCAAAAGAAGGTTCGGAAACTGCAGATATGTGCCCATGCCACCTGTGAAGTGGCTATTTCCTGCTCCCCTTCCAATTGTTTATTAGGGATATAACCAGGCTATCTAGATGACTCAACATGAAGATCTTAGAAAATGAAAAGGCTCTTAATGACAAAATGCCATAGTTGTTGAAATTATAGCAATATTCATTACTGACTCTAGATGAAGCGGTATCATCTAGTTTTCTTTTTCTTTCTTTCTTTCTTTCTTTCTTTCTTTTTTTTTTCAGTTGAGACAATCAGCTGATCTTGCATATATCGTGGTGTGGTACTTGAGAGCAGAAACTTTCAATAGCCCTAATACAACTATATTTGTATGGTCAGAGAGTCTGTGAAAGAATGGACATGAAAGAATTGTCAGGCAGAAGGCGTAGTTTAAATGCCTGGTATCATTTATTACTACCCCCCCACCGAAAGTTAAGGCTGATTTTCAAGCTGACACCAGGAAAACCAACACTAAAATAGGACAAAGACATCAATGTCATCAGCACATTCCAGGGCTTAGAATCCTAAACAAAAGTGAAGTCAAAGAAAAAAAAAAAAAAAAAAAAAAAGCAAATTCAGCTGCAAGGAGCATGAGAAAATAGCCCTAAACTGTTGCCTCTAATGTGTAGTAAAAATAACACAAAAATCAGAAATAATAAAACATTAACATAATTCTTCCTATATACCAAGTGCCTTGGCCCCACAAGGAGAAAGATGCTTTGCTAAGTATAAAGGATCGGAAAGACATACCCCCCGGCCTTCAAAACCTCAAACATCATTGGAAATAAAACCATGGAAGAATCCAGAGCTCACAGTAGCAACTTCAGTGAAAGAATCTGGCATTATTACACTCAGAATGAGAGAAGGCTAGAAATAAAGAGGACTCCATTTTGCCTACAGAATTTGAAGCTGTGGTTGAAGCTTTGAGTTATGTGTCCCAGTCTGGTTAGGACTAAAGGAAGTCATCTTCAAACAATAGACATTGAAAGCCCAAAACAGAAAAAGACTTTTTCAGCAGAGATGGTACTTGCACAGAGAGAAATAAGCCTGAGAGAGGCAGTAGGGCATGGAGATGAAATGTCCACTCAAAAGCTTCGATTGTTGAGAGCTTGGTGCCTAGCTGGTAATACATGTGGGAAGTTGTTTTAAAAAAAATAAGGCTAATTATTTCATTAGTAGATTAATCCATTACTAGAATCAATGAATTCATAGCTGAGTGAACTCTTAGGACAAAGGCACCTGGCTAGAGAGATGAGGTCACTGGGCATATACCTTTGAACTCTCTCTCTCTCTCTCTCTCTCTCTTTCTCTTTCTTTCTCTCTCTCTCTCTCTCTCTCTCTCTCTCTCTCTCTCTCTCTTTCTCTCTCTCTCTCTTTCTCTCCCTCCTCCTCCTCCTTCCTCCATCCCTTTCTATCTTCCTCCTCCTGATTTCTCCCTCTCCTCCTCTTCACAGCTTCCGTTAATTGATTTTTTTTTCTCTTCGCCACAGTATTCTCACCACATCCCAGAGCCATAGAGTTTAACAAGTAAGGACTGAATCATGGGAAATTATCAGGCAGAAGAAACCATTCTTTGCTTAAATTCTTTCTCAAATGTCTCATATCAGAATGGAAAAGCTAACTGCTACAGAAAGCATTATAATAGTTTTCAAATTACAAACTATCTTCCTGCTGACCCCGGTAAGGCTACCCAATGTTTGTTATCTACTTTCTTCAAATGGGAAAAACAAAAACAAATAAACAAACCTCTGCTTTGACTGCCAAGCGTAGTGGTTACATATGTGTCAGGGCCACAAACAATGCAAACAAGTCCAAAAAGGGATCCCAACCATAATTCCAAGGCACACTATAGTCACCTAACCACTGTCACTACCTCCATAGCTGACATTCTACTAACGTGACAAAGAAAGAATGAGTGCCATCAGTGGCATGCATGTTCTGCATTTATATTTTTCAAGAACTAGCCAAAATTAATAAATAAAATTCTAATGATAGTCCTTAGAAGGCAGCACACACCGAGAGCAAGGATTTTCTGGTTAGAGATTTTTTTTTCTAGGTCAACTCAATATTTTGAATGTGAGATGTTCCTTAATCCCTTGGCACCTCAACTTCCTAACCTGTAAAACGGGGCAATCACATCGCTCATCTTTTATGGAGATGTATGTATGTTATAATACAGAGTATTCATTTACTAGTGATTACTGTTGTAAACATAGCATGATATAGTCTTAGATTCACTGTGTGGCATGAGATAGCATCAAAACACAGAAATGTGTGCACAAGATATATAGCTATATTTCATCCCATGGTCACCAGAGAAAGACACAATGGAGCAAATAACAACTCAGGGCAGCAGCAGGCATACAGAATAAAAAACCAAATTTGATTATTCAAATTACATCCCAATTGTTATTCCCTCATTTGTATCTTCCCATTCTCCCCTCCCTCCCTCTTTCACCCTATTCCTCTCCCCTAGACCATTGACAGAAGGGGACCTCCTCCTGACCATATGATCACAGCCTATCAGGTCTCACACCAAGGGGAAGTGGTCAAATAGGGGGCATCAGAGTTCATGATGGAGTCAGTCCCTGCTCTCCACACAACTGTAGAGAATGCACTGGCTTTGGTTTCTCTTCAGATTGTATGAATCTTTCACCTTTTACCAAATTAACTTTCTTAAGCATAAGAAAAAGATGGGCAAGGCAAAAGCACCAGGAAAGTACTAGAATAGAATCAAACTCTCATCTTAAAAATGATATTTTTGGAACACTATTATAACCTAATAAATGGTACCCTAATTGTCCAAAAAACAACATAGCAGTTAAAATCTTTTGATAGTATTGGGCCTGTGGGATTCAAGCTTCAGTTAAATTGTAGCTGGATGTTTCCTCAGGGCACTTTCCCACTCTGTAAGTCTAGGATTCATTTGTAAGTTTGGATTTAATTTGGACAGTTGACATTATCCTGTCCATCAAATGACTGGGGCCACTCTAGTGAATTCCTCTTTGGTCTCTTTCTACCTGAATACCTTTTCTTTACCTACCTCAGACTCTCATCTTGGAAAATAAGTAACTATCCAATCTCACTGGCAAAAAAGCTGGGTTCTATTCTGTTCTACTCTATTCATTCTCCCTTTAGTTTATAGCCTACATCCTCCTGGCCAGTCCACCTAAACCTACCACCTAGGTGTTTTAAGAGGTCACTCTATTTCCAGAGTATTTTTTCTGGTTTATTTCTGCCACATGGCTAAATGGTTGCATTTAATGCATTGCCATTGTTTGTAATGTAAATCCCAAGTCATATCTCTGTCTCTTGCTGTGCCATCCGAACCAATCCGATTGACCATTTACAGTGACATCCTGTCTTTTACTCTTTTAATTTGTCAAAAATTTTCCTATAGGGCCTCCCCCCCCCCCCCGCCCGCCTTGGTTAGGAATGTTATGGAATCTATAGTCTGTGCAACGTGGTGTTTCTGTTGTGCATGTACCTTCATGAATACTTACCTATTGAAGAGAGAGAATTTTATAGAAACAGTGCCTACAGAAATATGAGAACCTCTATGAATTAATTAAGTATATGACTTTGTGCATCAATGGGCCACGTTATCTTACACCCAGGAGCTGATCCCTTACCTCGTTTGTTTAAACTGTTACCTTTGTGGTCACTCGTCCTCCTTGGCACAGGAAGACTGGTTGTCCTCATGCCTCTCACTCTTGGCATCTCTCGTAAGAAGGGAAGCAGCTTCTTGCTTTTGAGCATTCACACACAGGACCACAGGGAGCCCCAAGGAGACCTGAACATCAGGATCTCCGAAGAGGATGGATTTTAATCTATTCTTGTCTCTTGGTAGTTCTAAGACTCCAGTGTGTCAGCCCAAGGCCATTCCCAGAGTCTAAGGGTAGCAATGGCAGAAGGGCGATTGTTAACAGCAGAGGCTAAGTCTGATTCTAGTCAGCCATAGTGAGGGATGAATCGAAATCAATCTATTCAAACCCATCACCAGAGGGAAACAGGATGTTCCCTTAGTTTCAGTGGTGTTTTGTGTCACCATTAGCAAATGCATAAAGAGTTGGAATTTCTTATTTGTGACTCTCTGGGTTGACATTTTTTTTTTCTTTTAAGCCAAGAGTATTTCTGGTACACTCTTCAGAGGCAATTATGTTCACAGTATCCAATAAAACTTTCTGCAGTGAGAGAGGTCTTCTTTTTCTGGGCAGTGACATAGGATTCTCTGACCATCGGGGGCTACTAGGTACCTGAAATTCAGCTAGTGAGTATTTATTATTTTAAGCTTAATATTAAATGGCCATGTGTGGCAGTGGCTACTGAACTGGCGAGCAGAGCCATAGATCTTTTCACATGTCAGCATTGGCCAAGCCAAGATATTCTGCCAAATCAGTTCATTACACTGGGTGGGAAAAAAATGACCTAATTTATTAATACGTTTAAATTAATTGCTTATATCGTCCCAGAAACAACTTTCTGTCATTTGAATATCTTCTTGATACCTTTCAGACAATTTTCAGTTTGTTTTTTTCCAAACATGTGTTTTTACAGTAATTGCTAAGCAATGGACATGTGGATTCATGTGATGTAAAGACCTAATCATTTATTGTCCATGGGTATTTTATATTTTTTATAATTATATTTTAGAGCTAAATTTTAACCTACATAACCCTGAATTTTTAACTAAGAAAGAGAAGATAAACAACGTGTTTTTAAAGGAAGGCGGGGGATACAACTGGAGAATGCATTAAGAGGAATTTACAAAGTACCTTTTTATGAGATGAATGAGCACAGCATTAAAGTACACATGCATAATTTGAAAATAATTTGGGAAATTTGCATTGTTTTGACAAATTGAAATCTGCCCCTCTCCATGAGGTTCCAGGGAGACCAGATGGTAGTGCCATGTATTGGAGGGGGTCCAAAATTGCTTTTGTGTTAATTGATATAGTGCGCTAGGAAAGGTCTCCAGGGAAAAAGTATCCCCAGGTAGTTGATTGCTTTGGAACTCCAGCAGAGAGGGACTGTGTCAACTGAGAAGGAAAACATAAGTTACTGCAAACGAATGCCTCAGATTGGACTAGTTAATTTTATAATGAAAAATTCAGGACAATGTTTCAGAAAATATCAAAAGATTTTTTTTTTTTTGAGACAGAAATAGAAATTGGTAAAGAACTGCGGTAAATTAACAGCGGCATACAGACTCAGTTTGACTTCTCTGTGGTGTGTGGAAGATCCTTTAATGTTAGCAAGTGTGTCTATAGCAGTGACAAGAAGTTCAAGGGCTTCCTTTTCTAATTTGAAAGTGGTGACCCTAATCAGCTGAGCGGAGAAAGCTACTGGGTTGGGATGGAGCCTGACATGAGAAAGGCTCTTAGGATTGCCTCAAAAAAGCACTTGCTATTTAATTGGAACACTCACACCTGCTAAATAGCAGTTGTTTAAAATGACACATTGAGAAAGAGCTCAACCATTTGGGGGTTTCCAAAGAGGAGGAGTCCTGCTTGGAGCAAGCAAGGCTGCAGTTTTACCTGATGGGAAACTGGGTCTTGGGTCTTGTTCAGTCTTAGGGGAGGGAAGGCTCAGGTTTCATTCTGCTCGGGTTTTTCTTTTCCTTCCTTCCTTCCTTTCTTTTTTTCTTCTTCAAATCTTTGCAAACCTAGGAAAAAAGGGACAGAGACATGAAGAGAAGGGAGGATGGGGAGAAGAACGGTTTAGGTGGGTGCACACAAAAAGATTAAGGGAAGTGGGGAGACCTGTTTTCATGAGCACCCCTTTACTTATATACTTGCGGTGGGTTTTAACGTTTACTCATTTGTTCTTTTCTTCTTTTGCCATGAAGTTGGGCAGAGTTGTTTATTGCTGAAAAGAAAATAAGAGACCTTTTTTTTTTTTCATAACAGCCAATGATGACAAGAGCACTTTTCCACCTCACACCACGAGCTTTTTAATACAATTGTTTAATATCCTGCCTCGGATCCATTGCTGCTTTTTTTTTTTTTAACATTTCTCTTTTAGCCTTTTTTTCGCATAGTGTTCTTCCATTAAGAGAACGGTTGTCTGACCTTTTTTCTAGGAGGTTAATAAAGAATGCACTGCCTTGTAAGCCCGATTCAATTTCCTTTATGTGAGCGTGCTGCATAAGTGACCATTACGGTGTTCGGTTCTGGTGCTCTGTTTTGCAGTGTACTAGCCTTTTGAATGAATGGCCGCATGTGTTGTACATTTAGCCACAGAAGGTGAGAAGCAACAAAATAGACTTTCCTGGGTATTAAATCAAATTTCCACACAATGGACTCTGTAATGTGTATGTGAAATATAGCTAGCCATGTATTATTTAGCTGTATTGTATTTTGTGTTTTAAAATTTTCTATCACATATTCAGTTTTAATAAATGCATGAGTGGATGCAATATCTGAGCGCTATATTTTAGAAATTCAACACTTTCAACAGATTCTTCCAACTTCAAAGAATTTAATATTAGTATCATAAAAGGACCTTTGAAGAATAATGCTGGAAAGTAAGAAAAATGACTGCCTGAGTGTACCCTATCATTGTGAAAGTGTTTTATTGCTTTAATTTCCTGTCTTAGTAAAGTAACAAGCGGCATAATGGAAGATATATTGTTACAGAGTTTGCAATTTATTAGAAAGCCGGAGCAAGTTGAAGACTTTATGTGAAGTGGAAAAGAAAACCTCTATTTAGCTGAAAAATGGAGACAAACCACATCAATGTTGCAACAGCTTTAAATGGAGTCCTATCTTTTGACTGATAAGTTGTCTCTTCACGCCCTGTATGTTTGCATGAAATAAATCCGTGGGCACAGTCCTCATTCTGTGCTAGCTGTGTGTCATTAGGTTTCCGGAAACCTAATGTTATTTCATTTGTGAGGCGTGTGTAAGATGACTGCTGCTGTTTGGAGTCTACAGCCCAGACAGAGGTGCTACTGAAGCAGAAATGACCCATAACGCACATTTTCATTCATTTATTACATTTTTTTGCATGCGCGACTGAATTTTAATCCGGAGCTTTGTCGACCTAGTGTAGTTATATTAAAGCTTTTTAACCTAGTTTCATGTGCCTCCGTCTGCTGTCTTTTACACAGTGGCATAAAATCACTGAAAAGGAAGGCGTTTATACACCAAATCAAGGAACATGATTCATTTCTGCAAGTCAAATAGTAGAAATGAGCAACGAGAGGCTGATTAAACTGTAGAAATGGGTTGTAAAATGACCTTATGATTAAATGTGGTGTGGGGAAGGTGATAGAGGAAGAAAGGAAAGGCTATAATTTAGCAAGTTTGGGCTCGATTGCTTGTTCCTTGTTGTTTTTGTTGTTTTAATGTAAGTATTCTAATATAGAGACACAGAATCTTGGTATCAAACTTGGAGCTACATAATTATCTGGGCAGAGCAAGAATATAGGATAATCATTAGAACTCTTTAATTATGCCACCATTCCCCCATCAAAAATTTTGCCAAACACCCGTTCTTAACAGATTGGTTTTTCAGTACAACAAAACAAAACGAGATATGCTGCTATGTGGACTGTCCACTTGAACCGATCAAAAGGCCAATTTGTTTTTGTTTTTAGTTAACAATGATCTTATGTGAGGATATTTCTCAAGTTAGAGAAATTCTTTTATCACTATAAATTATGTTTTAGGTATATCCTAAGCAACATGCTTTGTTATGTTAATAATATAAATATATTGACTGATGGGTATGTGAAGAAGAGTTTGTGGTATTTAAATTAGCACACCTCTGGACGCCTCACTGTGTTTAAAGAAAGTGGCTGGACTATGTGTAGACTGACTGAATACTAGGAGAGGCCAGGATTTCTGGTTTCCTCTGTTATCTATGCTCATCACTGAAAGAATAATGATTTCTAAGCATTATTGCTAACTGAAGCACAAAAAAATTTCCTCTGGGCTTGCCACAGACAATCCTCAGGCACATTAGAGGCGTCAACTAGAGTTAGTTCAAAGTGAATTACTTCATTTTAATCATGGTGACTTTACCAGTTCAGTGGATATACTATAATGGCATATTGTTGACTGTTGGCTGGCCATTCCCTCTTATTTGTTCTTTGTTTCTTCTTATTATTGTTCTTTTTACTTTTTACTTTTTTATCCCCTCTTTGAATAATACCCAGGTCACCTTTTTAAGCCATAAATTTTAGACTAGTCAAAATTTATGTATTTAACAGACCTTCAAAATAATCCATCTTGTTTTGCAACACTTCAAGTTTTGTTTGGTAACTCTTTTTCTTCTTAATCCTTGGCAAAAATCTGTTGAGCTTTTTTTTTTTTTTTTTTTTTTTAACAACCAAATGAGTCCTTAGTATGAGGCACTGCCAATTATAGACTTATAATGAGTAAAAACTTTAAAATACAAATATATAAAATGTTGCACCAAAGATTACTGGAAACTAAGTACTTCATTGCCACCCATTCCTAACTAGAAGGCTGCAGCATACCAGATACATGTATGTAGACACAAAATACTCACAAATAAAAGTATAAATCTGATTGTAAGATCACTTTGGGAAATCCACATATATGATGTCAATTTGCTGTTAAGACGCTGACC
This sequence comes from Acomys percivali, assembly GCA_907169655.1. Taxonomy (NCBI): domain Eukaryota; kingdom Metazoa; phylum Chordata; class Mammalia; order Rodentia; family Muridae; genus Acomys; species Acomys percivali. The sequence continues at coordinate 19,358,557 of OU015752.1, forward strand.
GTGTGTGTGTGTGTGTGTGTGTGTGTGTGTGTGTGTGTGTGTGTGTGTGTGTATTGTACATATACATTTTCTTATATTTGCTTACGTTTTTATTTACTTAATTCTCTCTGTGAACATTGAGGGTTAAAATGGCCTCCTTACCCAAGACAAAAATTATTTTTCTGATGCCTCCTCCAGGGACTATATGTTGTTTTCCTTAAAATACTTTCTGTTCAGGGGATCTATTAGACCCCAGCCCTCCAGCCGCTGCTGTCCCAGGGTCCTCTGCCTGTCTGTTTCATTCATGATTCCTGCAGATGAAGGTCCCCTCACCCACCACACTACAGCTCTATAATTACTTTCATTTCTGGGTTCACGCAGGTCATGGAACTAGTGTTAATAATAATCTTTCCCTCTGGACTTCTCTGTATTTATATATCTCTGATCCAATAACCATGGGGGACATGGAGGTGTATTTTATCTTCATTTTAGTCCTCTCGGTATTGTTTTAGCCCAGGGGGGGAAATCAAATGAGGTGCAGAACATGGTAAACCTGCACAACTCGGGGTCATTAACACCTAATTAGAAACAGCTTAGAGATCCAAAGGAGTCTTTGGTTAAGATCTGAGAGAAATCAGAAAATGTTTAACCTCTTCACTGCCAATGCACTCTGTATCACTAGCAGTTAGGGCTGGACCTCCTGGTGATTTTTAACACTTTAAGCAATATTTGGGTTTTGATCTCTCTCTCTCTCTCTCTCTCTCTCTCTCTCTCTCTCTCTCTCTCTGTCTCTCTCTCTCTGTCTCTCTCTCTCTGTCTCTCTCTCTCT
>OU015752.1:19366062-19413231 GCA_907169655.1 Acomys percivali
AAGAAGAAGAAGAAGAAGAAGAAGAAGAAGAAGAAGAAGAAGAAGAAAGTTTAAGTGAGAAAATTGAGGCAGAAATAATTTTAATATTTTTAATAACCACCTTAATGAAGAGTTTTGTTTCCTATGTTACTTTCATGCTTGCTAGAGTAGATTGGAAAGAGAGGGAGGGAGGGAAGAGCAGAGCACGACAGAGAGAGGGGGAACACTTGTTAGACTTGGTTTTCTCTCTTCTTTGAGTGTTAAAAAACAATAAGAGAAGTGAGGGATGCAGGGCTAGAGAAATGGTTCAAGTATGAAAAGCACTTGCTGCTCTTACAGAAGATCCCAGAGCCCACATCATATATCTCACAGCTGCCTGTGACTCTTGTTCCAGGGTATCTAATACCCTTTCTTTGCCCAGTAGACACCAGAACATACATGATGCACATGCACACACACACACACACACACACACACACACACACACACACACACACAATGAAATAATACAGTGGAAAAATAGAAACATCTGTCCCACTTGGTTTCCTCATTGGAGAAATTGTAATATGTGGTTTTAAATTATATTAAAGTTAATATTGTGTATATTGAAGGAAGGCTCAGTATAGTCAATATGCTGACATTTTCTCAAATCTGGGGAAGCATCATAATTCCCCTCTCAAGTAACCTGCTAGCAGTAAGTGAAAGTTTATGTAGGAACTGACTCTAACAAATGAGAACCTGAGAGATCCGTCACAGACCATCTAAAAGTAGAAGAACAAGAACACTGTGAACTGTGGCTCTCAGTGCAGGTCAGGATGAAGCAGGGGACCAGAGGTGTTACCCTCAGAGTAACATTCCCCCAGGCTGCTTTGGTGATGCCTGGAAGCCAAAGTCTTAAGAACCTGCAGCATCAACAGCTGTGATGAGTGAAAGTACGTGACCCATCGTCAGAAGACAGTGAGAGTATTCATGTTCATGCTTCCCACCACTGTGCTTCCCACTGGGTTCCTCAAGTTTCGGTGGTGGTGCCTACCTGCAATGGGTAAGGGTGGGCTGTCCTTACTGGGTCGGTGGTTCAAATGCTAAGTCTCTCTTAGAAATATGAGTTTGGACACAACCAGATATAACTCTTTACAAACACTCTACAAATTTCTTCATCAAGTCAAGTAGATGCTCAAAATTAAGCAATACAATCTCTTTCTACAAAAAAATGATTTTCAATGTCTTCACGGTCCTAATAATCCATTATTCATGTATCCATCAGCACATTCTTTAGCATAGCAATCTTCACAAAATTTTGTATGTAAATATATATTTATATAATTTATAGTAAGTATATTATATAAATATATATTTAATGAGCCAGTAGAACTTAGATTTAGAGAAATACATTCAGCAATAAAAAAGCACCTTTTTCTAAGAACTGTGCCAGAAACTGGAATTTTGAGGTGTATGATAGCAACAAATAAATAAAATCTAAAGCATATTTCCATCTTAGTGGTGTCATGAGGTATATTATCAAGAGTGATCTTAGGGAACGGAGTAAGTGTAGATGATCTGTGAAGAGGCTGTTATTATTTTCCCACTTTAACAGAGTTTGGAAGAGTGAGAATAGACCAAGGGAAGGCCGCAGTCATATGCCGTGCACTAAGGGATGTAGCAGTAGGGAGCAGAGGCTAGAGGGACAATAGAAGATGTGAGTATGAAAAGACACAAGAAGTCAACTTTCTCTCATATTGAAGATTTGATTTATTTAACAATGGGAGCCTTTGGAAGGTGTAAGATTGGAGTGGCATGGTTGTCAATGAACAAGTCAACAAGAGCTAGACACACAACTCCTCTAAATACAATAGTGCTAACTACTGCAGAACAGTTCACCTTATATGTTATACCTTGCAGGTTATTGTGACTCTCAATCACCACGCGCCAATTAAGCCTGCTACCAAGATCCACTAGGAAAGCCACTGTGACCTGTGAGAAGGATTTTATAAGAGCATATATTGCTTCTTCAATAGAGCAGAGAAATAAGAAGTTGATAGTTTGATAGGTCTGTGAATAGTAAAGGCAGCTGCAAGGTGAGCAGAAGTCTAAAGAATACATAGTATGGACTCAACTTGAAGTCAGACATCAGTATACAACCTTGCTTTCCATACACAGCACAGTTTTCATCAGAGCTTACCTACAAAACCAAAGATAACGATGTAAAGCTTGCAGACACTGGCTCCGATTTTGGCACTCACTTCTGCTTGGAGCAGGCTCCTTATTCAAGCCACCTACACTGTGACCAACTGTGGCCCTTATGAGTTCCCGAAGGCAGTGTGGGTTGAGTCCAGAGACAATTTATCAACATTGCTGGCTTGCTCCAATTTCAGGCCGATCATCGCTCTCTGGCTGACTCATTCAGCTAGCAAGCAATTAGCTAGACCCTCTCAGAAGCACTTCCACCAGATAGGGCAACAACAACTTCCTAAAAAGACTTAAAGAGTTCCTTGGGAGATGAAACACATCAGCGGACAGAATCATCCCGTGCTTGATTGCTGCAGGAAGAGGGAGTTGGGGGTGTCAGCCCATCAGCTGGTGACCAGAGGGCAATTTTGCTCCCTGACAGTGTCGATTTTAACTTTCTACAAGTTGCTGATGTCTGCAGCTGCGGTAGTTGTAGTAGGAGTCTATTTTGGGTCAGTGATTTAGGAGACAACGGTAGCTATGAAGTGCTTTGAAGCCAATTTGGAGAATTCTTGGGAACTTGACTTAGATCATGTTCTATAGATATAACCTATCTTGCCAATATTTTCTTTGCAAAGGGAAGGCCTGAACCCACTTTCTCTTGGGGTTTTCTTGCCTGATGCATGCACATTTGGTCTGAATTCTGTGTGTGGGGGTGGGGGGTAGATGTTACATGAGGGATCTACAGTAGGAAGCTAGTTCTGACTCATATTTCCATTTTCAGTGACATGATTCATGAATATAGGAAGAAAGGGCAAGTGTGTTGATTATAGTTGGGAATTTTAATGTGGAAAAAGTCAAATCAAATGGCTAAGAGACAAACAAAACTGCTGGTTCTGATCACTATTTTCATCTGCCTGTTAAAAACCACTCACTTTTTCTAGCCCCTAAACCTTGACCTCTTACTCTCAGCCAATGGGAGCTGTAAGAGGCCAGAAGGAAAAGAAGAGTGTGACTGGGAGTGTGCTTCTCCCAGGTGGACTGTGAGATGGACTGTCCGTGAGGTGTAAGGCCACAGGTACCCCTGAGTGGCCCTTTGTACACTTAAAGGTACTTTCTGCGGGTGTCACTAAATGTTTATCACTTTCCAGGACTGAAGCTAATTGCTTCAAGTCCTTCACATGCCTTGAAAAATAGTTCCTTGTGAAGGTTTCTTCTGTCACTGCATTGGTGCCATCTATTTATATTAATCAAATATACACATATGCATATAAAGAATCCATGATTCGTTTGTAAAACAAAAAGTTGTATTTGTGAAGCCCAAACTTAATACTCATTTTGTGCAAATCAACCTTGAGTTACAACCTAAACCCATTAAACACAGTAGCTAGAGCATTGGTGATGTGTGGCTTCGAACATGCAGTTTCAGGAAATGTTGGTGGCCATTGTTGGCATCACTCAGTCGTTAGCTAATTCCTCGTGCAGAAAATGTTATAGTATAACATGTAGAAAATATTTGAGGATGCATTGATCATTTATGAATAGTGATTAGAGAATAAGTAAAATCCAGCTGTATCTTGATTTTTTTTCATCCAGTTAACTCTTTCAGAGCAAAGTTAAACGGGATCTTAGCCAGAATTTGTCTTTATGGGCATATTGAGATAATGGAAGGAAAAGGGTAAAAATGAATATATTTCAGAATAATCAGAGGTCAAACCGTTACCCTACATGATGAACTACATGGAGATCTTAGCATGGATGAAATCATTATGTATTTTATCTTAATCCCATTTATAAGCAGAGGCCAGTATTTAAAGTAATTTTGCACCCTTTAAAGTGCATATTAAGTAAACAGTTTTCTTTGTGCTTTATTGTGTTGCTAAGGAAGAAGTCAGTCTTCATCAAAGTGGATGCCTACTCCACCTAAGGCCAAAGAAACTATCCCTCCAATATATTTCTCATATCCTCATTTGTTTCTACGTGTAGGTAGAAAGGGAACCTGACAAGTTAGCATGCACTTCTTATATATGTGAATGTTACAATACAGAGAACAATAATGCATCAATTAACTTTAATTACCCTCTGGCTTGTCTCCTCTGATACCTGCCACTGTAAGCAGTGTGATTTTATGAATAGCCTCCTGACAGGGGAAATCTCAGAAGGTCTATAACTCCTTTCACAATCTCTGCCCAGGGTCTCACAAAGAAAATCATTTAATATTCTTGTATGTTGCCTCCTTTCTCCAATAATCTCAGAAGTCAGAGCTCATCATTTATAACTAGATATTAAAGATAGCCACAGAGTCAAGAGTGTAAAAGCCCCCAAAACACTAAAATGAACTATCACTGCCCACGTAAAAGAACCACGAACGCCATTGACGTTTAAAGTTGTACTAAACTGAGATTCAGAAGGAGTCCCTGATGTGGGAGAGTTATAAAGTCCAAGCAGAAGAGAAATAGTCAGGAAAATGCATTTGCCCATGCACACACAATTGGTTGAACAGGTGACCGAGCTAATTCTTTTAGCACAAATAGACATGAGTCTATAGTTAGGTCTAAACAACACAAGGGCCCATGTTAAAATGGCACATCCTAGATATCGAATTTCTTGTAAGATAAACTTTGAGTGGTACAGACAAGGAATTAATTCTTAAGCTGTTGGACTTTACCACGATGGTGAATTCTCAAGAGTCTCTTCTCCAGAGATACTCTATCAAGCCACGGAAGTCTACAGATACCCGTAAAGCTGGGACCATGAGTGTTGGGAACCTTTTGTGGGATCTACTCCAGTTCCCTTGCTGTGTTTTGTTTTCTCTCCCTTGCTGCTACTAGACTGTATTCACTGAGTTAATTATCATCAATCAGTCAGTCAATCAAAACTCAAAAGTCAAAACATGTTCCTTAGATTCATTTATGTGTAGTCAACACTACCAGTTCCCCTTACCCAAGAATTCCTTTCCAGAGTATCAGTTCCTCATATGAATTGCAAATAATAAATATAAAATATAGCAACTGAGAAACTAGATTCTAATAAATTTACTGAAAGGATGGTGATATAACTTATTTTCTTTTCATAGTGACAATAAAGAAACTGCTGAGTCAGCAGTGTAGCTTTTGTATGAGTTTAGAATGTTTTTCTCAATGTTGAACATCTTCTGAAATAATGATCACATAAGGTATATTTGTCTTAGCTTCCTGCGCTGGTTACATTGGTGGGTGGCCTTTCAGATTTATTTTCTATTTTAAGCATTTGGCTTTTGTTTGAGGTGGTTTTGTTATTACTGTTGCTCTGCCAAGTTGATGCAAACTAGAATCTTCTGGGAAGATGGAAGCTAAACTGAGGAACTGACCTCATCAGATTAACCTATGGAGCATTTCTTGACTGATGATTGGTGTGAGAGGAAGCTACCCATGGCAGAACATTCCACCTACCTGGTTGTATGGGAAAGCAGGCTGAACAAGCTATGGGTATCAATCTAGTAATTAAATTCCTCTATGGCCTTTGCTTTAGTTCCTGACTTGAGCTCCTGAACTAGCTTCCGTTTACAATGAACTGTAGGCTACAAGTTGAAATACACCCTTCTTTCTCCAAGTTGCATCTGGCCAATGTTTTACCACAGCCACAGACAAGAAACTAAAACATTACCTGACCCCCAACACTTTCATTCTCTCGCAATGTTACTATCTGAATGGGGAATATCCCCCATGGATGCACATGTTTGAACACTTGGTCCTTAGTTGTAGATATTGTTAGGGAGGTTGTGGAAACTTTAGAAAATAGGACCAAGCTGGAAGACGTAGGTGTGGTCGTTGAGGGTTATAGCCTGGACCTACTTCCACCTCTCTCTCTGCTGACAAATCCACCAAGGTGTGAATAACCATTCTCTTGTTTTCAATGTTACAAATGGAGCTATCACAGTCGCATGACCCACCCCACCGTGATGGACAGTACTCCCAAAAACTGTGAGCCGAAATAAGTTCTTCTCACATTGCTTCTGTGATGCATTTTGTCACAGGGACAAGAATGTAATATAGGTCCTTTACTATTTTGAATTTGTGCCTATTAGAAACCAAACAAACTGATTCTGCCGCTAACTTTGCTAAGATTAATAACTTAGTACAATTAATAGCTTAATCCTCCTTAGGAGTGAAATGTGTAACCCCATTCGGCAGCATCATATATCTTGGAAGGAATTTGTATGAGGACAAAGATTGACCTCAATAAAATCACTCACAGTAGTAACGTTCCAGGAAGAAGAGAATTTTGTGGCTTCATTTCAACAACTCATGGTTGATTAAACACACACACACACACACACACACACACAAAAAAAAAAAAAAAAAAAAAAACCTAAGGCCATCAAACCCGCCATCACTTGCTTCAGAACTGCTTTGGTCCATTTACACTCTTTGTTATATTAGATGACTTACTTATCACCATGTACCCAACCAGAAAAAAAAAAAAACATTATGCTATCTCACAGATTTACAGTATAAAGCAAGTGAGTTAGTACATATGAAGCCCTAACTTGTAAAATGATTGTGTGTCTGTCTTGGAAATGTCCCACAGGAAAATAGAGCGATAGCTTTTACATAGGGCAGAGTGACCACTCTGCCAAAAGGAAAAGTTTTTGTTTTGTGTGTTTGTTTGTCTGTTTTTAAAGCAACAAAGAAGAGAGTTTGGCTAGCTTTTGCCTGGTTAAATAAATATCATTATAGTTGTCCTTCCTATGTTTAAGAAACTCTTCTGCTATACGTGTTCATACACAAACTCTATTTATTAAGATAGCAGATGTGACAATTATTCCTAAAAGTTCACAGAATCAGCATAGATCATGGGCTTCTTTGCGCTGTCGCCACTGACACAATCATTCCACACTGTGAGCTTTCTCATACTTTGTAAACAACTCTTTGTGACATTCCTTGGGAATGAACATATACATGTACCAGCAAGAATACTTCATGTAGAAGTCATAATTTTAACAAGCAACCAGCGGGAGTATCTACTCAGACGTTAAGCAATCTGAGACTTGATGTACAAAGTTAGCCAACCATGAGTTATTAGGCATAGAGAAAGTGTCTACGTGATATTTTATAAGACAACATGATCTGTTGTTATCCACAGTGAAGAGTGAATTTGCATATTCTGTATCCTGGACAGCTTTCAGGGGCAGTGGAGTAACACTCCAGACAAAGCAGGCACTCACCACATAGCCTCACCTAGGACCTAGTACAAACCATCTCTGTCTGGCAAGATGAAAGACACTGCAGAAGGTTAACAGACAACCCCAGCTCTAGCTACAGGCTCAGGTCTGACCACCTGGAGGTTCTAGTTGGCTCTGGGGGTCCTAGCCTCACTTTAAAATGCAGGTGGATGCAAAAGGGAGCTTATTCTGTGACTGGTCCTGTCACTCAGGGCCAGCACAGAGAATGGTGATGGCTGTTTAATCACACATGGGCTCTCAGGACGTCTGCTCCTCTTTTAATGACCATGTCAAGCCTGTGATCACATCTAACTTTAAAGAAGCAGGTCTGACAAAGGTCTAATATCCAAAATATATAAAGAACTCAAGAAATTAAACACCACCAAACCAAATAACCCAATTGAGAAGTGGGGCTTGGAACTAAACAGAGAATTCTCAACAGAGGAATATCAAATGGAGGAGAAACACTTAAAGAGATGCTCAACCTCCTTAGTCATCAGGGAAATGCAAATCAAAACAACTCTGAGATTCCATCTTACACCCATCAGAATGGCTAAGATCAAAAACTCAAGTGGCACCACATGCTGGAGAGGATGTGGGGAGAGAGGAACACTCCTTCATTGCTGATGGGAATGCAAACTAGTACAGCCACTTTGGAAATCTATCTGGTGCTATCCCAGAAAACTGGGAATAGGGCTTCCTCAAGACCCAGTTATTTCACTCCTTGGAATATACCCAGAAGATGCACTAACACACAACAGGGACATATGCTCAACCATGTTCATAGCAGCCTTATTCATAATAGCCAGATCATGGAAACAGCCTAAATGTCCCTCAGTAGAAGAATGGATAAAGAAACTGTGGTACATTACACTATGGAATACTACTCAGCTATTAAAAACAAGGAATTCCTGAAATTTGTGGATAAATGGATTGAGCTAGAAATGATCATAATGAGTGAGTTAACCCAGAAGCAGAAAGACTCAAATGGTATATATACTCACTTATATCTGCATACTAGCCCAAGGGGCATGTCCCACGAAAGCCTTCCCTTACCAGGAAACTGGGACAGAGGGGAGGACATCCTATTGGGACTCTAGATGAGAGAACCATGGGAGAATAGCAAAGTGGAAGGATCCCTGGGTCCTAGAAACCTACAAGTAGAACATTATGATAGGCAGATTTGGGTCAAGGGGTCCCGCTCAAACTAAGGCACTAGCCAAGGACAATACAGGTGGTAAAATTTAAACCCCTACCCAGATCTAGCCAATGGACAGGACAGTCTCCACACTTGAGTGGAGAGTGGGATATGACTTTCTCATGTACTCTGGTGCCTCACATTCGACTATGTCCCCTGGAGGGGGAGACCTGGTGGCACTTAGAGGAAGGACAGCAGGTCACCGAGAAGAGACTTGATACCCTATAAGCATATACAGGGGGAGGTAATCCCTCTCAGGAACAGTCATAGGGGAGGGGAATAGGGGGAAAATGGGAGGGAGGGGAGAATGGGAGGATACAAGGGATGGGATAACCATAGAGATGTAACAAGAATAAATTAATAAAAATAAAAAAACTAATAAATAAATAAATAAATAAAAAATCTTAAAAAAAAAGAAGCAGGAAGAGAATGTGTAATTGTATCCCATAAGAAAGCAAGCAATAAATAAATAAATAAATAAATAAATAAATAAATAAATAAATAAGCAAGCAAAAAAAATGTTGGATCACATCCTTGTGGCTGCAACAATAATTGAACTAACTTTTTCATTCTTTTCTCTGCTAGGATCGGAAAGCACATAATATTCCCAAGAACTTCATGTTTATCATGAAACAAAGCAAAGAAAAGCACATAGAATGGCTTTTACGACATTAAAACATCTCACTCATGTTTAAAAGACTACCGAGCCCCAGGCTACAGTAGGTGACAGAACGTTGCCCTTAACTGTGCAGTTTGTCTGGCCTGATTTGGTCATTAACAAACCATCTTAAAATTTAACTCATTCAAATAAACATCGTTAATTCCGTTCAGGATCGATTTGGGTGGGGCCAGCTGAACATTCTTGTCCTAATCTCATTGGCTCATTCACTTGGCAATAGGAATGTTTGGAAAGATGCTTACTCTCATGCTGTAGACAGGACACAGCTGGCCTACTTTTTCCAGAATCAGTCTTCACTCTGGGAGTCTAGTCCAGGGATCCTAAAAAAAAGTCATTTCAGGACTAGTGGAGGAGAGTGGTGAAAGCCAGAAGTCTTCTTGAGGAGAGACTATGAGGCCAAAGAGCCCACTAAATCACTCACACAGGGAGCCCTGCTAAGGGAAAGAAAAACAGATTTTTTTTTTAATAATGAGAACAGCAAGAGCCAGTGGCGAACAGCATGTTCCTGTGATGAAAGAACTCTCGGCCCATGTCTGCCAACAATGCGACACACTTGTGAGAATATGAAGACTCAATGGTTTTATAGACTACCCACTGAATAATGTATGCAGCCCTGACACTGCACCACCATTTTGTAGGTATTTTTCAATGGGTTGGATTTTGTTGCAGAGAGCATAGTCTGTAATATAACTAGAAAATGCAATTTCCACCTGTGAGGAGTGAAGAAACTATCTTTTGTTTTTATGTGCCCAGACACTCAGTGAACTTCTAGCTACTTGATCAGGTAGCAAATAAATGACCACCTCTTGATAAGTTTTAATTCTGCTTTCTTTTTATAATACTGCATTTGTTTCCTATGGCAAAGTCATGTCAAAAAGTCTTGTGGTGGTAAAATGAAAAGAAACCTTCCCTAATGATACAAACTTCGAATGAAAGTCACTCTGGTCAAGGAACCATTCCTTTTTGGGCATTGCCACCCACAGTGGACATTTGAATAAGAAAGCACTTCAGTGTTTCAGTGGCTTCGCCTGATAAAAACACATGTGAGCTCCAAGCCATCTCTGCAAATCTTTGCCAACTGTGCCCATTCAGTCTTCTGGTCTCACCCGGTTCTGCTACAGCTCGTAAACCGAGGGGGAAAGAGGGAACACCTAAGCAGAGGTGAAAGTGAGGGCACGCACTAGAGGGCTCTGGCTTGGAAAGCAGTAAAGCAAGGGCAAGCATGGCAAGGCCAGTGTCCCTGGAGGGCTCAGAATAGTTGGCAGTGATGGAAACTCACAACAGGAGGGCAAATAGTCACCATTCAGATGGGCTTTGGAGTTCAGTGAGACTTCATTTTGAAGAAGTGTGAACTGGAGAGTGAGACAGTCAGATATGCATTTGGAAATTACTGAGTAGGTAGAGGGTAGATTCTCCTAGGACAAGATGAAAGCCGGATGATCTGTGAACTAAAATCCAGGAGAGAGATGCTCATGCCTAGGACTGATCAGCTAGCAGAAGCAACAAGGCTTTATAACACAAGGAGACCATCAAGTCTGGTGGATCTGGATCCTGGGGGACCTGCAAAGAACCTAGACCCCCTGTTTGGATCTAGCCAATGGACACCTCATTCTCCATGTGGCTCCCCTAGTAAGGGCAACAGGGACCACCTCTAACAGGGACTTTGGTGCTCCTCATCTCATCACTTCCCCTTGGCGGGGAGACCATGCAGGCACACAGAGGAAGGGGATGCAGGCTATCTGGACGGATGAGACTAGATAGGCTGTGGTCAGATGGTGGGGGAGGAGCCCCCCTTCAGAGGTCTAGGGAAGGAGAATAGATCCGAAGAAGGAGGGAAAGTGGGCACAGGAAGATACAAGCAAGGGGATAACAATCGGGATGTAATATGAATAAACTATAATAAGTAAATCAAAATTTAAAAATAATATAAATACATGTGAGGGGGGAAATAGCAGTCATGACTTCTACAGGAATAACACAGAGCTCTTAGGCAGTGTGGACTTATTGGGCAACTAAAGATGCCACACACAAGAGAATCTCTAAAAGAAGCTTATGTTCCTCATTTTCTAAGACAGAGAGAGAGAGACAGAGAGAGAGAGAGAGAGAGAGAGAGAGAGAGAGAGAGAGAGAAAGAGAGAGAGAGAGAGAGAGAGAGAGAGAGAGAGAGAGAGAGAGAGAGAGAGAGAGTTTACAAGTCAAAAAGCCTTCAGCACAGGGAGCTTAGTATACTGAATCACAGGAAGATAAATCTAGAACTTCTATGCACAGTATTTCACTAAAATATGCAAACAATCAAATGTGTACATTATTTTTCCTTGACCGGAGTGCTGCATCAGTTTTCCATAGTGGCATAACAACCAACCAAAACACAGCGGCTTAAAGCAAGCTCTGATCATCACCCTAAAGTCTTGTAGGTCCAAAAGATAGACACCTTGTTTGGGGCCTCAGAAGGACAAGATCTCAGAGTTACGCAGATGTGCCTTCATCTGGAGATTCACCCAGGAAGTGATCCCTTTTCAAACTCCCTCATTGTAAGAATAGTCCGTGTCCTTCTTGCTGGAAGACAGCAGTATCCTTACTCTATGTCCTCTTAGATGCTGACAAGAGACCACTTACAAGTCCTGGAGGCTAGTGCCAGCTCCCTACTGAGATGACATCTGAAGTTTCTCATTATTGCAGTTTCTTTCCACAGGAAGGGTCCTGTTCTTCCAACACTTACCTGAGAGGTCAGATCCAGCCAAGACTGTCTTTTGCTTATTCATATTCCATCTTAACATCATCTGCAAAATTCCTTAATTTTTCTTATACAGCGCAATCTAATGCTCCTATCCAGAGGCCCATTAAGCCAAAGGGATGGGAGTATGCAGGACAGTACACTACATATTGAGAGGGTAGAGGTAGGAATGCTTTGAGAGCTCTTCTGACCACAGATGTGTTATCAAAGAAGTTGATGTTACTGTGTCGACTTTGTGGCTCTTTCTAGGAGTTTATCGTACAATTTCTAGGGCTAGGTAGGTGGCAAGTAGAAGAGCATTTCTAAGACAATGTGACTTAGTAGACTAAGACAAAGTAGACAGTTTTACGGAGTAGGGGAAAGCTCTTGCTATTACACAAATTTGTGTTGCCACTAACTCCTAAGAATATGATATAGGTATAATTGACATCATCAAATAGCATATGCTACATCTGTGCCAAGTTTCTAAATTTTTTGAAGATACTAGATGGTTCAATATTGTAGTCTGGGTTGCAGAAATGGGAAAATTAGATAACATGATGTAGAATGAGTTCTTTCCCATGTTGTATCTCAGTACGAACCACACATGATCCCCACTTTAATGGTTCTTTTATTTAGGGTAGGTTAGCATCCAAAGGATAACTTGTCTCTTGGCCTTGACGCCTCTGAGTCCCCAGATGGATGTGGCTCTATTAAAGGATTGTTCATATGAAAGTTGATAGTCAGCATATGACTCCAGGCACACAATTTATGGTTAGAATTCTTAAGCCAAACCAAACAGTTTCAACAAAGTGACTCTTCAGCCATTGCCTTTGAAATGATTAGGATGTATTTCATTAGGCGTTTGCTATTCCCTGGCCTAAAGGAAGCTAGAATGCTGTGTGTCAATATTGGTGAGAGGCCCCTCTATCACATGAGGTTCCTTTGTAAAATTTAGCTCCCCCACCTGTCAGCCCAGGATGCAGGCTTGGGAGAAGTTCACGGTGTGGACAGTGTGGTCTGTTTCCATATTACATGTTTATAAACTCCTGTGGCCGCCAATAGCAGAACTGTGCAGTAGTCGCTGTGGAAAGACCCCTCCACCCCGGCCACTCCTCACAAATTTTGTGACTTCATTTTTCAATATTTACCAAATCAGATAAAATTCACTGAAGGAAAATCACCAAGAAAAATCTCACTGAGGCTTCCAGAGAAGGAACAGGCACAGTAATAAATCAATCTCTATTTTGGCAGCTACTTATTTTTATATCCTAAGGTATAAATAAGTTACAGTGAGATAATAAATTTTCATTTTTGATAAAGTGTATCCCTGTTTGATTTTTTTCTTTTCCTCAGTCAAATGCAACAGGTCCCTAGAAAGTCACACTCCCCAAAAATGGCTGATGCTTCTACAAATATTATAGTCTCTGAAGCTTTTCCTAAGAGAATATTGAATGCACCCCAGATTTAAAACAACTTGTAAATTATTACAAAGCACAGATAATCCAGAAGATATTCTTCTGTATGATTGCATGACAATATTTGAGGATGGAGTGAGTCTAAAGACCTAGGCCTAATGTCTTAGGGCACTATTTAGATGTCCATTTCTCTGCCAAAAAAAAAAAAAAAAAAAAGAAAGAAAAAGAAAATGAAAAAAAGCTCTATTATGCCTTTGGGTTAGGGAACACTAGGAACATAAATTTGACTTGATAAATTTTGTTCCCACCCACAGCCAGCTCCAGCAAGCCACATCTCATCTACATTAGAATACTAAATTGATTCACGTCAAGTTTTGTCTGGTACCAAAGTACAGCCCTTTATCAATTCCTTAATTCAATGTGCTAATTTACATTAATGTCACACTGACATTTCATCCAGAGAGAGTGAAGAATAACTTATTTTTATTTATTTATTTATTTATTTATTTATTTTTGCTTTCTTCCATAATTGTGCTCTGCTTTTTAGAGAGAACGTGACTTCCATCTTCAGATCTATCACATTGATAGCCTCCGTGCCAGACATTGATGGCAGGTAACTTTGACAGAGATCACATTCTGTTAACGGATAGAATAGTCAGTCTTGTCACAAAATAGGATGCTGATGTTTGGAGAAGCTTTAACCTTATTTACATATTTGCATCTGCCAACTGTAAATTTCCCTTTTACTGCTGTTGGCCTTATGAGGCCATAAACATTAGCGATTTCCTCCTCCAATGTCCACCCTAAAGAAGAAATATTGAAGTAAGATATGATGCCTTGATTCTTTGGTGCTTTGAAAGATTTTGGATCCTACAAAAGATCCATTTTCATGGTATATGTCTGTTTGATTCTTTTCTTTTTAATTCAGCTCTTTTTTTTTCCAAAAGAGTCTTTCTAGCCATTTATAATTGAGGGGAAAGGTGTGAAATACTTTTTTTCTCACAAGCATACCTTGCAAAGGCAAACCATATGTTATCTGTTTTCCTATGGATTTTGTATTGTGAGTACCATATGCCTTCATTGATTGATCTTACCCCTAGGAGTGAGCTAAGGATACATATATTTTAAGTCTTGCTGGTAGGAAATAAGATATCCCTCTATTGCTCTTTTAGATTAATGTGCTCAGTGCCTGTGCGCTAATGGATGATCCATAATTTACATCAAAATTTCAATCACTTTAAATTAATATATCCATTTCCTTAATGAATCTTGTTATTAGGCTCCACTCTAGTTTTCACAAAACAGTCTGGCATGACTATTTACAATTTTTTATTTTACTTAAAATCTTAAAATAACTCAGTGGGTTTTTAATGTTACTTTTGCAGATTAATTAAAAAGTTGCATGTATTAGTTTAAAATAAATATACTTCATACATCTTTCCATGAAAAATGCATTCTACATCCACCACTTTTTGATGGCATCAGAACCTCAAGCAATAAAAAAATGCATTCTACTAACAGAGTTATATAAATATTGTGAGAGTCATCTCTGAAAATAAGGTTGTTTATTTCTTATTTGTACCCATGAGATTTACAGGAGGAAGTCACATTAATTCTGATGGGATTTAGCAGTCAAAATTTCCTCTTTATCAGCAGAAGGGATGTCTGTGGGCATACCAAATGAGAAAGTTGAAAAATGAATTTCCGTGACTTAAATTTTTTATTGTAATTGCTACATATTTAATGCTGCTCCTTAATACTAGTTTAGCTAATTGGAGATACAAATATCAGGTGTTCATTTGCTTTGTGGAGAAAATAAACACGGTTGAGCAGGACTCAATCAGGCACAGGTGGAGAAAGAGAACAATGTGTCTTGTCGGGACTCAGTTTACATCAAATGATCCCACTGAATGAATTTATAAGTGTGGATGGCCTGGCAAGGAAAGTGTCCTAATACCTCTCTCTACTTTCACACTGCAATCTAATTCAACTTGGTACCTGATTCTTTGTAGAATTTCCTGTGAATTAGGACATCAGGAGGTTTGTTGTTATGTCTTGATTTTGAAGTTGTAAAGCGTTGTCATAGCATAGGCTTCTAGATGGAGTCAAGATAAGCTCAGAGAGATTAAATCATAAAATGTCTGGATGTCACTGTAAGGCCTGTAAAGGGTATGCCATTTTTGAGGATTAGAACTAAATCATATTGTGCATTCTTTCCTATATGCTAATATACAAATATATTTTTGAACATATCATATGACATCTACATATACATTTATGCATGCATATACCTCCACATACATAGACAAGTGCACAACATGCACTTGCATGTACACAAACATACATATATGCATAAATATATGTATGTATGTATATTTCTCATATGTATATGCATATGAACCCCACAAATTGTTAAATGCTTCCATGTCCCAGGGACTGCACCAACCACTGTGCCAATATAAAGGCAGACAGACAGACGTAATCACTGGCTGAGAAATGCAATAAGAAATATTAAACCAAAAACAAACCAATTTAATTATATTTTGAGTATTGATATCAATTAAATGAACAGAAAGGTATAACTGTGGAAGAAATATATAGGGAAAATAATTACATATGAAAAACTTTAGAGGAGCCCACTCATCTGAAGAACCTCAGAAAATGGCAGATGCGACATTCTCAGTTCTTGCTCAATAGTCCTGTGTGGCCTGAACAACAGAAGAAGTTTAAATTCTACTTTGGACATGATGGGGGTATTTCTTAATATGGGCCAGACAGAGTCTGTACTAAAGAGTAGGACAGATGTCTGTCTTTAAGCAGGCGGGATGCAGAAGATAAATATATAATTCTAAGGACTAGAATGGTGTTGTGACAAGACTTTTCATCAGAAGATGCAACATACACAGGTACTGATATCACCATATGGGTACCAACTTGGTAAACCCATGGGTTTTCCTTGGGTTACTCACAGAAATACAGATGATGGGTTACTTACAGGAAAAAAAAAATAACTCAAAGGCAACTACACCACCAAAGCCCTACTCAGCAAAGAGCCAGCTCACAAAAGCAGGGGACCCAGAGTATATTTTATACCCTGAATGCATCTGGAGATTAGAAAGGGTCCTTCCCAGTGCCCTAAAGATAGCGGACTACCAAGAAGAGACTTGATACCCTAGCACCATATTCAGGGAGAGGAGGTCCCCCTCAGTCACAGTCATAGGGAAGGGGGATTGGGGTGAAAATGGGAGGGAGGGAGGAATGGGAGGAAGGCATGGACGGGATAGAAAATGAGATGTAACATGAATTATTTTTCAATAAAAAATGTGTTATTAATAAAAAAAAGATGTCTAGAGCACTTTCAGGCAGCCTGTCTGGTTTCTGATTCTCTTAGGCAGCTGATCTGATCTCACAAACATCTTTGCAGCTTGGCCATTCTGAGAGTGACTCTCAGTAACCTTTATTATTTACTCTCTGGAGGGAGGAGTCTAGTGAATCTAATCAGTTTCATGGATTTCCTATAACTATTTTGAGCTTTGTGCCTTCTGTGTTAAGGGGCACCCCTGCAAAATGGAATGTTTCAATCTAGGAGGAAACTGTTACCAACCAAATGGGTTTTCCCAATACACAAAAACTGGTGCTTCCTGATATCCCCAGTGTTTGGGTTAGCTTTTGAAATTAGGGCCATTGAGAGTTTCTGAATCTAATGTTCTAAAACCACTTAGATTTTCTTTTCGTAAGGAGAGGCCATAAGCTAAATACCTCTATAGGCTAGAAAGGCAACACATAAAGAAGAAATGGAGCTCATAGTTAAAAAAAGGACTTGTCCCTTCTAGGGAACCTACCAGATGAGAATGCAGGCTCCGCACTGCCAAATGCTGATTCCAAAGGAACCAGGCATCTAACATCTCCAGGAAAAGTTCCTCAATTTTAAAGGCTAGGATTAATGAAACTATTTATACTGTGAAAAATGGTTTGGCCTAAAATTAGACTAGGAAACTTGAGATGACAGGACTGTCTAATTTATGTGTGATGGTTGGTGGGAGAGAGTGGTCATAAGAACACACAGAGGGGCGAAACAGCCTGACGTGTGTTACGGAACATGGCTTTGAAGTAGAGCATTCTTAGATTTGAGCAGAGTAGAGAGTAGAAGTCTGAGCACCCAGTGCCTTGGAGACGATAGTTAAAGCTGTGAATATCAGTTAAATCCTCAACAGAAAGTACATAAAGATGAAAGGAGAGAGAATCCCATAGAGGAGTGAGGGAGTGTGGTGGCAACAGAGGAAGAGAATTCAGTGGCTGTAAAGAGATTGTCAAGGCGTGAACATTCTTGACACAGTTATGGGATAATACCACAAGCGCCTTTGGCTTCATCTGCCACCTGCATGCTCCTCTTCCTGATTGGCTGTGACCAAAGGAGAACTGGTGCTGTTCTCAGAGAACCCCAGTGCCCAAAAGACGGACTGCTCAAGACCTCAGGCCCTGCTATTGACTCTTGAGACGCTATACACAATTTTCCATGATTCTGAATCTCTCCTATCACACACCATTCGCAGACTTACGTTTTTCATCGGCTACCACCCTCTTCTCTCCTTCCTCTTCCAGCAAAACCTTTTGAAAGAATTATTGGTTCTTTTGCCTCTCCCCCTTAATCTCACCTGAGTTGCAGAAAACGAAGCTTTGGACTCTTTCCTTTGGCATTCACTAACGTTTTCATAAAATCAGTCTTTTGTTTGCCTTCCTGTCTCCTTGGACACTCCCTTATTTTAGCAGGTCTCCCTGCGGGAGGTTCCTAGACATTGGATCAGTCCTAGGATTATGTTTTCTTCTCACCTGCTCACACATCGTTCATGATCTTAGCCAACACAGGCTCACATTTTGAGGGTTACATCACATCATAATGAGGGATCATGGTTGCAGAAGTAAGAGGCACATTTTTTTTGTCAACAGGTAGGATGCAGAAATTAAATCCTGGTATTAAGCTCTAAGTATAGTTTTTATACAATCTGGGACCTCAGCCCATAACACAGTGACACTAACATTCAGGGTGGATTTTTCTACCACAACAGAACCTAGACAATCCCAACACCCCTTTCAGTATCTCTTCTTAATATCAAATAGATATGTCAGTGTCCTATGTCTAACCGCCTCCAAATATCTTTCTGTCTAAGATGAAGGCAGTTATTTCAGTTGTGCCAGTAAGTGTTCTCCTGAGAAAAAGAAAGAATGAAAGGTAAATTTATTTATTTGAAGGAACATCTATACACATCTATATACATATAGAGAAACATATCAACACAGTAGTGTTATACAAAATAAACCTCTATCTTCTAAGAACTCCTTTTTAAAAAAAATCATGGGTTAATTTATAAAGTAGCTTCTGTAACAAAAAAAAAAAAAAAACCTGGACTTTCACCATTTCATCAAAATAGAAGTATACGTCTCATTTCAGTGTTCAGGCTTAGTCAGCAACCACCCTCCACGTGGCATTTAAGAAACATAACATGTGTATTAATTCCACCAGTATCTGGCCTTTGAAGCCTAGCATGTATAACACTTGGCTGAGAGATGAATAGATAGAGAATTTAGGCTGGTTTGTGTAACAATAGTGTGCCATACATCACTTCTACTCATGCTACAGCAGCAAAAACTATTGGATATTTCCACCTGGCCATGCGAGGAGCTGAGAAATGATGTGCCTGCAGATATTTTCCGAGAAAAGAAAATCTTTACGAAAGGAAGAACAAAGTTATTGGTGGGGTAGGTTTTTGTTTGTACTGTCTACAAATTTTGCTCTTTCCGTAAAACTGCTTACATTGATTTGGTGTGTTAAGGAAAATGGCATACACCGAGTGAGATATAAACAGTAGAAATTCAGTTTCTCAGAGTTTGAGAGCTGGTGAAGTTCCAGATCAATTCATTATCTGGTGAGGGCCTCCAACCAGTTCACTGATAGCCCTACCCAGCTGGAAAAGGGCAAAAGAGTGTTGTGGGGTGAGTTGTATAAAGAAACTAATTTCTTTTCATAAAAGTTCTGTTCTACCAACCTAATGACCTCCCAAAGATTCCACTTCCTAACATCATAACCCTACAAGTTATTATTTCAGCATATGGATTTCTGAATATCACAAATATTCTATCTGTACCAAGCCCTTACTAAGTTCAACGTGTATTGTATTTTTACATTCCTTTTTATTGTCTTATGCCACTTCCACTAAATGAATCATTAATGATATGCATTTTTTCTTTTAATACATACCTCAGTTTCAGAGATGACACCATAAACGAATAATTTCGGGATTAACAAATAGGTTAAAAATGACAAAAATGGTTGGATAGGCGGAGGGATGGATAGATATATGGATAGATAGATGAACAGAGAATTGGAATGAAGTGATGTTTTCCACTTAGCTGTGTTACAGCAGCCTGAAGGCTTGAGTCCACAGCAACATGATGGCAAAGATGAGTTGGAGAAAATTTAAGAAAAATACTCATTTATGGACTTTGACCTATACCCTTTATCTAGTAATTCTCATTACTGTGTAACTTTTCATTTTTGTTTGCGTAAAATTTGGAATATTATTATCATTCTAGTTACAATAGTGCAATATCTCATGTTACCTCAATTGAGAGACACAGATTATATATTGGTTAATAATAACTAAATCATATATAAAGGGGCACTGTATTAAATTTTCTCAAGAATAATCACTAAGATCCATTAGTGCCATGTAATTTACATACTAATAAGGCAGTTAAAGTTTTGAAGTTATGGTTATATTGAAGAATGCTGTCTTAGTTGCTCTATACCAATGTCCCAGTGTAGGTAACTTGTAAACAAGAGGCATTTATTATTTGTTTGTTATTCTATAGGTTGAGAAGTCTAGGAGCAGGGGCCCAGAATCGGAAGAAACTTTTTGGTACATCATAGCATTGTGAGAAGACAAGTCACTTTCCATGAGACAGAGAGAGAAAACAATGTAGAATTCATCATTTCTGTTACTGAGTGTCCCATTGATGATTAAAACACCCTGTGATAAAGGTACTGGTCATCCTTGAAGATGGAGTTCTCATGGCCCAATTGCTTCTTAATGGTCCCCTCCCTTTCAATTTGTTTGACTTTGTGATTTATTTTTTTGTATGTACATGATATGAGTTGTGTGTACATGCACAGGTGTGTGCACACACATGGGTTTGTCTGTGTGAACATGAACACATGCCGTGGTATATTGTTAGACGTCAGAGACAAATTTGAAGGTCAGTCTTTACCCTTGCCTTGTTTCCAGACAAGGTTTCACTTGTTTCTTGTGGCTGCACACAGCAGGATAGTTGACTGATGAGCTTCTAGGGCTTTCCTACTCTACGCCGCCCACCTCACCATACCAGTATTTTGATAATAGAGATATGTTGTTATGTCCAAATTTATGTGAATGCTATGGTCCTAAAGCTCTTTCAGCAAGTCCTTTACACAGTAAGCCATGTCATATGGTCCCATCTCTTAATACTGTCGTAATGGTGAACCGAGTCTTTAATCTGAGGTATGGAGGGGACACCTAGTCTATGGAAAAATGTTATTTCCCTAATGTTTTGGTATCACTCAATATTTCCTTAGGGTACAAAATATCGTCAGCACCATCTCTTTCACATCCCTTTTGTCCCCATGATAATGGAGGGGGAGATGTGGTGGCACTCAGAGGAAGGATAGCAGGCTACCAAGAAGAGACTTGATTCCCTATGAGCATATACAGGGGGAGGAAACCCCCCTCAGGAATAGTCATAGGGGAGGGGAGTAAGGGGAAAATGGGAGGGAGGGAGGAATGGGAGGATACAAGGGATGGGATAACCATTGAGATGTAACAAGAATAAATTAATATAAAAAATAAAATAAATAAATCCAAGTTAGAGGTAGAAATCTTAAAGTCATAAGCTTGTTTTCCCACCCATAACTTCCTACTGTTTAATAAACTTAAAATTCATTACAGAAATAAGATTATTTGGGGATTTTTTTTTATATTTCACTAGAATTTTTCTTTATCCTATATAAAGTTTAACAAAACACAACATATCATCATAAAACTAGGTGGCATAATCTTTAAAATCTTATTTAAAACATATATATATATATATATATATATATATATATATATAAAGATGTATATTTCATACAACCTTGAAATTAGCAGAGAAGCCCCTGCATAGGTTGGCCTTATAAATTAAAAACAAACAATTAACTTTTGTGTTACTGTTTAGGTTTCAAAAACTGGCATTTTGTATGGCCCGAAGGTCATTTTGAAATAGTCTCTTTATGCATGAAATACAGAAATCACCTTAGTCACATTGAGTCTCTTGGATTCCCAGGAGATTAACTGTCCACATGTTTTGATAAGAAAATAATGGGGAATTTATTTTGCCTTGTATCATTCTGGTTGCTTGAAAACAACTTGAAGTAGTTTCCATCAAGCAGTTGTGCTTTTAGTAATCCATGAACCTTAAATAGTAGAAAGATTTTTGAAGGATTCAACTTAGATATTGATAACAATAAACAATGAAAAGGCAGGAAAGACGAAGGAAGCAGATATAGAAAGGGGAAATCTAACATAATAATACATGTGAAATAATAAGCATGACCATGGCATACTGTGCTAAGCTATTTTATTTTTTCACCAAGAACTTTAAAGGAATCAATTGAGATGGTTGATTACTGATTTACACAAATGTATAGACTGAATGAGACCATCTGAATGTGGCCAGATTTAATTTATACAGCCTAGAATGGTATTATTATCATTCAATGACAGTGCACATTTGTGTTGCCACACATACTCTTGATTTTTGTCCTGCGTGTGCTCTCAAGGGCTGGCGTGCCATACCATGTACATGTTTACAATGCTTTAACTCCTTGCCATTTACTTTGTGGGCAATAGCACATTTTTATCTGAATTAAACAGAAAATGGTGTTAAAAAGTGTCAATCAAATCCTGGGAGATGCACAGGTGGAACACACCAAACAAGCAGCTGAGGACACAGCATGCAAAGAAAAACCAAAAAAACATCTGATGTTTTACGATGACATCTTAGAGCTGATGGAAGCAACATCGTCTGGGAGCTAGTCAGAAATGTCAATCATTTGAGACTGAGGCTACACTTCCATCAGTACAGTTCTTGCTATACACAGGGATATAGTTCAAGCCCACCATCCACATAAAATGCTGTGTGCAGATCTGAATAGAGTACTGAGGGTGCAGAGACTGGAGGATCACTACAGACTTTACCCAATTTCCCCAGCTTTTAGTTAAGTGACGGAGAGCTTATTTCAAAAATGAAGGGTGGAAAAAATAGAAAGAAAGATATCACAAGACATAGGCCTCTAGTATCTAAAAATATGTGCCCACATATACGCGTGCGCACACACACACACACACATACACACACGCGTGCTTGCATGTGCAGACACACACAGACACAACATACACACATACGCACACACATGCACACACACACACATGCATGATATCAGTCCCTAAACTAGAAACACTGAGAGTAGAGTGCAAAAATCTGCATTGTGAATAATTCCTTGGGTGGATCTTACCACATGCTCAGCTTTAGAAGCCATTGTAAGAAGGGGACAAAGAATGTGGCTTGATAGGGTTGGAAGCAAGCAAAAAGTATCAGAAGAAAATGGCCAAAGATCCCAATAAAGTCACTGCGACAGACACTGTGATTGCCAGACAAGCTTTCCTTTTGGCACAAGAATACACAGGATTTGCTTAAATGTAACGATTCACAAATCAATAGGGCAAGTGAACATATGCCTGTAATCTCAGCAGCATTTTGGGGGCTGAGGCAAGAGAATCAGGAGTTCAAGGCCATTCTTAGCTACATACTAAGTTTGCCACCACTTTTATGATATATGAGACACCATCTGAAGAAAAAAAACCCAAAGATTCATAGGTGATCATTTTTTCCTCTCTGGTGAAAATTAAAGAGTATTTTCAAAAATATTAACTCAAAAGTATTTATCTGGGAAAGATCTATATTGTTTAAGCACATCTGCTTACAAAATTATTATTCGGAGTACTGACTTATATCCACCCTGGTCCTGCCTCTCCTTATGGGCAACTTTGTGCAGGTTTCCCAGGATTTTAGTCACTGAGGAACACAAACCTTGTGCTTTACTGTAGCCACAGATGAGCACCCAGGAGCAGGTGGCTCATGAGCTTCAGAGGAAGTACTCAGGGTAGCTGTTCTACTAGGGCGCCACATGGGCACTGACTGTGATAGGTGTTAATCAAGTCTCTCCTTTTCTCTTAAAGCCATTGCAGTGCTTGACTTATGCTTTGCTGTGGTTGAAAGTGAAATGCTTAAAATCACGGAGGTGGAAGGGGGGTGGGGAGTTGATGGAACAGCTCAAAAAATTGCTTTGTAATAAATCACTAGCCAGGTGGAACCCATCCAAGTGATATGAAGGAAGCAGAGAATAAAGTATCATTGCTACTAACAAAAATATGCAATTTATCATTTAAAACAGCCAGAGAACTGGAAGACAGGCAGGCTGCCAAGGCGATACCCATCTCTTTAATAGGACCAACGGTGACCTCAGAAATTGTGTATATGAGAGCTTCATGGTGATATTGAGGGGGGAAAATGTCTTCACAATTAAAATGCTCTCCTTACTAACTTGCATAATTTTAGGGAGCTAAAATTGTCTTAAGGCATAGAAAATTCACCTGCGTGCCACCCATAGCCATATAAGCTATCCTTCATAGAATGGGCTTCCTATAGACATCCAATGTGGTCTGTTCTCTGCAAGTGTAGACAGGCAAGGTGCACACACTTGCAGATTATATAGGGCAGGTCCTCAGCACAGTGTGGCCCAGCACAGTACAGCCACCAACATGTGGAGATTCTAGCTACTGGTGTCATTGATGTCGTGAACACCGTGAACACATGAAAGGTATATGAGGAGTTTTCTAAACATGCTCACTCATACCCTCTCCTTTCAAGGTCTGATCTTGCATACTTTTCATATCTTCCCTGGGGGAGAAGAAGTTCTATTTATTCTGGCAACTGCGTATATGCACACAATGTATTTTGGTCAGGCTTGTCTCCCTCATTCATTCTTACCCTCTCAACCCCGTTCTCCCAAGGGAGTCCCTGCTAAAGGTCACTTTTCTGCATGGCCCAGAGAAAGCAATCTTAACTCGTGTTGCCTGCGCTAGGGACCTAGAGAGAAGTTGTGACATCACAGGAGTGGTGAGTGGTGAGTGGTGAGCCGAACAGGCAGAGAGTGGAGCAGAAGGAAGGCCATTGGACTCCATCATGTAGAAACAGGAGACTCCTGGAATCATGGAGCATGAGTTGTTGCTTTGCTCTTTCTTACCCTCGGTTTACCACAGCTGCAAATCGAGGGATGGGGGCATAGTCCATGTCTGTTGCCCAAATATCACCATCCTTTTAACTAGGGACTCATGTATAACTTAATAACATTTAAATCTTATTACAATTAAATTTACTAAAGGGAATTAGTGACCAACATTCTCAGTGGGTGACAGCTGAAATATGTACCTGGCGTCCCCAAGCCTGAGACAATGCCCTATCTACAATATCTTCTTGCCTTCACTGAGTACTATACAGTCAGAATGGCGATTTGACAAAACTGTTTCAATTTTCTGAGAGCTAAAGCACAGTGAACATATGAAAATAATTCATTTAAACATACCACAATAAAAATTTTTTATGGACTAAACTGACAGAGAGGGGAAACTTGGAGCTAAATGATACATTCTCATCAAGACTTTCAGAAAAATAGCCTGAATCTCTGCTCCATCTTTATCCCTGCACATCTTGTAGGCAGGGTCAATTTTGGGTAGGATTTGTGGATGGGTTGGTGTCCCCCTTCCTCCACTGAAAGTCTTGTCTGGCTAGGAGGTGGCTACATCAGTCTCCATGTTAGGAGTCTCAGCTACAGTCACCCTCATGCCCTCCCGGGAGCCTACTCTGTTTCAGGTCTCTATCTTGTCTCTGAGACACCCTCTTGCCTCAGTTTCCCTTCTCTTTATTAGCCCTCTGACTGGTCCTAGGCCCATAACTCATAAATAACTGATGGGCAGCTTGCTCATCATGTGGATCTCCTAGCAAGTGGAGAAGGGATGTCTCTGACATGAATTCTGTTCCTTGCTTTTGGTTCACTTTCCTCTAACTGGGCTGCCTTTCCCAGCCTCAGTGGATGAGGATGTGCTCAGTCTTAATGCAACTTGATGTGCTAGGGTTGTTGTATGAGGCAGGGAGCACCCCTTTTCTGAAGAGAAGGGGAAGAAGGAGGGAAAGCACAGAGGGTGTAGGGTGGAACTAGGAGGAGAAGAGGGAAGGGGCTGTGATCAGGATGTAAAATAAATAAATAAATAAATTTAATTGAAGAAAAACAGAAAGAGAGCGAGAGCGAGAGCAAGAGAGAGAGCGAGAGCGAGAGAGAAAGTGCCCCAAGAAGGTAGACTACACACAATACCAATGTTTCCTGTGTCAAAAATTCATCAGATATATGGATACTAAGTGCCAATATTTACTGATAAGGCAATTTTAGAAGAAGAGAAAGTATAACAAAAGATTCCAAAAAGTAAAAAAGACAACACAGTTACCTAAGACAAAGCAATGGCTCAACAGACAAATTTCTCAAAGTCAAGTGCTAAGCAACATGTATGTAGAACAGATGTGTGTGTGTGTGTGTCTACATTTGTTTTGTTCGATGGGCCATGTAGTTCTCCCGTAGCCATGATGGATACCAAATGATTTATAAACTTCTCAAGGCATATAAACATCCATTCCTTAGAACTGTGTAAAAAATCCATTTCCCATGAAACAGCTGTAAGAGGGGAAATTTTGTCTCTGCAATATGTTAATTAATATTAGCCCACATGAATTACAGAGCGTAGCAACATGGTGCAATATGCCTAATAGACTCATGTGCAGTTTTCAGAATGTGTCATCTGCTCACACTTTGATCCCGTGTTTACTTTTGTCACTCCGTTCACAAATGACACAGTAACAAGAGAAAACAACAACAACAACAAAACAGTCCAGAAATGTGTCAAGAAATTTGCAAGAGCTGTAAAACAGGGGGAAAAAAACTCCTCCAGAAGAGAAACAGGAGCCATAAATGTGGAACGGGGGTGTGTGTGGGGGGGGCAAGCAAGAGGACACTGCTGTGGGAAGTGCTGTGAAGAATAAAGAATGGTGTTAAGAAAACAAGCTGAGACCCTCGTTTTCTTTTCCCCAATAGCAGAGAAACAGAAAAGCGCAGAGAAAAAAACTAAAGAACCTCAACTCTAAAGGGAGACAGGGAAACAGACACCGAACACGGGTTTCTGCAATTCCACTGAGGTGTTAGTGTGGATTCAGCTTGCCTCAGACCAGAAGCTTGGAGACTGTTTGAGAAAAGGCTTCCACGATACTCAGTTCTGGCAGTTTACTGTCAAGAACAACATTACCAAAGTATTCGATTCTGCTGCTCCTTGGGGCGCACGCTGCAGATCACCAGCGGGTGACTGGCAGGAATGTGCCCCTGTGGTCCTGTGTTACACAATTAGGTGTATGAGGAGGACTGTTAGTCTGCTGTAGCAGGCAGCCTTGGCTTGATTAGAGACAGCCTAGCAGACTCTCGGCTTCATTAGTCTGCTCCGGTATGGTAATTATTATGTCCAAACACCGCTCTTTTAGGTTTTACAACTTTCTGACTCACAGGGGTGCTGCTAAACGCCAGAGTTGGGACAAGGCTTTAATCCCACTGCTACCACAAAGTGTGTGCACGAGCGCTCTCTCTCTCTCCTTGTCTGTCTGTCTGTCTCTCTCTCTGCCTCTGCGCCTCTCTCTTTCTCTCTCTCTCTCTCTCTCTCTCTCTCTCTCTCTCTCTCTCTCTCTCTCTCTCTCTCTCTCTCTTTCTCTCTCTCAAGTTTGGATTTCTAAAAGTTAAAAGGGTTTCCCCAGCACTTGCCTCCTCCGAGTGGCTCAAGAAGCCTATGTCCAGTATAGTGACTGTCCTGGATGGTCACCCCCCTAGACAATGCACTTTGAGGTACTGACCAAATACCAAGTGACTTCACCTCCCCTAGTAATATCTGTTGGCATGTGGTCAAGTTAAAGTTGCTAAGACTCTACTAGTTTATTGAGTGAGATCCTTGGGGTCCCATTTCACATGTGGGGAGCTAAATTAAGTACAGCTGCTTCCCAGTTTACAAAAAGGATTCTGATTTCCCAGGGATAGAAGGAAGAGACCTCTCTGAGTTCATAGGAGCTTGAACTATGAAAGTAAATCTTGAACTTTCCACCAAGAAAACTCACTCTAAACTCTAGTCTCTCTGCACAGCAGTGAAAGAATGTGGTGGTGCTCATTTATAGAGCCAAATAGGAGACCTGAGTCAAGATCACCCATCATATAGAATCCAGAACCTGACTTGGAGGTGTTCATTGCCTAAACATGGACAAGCTGAGATGCTAAAATCATGGACAGTACAATGATTATAAACAAGAAAACTATACAGATATATTTTTAGGACAGCTCACCATTCATCAATTTTCTTCCACATCTGTTAAGCTACAAAAGTGCATATGTATTTCAAATTTGGGCTACGATTCTGATGGCTACTTTGGGCGATTAATTCCCTTGGATTTTAAGTCCCCATAATTCAACTAGAGAAGGGATTTTCTAATTTTTAAAGGTGCGCCTGACACTGAATAAATTGTGAAATGCTACATGAAAATAGTTTGGGTTGGCTTTCATGGCCAGAGCAAAGCTTCTCACATCAATTACTGAGACTCGTGATTGTAGTGACTAATATGAAGCCTCCAGCCATTCTCCACTGCATGCCTATCAGTACTAGTATATGTCATAGAAATGGGATCAAGTGAAGAAAGGCAATATGTCATATGTGATGAAGGCTTCTCTCTTGGCCGTCTTCACAGTGGCCATTTCTGTGATGGACCAGACAGGCAAATGGTATATGTTTTCTTAGTGCTTAGGAGTTGATAACTTTGTATCAGTGTCTATATGTCTTGGGCTCTATAATCGAGAAGCCAGAAAAATCTTTAGGGTATTTCAGCATGTACAGTATAGTTCAGTACCATTCAGAGAGTCTGATGGAACGAATGGTGATGATTTGTCTTAGCGAGGATAGGGGGAGCTGAAAGAAACAATGATTTATTTGTTTTATACCACAACAGGCTTAGCTTCTAAGGGAAAATGCCTTTCAGGATCACTCAGTAAGTTGCATTCGTTTTTCCATCATCTTGGGATAGATATTATGTGACAGTGCAGAAGCCAGTTGATGCTCCGTGATAATATCAGTGTCTGTGGTACCTGCTAGGCAGAGCTGGGGTTGTATGGAGATAATGTGGCGTCTCAATCAAGTTGGATCAAGACAGGGTTGCTGGTCCTTAAAAAGTTGTACCTGGGAGAAAATGCTAACTGAAATGGAAGGCATTCTGGGAGAAGTGATTAGCATTGTGTGAGGGGTTTTTGACAGCAGAGACAAACTTTGTTTTTGAGAAGTCACTCATTAGACAAGTCAGGTAGACATTTTCAGAGCATGTGGGCTCCTGATTATAAAATCTGAGGAGACCTGATAGTTGGAAAAGAATACCTGTCACTCAAAGATTATGTATGATAGCCTCAAACTGGCATGTCTTTCAGACTCACTAAATTCCCAAGATACTGCATTTTTAACATAGACTTACTGAAAGTTAAACAAGACATACATGAACTGATAATGTATACATTGTAATCCCACCATTAGAATCTGAGAATTCTTCTTCATAGAAAATTCAAACTTCAGAGTAAAAAATGCTTTTTTAAATGCATGTAGAAAACCAGTACACAAATATATAGTATGTGTGCGGTCATTTACACAGAATGATGTAAGGCTTGTTAAACCTTTTTTTAATGTGTCTAGAAACTGCTACTTAGGAACACTTTTCACCCTCAACCTAATTATGTGAAGACAGAGGATTTGCTGTTTCCTATCTTAGTTGTCATGGCTACAGTCACGTTGTTTTCACGTCACCTATAATTTATGAACAGTATTACTTATAATAGATCATCCAGGTTTTATATGCAAAGAGAGTACATAGTGAATCACTATGGTTTATTTGCCTTGGACATCATTTTGTACCATTAACTGAATAACAGAGATCTAGAAATTTCTAGAAGATATGACGTAATAGGATGGGGAATAACAAGTATGGGGCAGGAGATAATTGTGAATTACATATTTGCAGCTCAAAAATTACATAATATTTGAAAAGCTAAGGAATAGTTACATTATTAAAATGTAACTGAGTCCTATTTTGATGAAAATCAAAAGCAATTTACTCTTTCAGAACTATCTTATGAGTTTTCAACTCGTTCAGCTCTTGGCTACATTTTTTAGCATTTGGTGGAGGACCGTCTCTTGCGTTTTAATGAGTAATGTATGCTTTCTTGTATAGATGGCCAAATACAGAGATCTTAAAAATTAAAAGATAAAAAATGGGAAAAGGTAACCTATGGTTAATGAGTGCAGCATGAACTTTATAACTTCTAGTAACTGTATGAATTTAAAGACTCTCAAAGCAACATGAACACAAAAATTAAGGTGGACTTTAATGAGGCTGAAGCTCTCCAAAACTAACCTAAATAGGGACATAAATTTTAGTAATAATTTTAAGTCATAAGAAGCATCAATGTGCAACTCCAGTATGATATCAGTACCTTTGAAACCCAAGCTAGGTAAGAAACTACAACAATGGTGATATTAAAGCCAACACTATATGACAATTGAAATGAGGTGCTACCCCACCCCATAATTTGGGCATTTGAATACTTGGTCCCCTGTTGACATATGTCTATCGGAGGCTTAGGAGGTGTGGTCTTGCTGGAGGAAGAATGTCACTTTGGGAGCTTAAACACTGAGGCCATCTTTCTTGTTGTTCACTCTCTGACTCCTGATTCTGAATCCAGATAGGAGGCCTCAGCTATCGTGCCTCTGTCCTTGGTGCTCGCTGGCTGCTTTCCCTCTGTGATGATGATGAGCTTTTATCCCTCTGGAACCATAAGCTGTTCCTTCTTCAAGTTGTTCTGCTTGTGCCATTTTATAACAGCAGCGCACATCACAGATGTCTAAAGGTTTAGAATTGTCAAAATGTGTTGCTATTGTCTTTCATAAGTTACTTGGGATAATTCTTTGGGGTCCTATTAAACTATTCTAAATAACACAGATACTGAAAATAATACAATCTGCACTTTAACAGTAAGAGACTCTTGTGCAAATGACGTCCAGGTTACCTTTATTTGGGTTCCCCTTTTAATACCTTTGTGGCTAGTATGAAGAGATTTGTTTAAAAACGTTTTTCTTTTTATAAACCTGCTCATCTCAAAAGGTTTTCTTTTCAATCTGATAGAAAATCATTTAGCGTGTAGTTGTCTGTCCTCTTGCATTGAAACAATTTGTTCCTTGTATTTAACTCTCATTCCGTTTGCCCGTTCACAAACCACAACCACTTTAGAGGGTGAAAAACAACTGGTTTCTACAGCCATCTCTGGGATATGGTTGAAGGAAGCCCATAAATTCATTCTGACATCTCCTCGGAGGGGAAGGTTTCCAAAGGCATCACTACTTGACCAATAGAAATATTACACTTTCTTGAAGTCAATAGTCACATTGTGAAACACAGGCCGTTCTAAGTAGTTTGATGTCTTTTATCCAGAAAGTTTCTCCCACATTCGGGCATTCTTTCCACAAATTGCCACATGTCTCCTTTATTAAGGCAAAGGGTAAATGATGCAACTCATGTGCCCTTTCATTGTTTTACCTTGAAAGTTCTTTATGTTCTCATCTCTAACATATTTAGTCATATGAAATCTATTGCACAGTACCTGCAATTCACGCATCCTATACTGGACTAGCACCATTCCAACACTGTCTTAGGAATTACATATTAATCCAAATACATATTGAATATGTCCAATAATTTGTATTGTTCTGGGCTTTTCTCTATCTAGAGGGACATTGAAAATCTCACAACCTTAAGATATGAAAACAACCAGCAATATGCTCCACTGTGTTTCTGGTGGCTTCAAAGAGATGTCACCGTAAGTCTTGAGTATTGTAATATTTGGTTCCCAGTTAGTATCATTTGGAAAAGATTGAGAAGCAAGTCCCTATTGGAAGGATGTATCACTGGGGATGGTGGAAGGCTTTTGACATCTCAAGTGAATCCCCAGTGAGATCTTTTTGCCTTCTGTGTGTGATTAAAAATGTGAGCTCTCACCTGTTCCTGTTGGCATGCCTCTGCTCCACCATCATAGACTCAAACTGGCTGGAACTGCAAGCCCAGTTAAGCACTTTGTTTTATAAGTTGGTGCGGTCATGGCATTTCATCACAGCAACAGAAAAGTGACTGATCCAAGGCATTTTCCAAGGTAAACTCCCCCATTACCTTGCCACACTTATGAAGACAATACCATAATTCAATGAAAAGCAACAGAGTTCTAAAGTATTAAGATTTAGGGTCATATTGAATCTTCACTGCTCTAAACACTGGCTTTTCATAGGACTTTTGCACAATTTTATGAAAATTAAGGATAAAAGAGAGACCTTACTTTATTGAATCATTACTCATATTCAATAGTTTAAACTAGAAAATATGTTATATTTATTTATATATAATATATTATATTCACATAATAAATCTATTATATAATTATATAATATATAATGTATATAATTATAACATAATATATACAACATATTAAATATTTACACATAAATATATTAACTATATAATATTAAATATATTCATACATTTATGTTTATTTATAAATATGTTAAACATTTTATATATCATAAATAATAAATATATAATATATAAATAATATATTATATAATTATAACATAGCAAATAATTTAATAATACGTATTTAAAATTATTTGTTTTAAGAATGATACCTCAAAATTAATTCTTTCTCGAGTCTATTAATAAATGACTGCCTTATGTGTAACACTGAGAATACTCCAATGCTATAATGAGTAGAAACTGAGTAGGACTCTGTGCATAAAACATTCAGCTAAGGTTAGGGAATCTCAGCATCCCCTGTAATTCACTAGTTTCTAAAGCATGTGGTAAATCAGGGTGCTGACCCCTCCCTAAAGTCTGGGGT
The DNA here is from genome assembly GCA_907169655.1 of Acomys percivali. Classification (NCBI taxonomy): domain Eukaryota; kingdom Metazoa; phylum Chordata; class Mammalia; order Rodentia; family Muridae; genus Acomys; species Acomys percivali. Next base: position 19,398,602 of record OU015752.1, read on the forward strand.
TCCATACCTCTCTGCTGGGTCCCAAAACCTGCGTTTCTAAAAAGCTAAAAGGGACTGCCAATGCTTCTGGTCCAAGGACCCCTCTTCAGAATTTGCTGGAGGAGCCTTGTACCTTTGCCTTTGTCATTGTTTCTGTAGCACTAGCACCTGCATCTATTGTTGGTATCATTATTTACTCAATCACTTAGTATGAAGAACTGGGAAGCATCATATATTATCATCAAAATTCTATCACTTTTGATTCTGCCTCTTTTGAATATCTTCTTATAATTCATATGAGGGTTTTTTGCTAAGCTCTTTCTCTTTCAATTGTTCAATTTTTTCTATGTACTATCCCCATATTAATATGCTTAATATATAGAATTTTATGTCCTCCTATCCTATTATGGTTCTCTTTTGCCTGTTAAGGGTGGTGTGAATAAACACCAAACACATGACCCCATAAATTTCATTCTCTGATTTGTCCTCAGCAAAACTCAGAAGACCTAAATAAAACTCCACAGTTTAAAGACATTTGAGCTTAATTGGAGAAAGATTATTACAGGATGTAAAAATGTCATGTGCTCATTGGAGTGAAATAGCATGATATATTTATTTGGGTTATATCAAGAAGTTTATGTTGGTTAGAACAAGTTTCTCAGATCAGTGATTCATATTTTCATCAGTTCTCATGTCTTTGCCTCTGCTGGACACTGGTGGAGAGAACATTTTCACACACCCCATTTGCTCGAGGTGAGGAAAATACTGGCTTGGGTCAAGGTCAGAAAAAGCAGTAAATGTAAGAAATCTATAGCAAAGCCATATTTATGGAGTGACAGAAAATTAGCTAGCTAGCCAATCTTAGGTATAAAACCATCAAAGATTGAGAAGATGGATATTAGTATAATCATCCATATTAACTGAAGGAAGAAAATGTCAAGCACACAAAGACCGTTCCCAGGAAGACAGATTTGGATTGAACTGTTGAAGAAGTCCAGGTAAGAAAATAAAGGCAGTGGCAATCCAAGCCAAGAAATTTATCCACAATTTCAAATGGATCCTAAAAATAGCTCCATGTACAAGTAGAGTGAAAAGTGAGGAAAGGGGAGAACAAAGAAGTGATGGTATTCAGTTTTCTATTTAGGGTAACTGCAGAGATGGAATGGCCATTAACTAAGACATAAATCATAGGAGGGAAAGCAGCTGGGGGCTAAGGAGAGAAGATAATTAACTGGGCTTTGATCATGCTGAGCTTGAATTGAATCTTATACAACAAAGATGTACTGAAGGTCTATTACATGCCAGACAGCCTGCAAAGCGGTGAAGAGCCAACTGGGAGACAAGAGCGATTCCAGGGTTCTTGAAGCCTACCGCCACCACCCATCACAAAGGATTCAAAACTTCCTGGTAGTCACAAGTAAGGACCTGTTCCCTGAGGGTTCATGTCCCAGGCCTCTTTAGTAATCTGGAATGGAAGATGGTCCTGAAGGTTTCCCAGAGGAAGTATCCCTGCAATGAAACCCAAGGGATATGCTGGAGTTTGGGGTTGAGGGGAAATGGTAAAAGAACACATGCTAAAAAGAAGAAATAATCCATGAAAGGCCATAAGCTGTAAGTGCATGAGGCCTTTGAGGGATTGAAAAGACTTCATTGAGCTGGATTAAAGCAGAAACATAATAGCTCCAGGAGGATAGACTAGACACATGCCCACAAGCCCATGTCTTTAATAGATTCCTTTTTTTCTACCTAAGAATGATATCAATGGACATATTTGAATACATCTCAAGTGATGCTGTTTTTGAGGAAGCCCTTTTGCCTTTAACATAATTTTCCATGTCTGGGTCAGCAGCTGACTATCATCTTGGTCCATCTGGAAAGATATAAAAAGAAGATTGATTAACAAGTGTTAGCCCTTTCATGGAAAGCCTTGGGAATGGCATGTATTGCTTCTTTTTTCACCTCATTAACCAGAACCTAGACCTATTTTAGACCTATTTTCAAGGGAAGCTGATGTCCAGTGCTCAAGAATCTTTAAGACAATATAATAGCTTGCATCAGAAGTCTGTCAAGGTCAGGGACAATTGTGGAGACCCACAGCCAGACCTTGCATAGAGAAAAAGAGTCCTTGGAACACACAGCTCTAAATGACATGTCTACAGCAAATTGTTGCCCTTGGAGCTTAGGGAAAACTTCAGAAGAGGAGATGGAAAGGGTGTGACAGCCAGAGGGAATGGGGGACACCAGGAGAAGAAGGCCCCTGAATCAAATGAGCAAGACTCGTATGAACTGACATGAAGCAATGAGCACAGGGTCAGCACAGGTCTGCACAGAGTCCTCTGTGTAAACGTTACAGCTTTCAGCTTAGTATTTTTATGGGAATCCTGAGTGTGTGAATGAAGCGGTTTCTGATTCCTGTGCCTGCTCTTGGGGCTCTTTTCCTTTTATTAGCTTACTTATTCTATTGTCAATGTGTTGGGTTTTTAAAAATCTTTTTATATTTTACTTTGTCATGTAGGGTTGCTATCTCTTAGAACCCTATATTTTTTAATGAGAGTCAGGAAGGAAGTGGATCTGGAGAGCAGGGGATGTGGGGAGGAACTAAGAGGAGTAAAGAAAGGGGAAAACTGTAGACAGGACATATTGTATAAGAAGAGAACCTATTTTTAATAAATAAAATTAAAAGTCTGTCAGGGCAAGGACTGAAAACCAATAGTAAGGAGAGGAGTTCAAACTACATCTTAAAGCAACTTAAGGATAGATTTGAGGACAAAAATAACACGGGAAGCTCTGGAGAGAACACTATAGAAAAGGTTAAATAGTAGTAAACAGGAAGTCAAGATGACTAGTTAGGATGAGTGAAGTACAGATCTCTGTGTGATGAAGTAAAAATATTGTGGTGCCACACACAAGCAGTAACATGGGTGCAAATGGGTCCTTGAGAAGAATGGAGGCAGGGCTACCTGAGTTCACTTCTTAAAGGGACACTCAGGCAGTTTTAAACGTGGATCAAAAGGATCTAAACATGCCTCAGGTAACAATAAGGTATAGGGAATAATTTCTTCTCTTCTCTGCTGTTCATGAAAACCACAAAAACAGATGGTCCAGAACCAAAAACTGAACATTGAAGGGAAGAAAACTGAACCATCTAATACTGTTATTATTACTATTCACTTTATATGCTGGCCATGGCCCCATTTCTCCTTATCTCCTAGTCACACACTTCTTCCCTCTCCCAATATCCCCTCCGCTATTCCTCAGAAAATGGGAGCCCTCTTTCTATTCATGCCAGCTCATCAAGTCACATGAGGACACTTCCCATGTGGCCTGGCAAGGCAGTCCCACTAGGGGGAAGTAATAAAAAAGCTGGCAAGAGAAACCATGTCAGAGAGCCCACCCATTCCCCTTGCTAGAGGACCCACATGAAGCCTGAGCTGCCCATTGGCTACATCTTTGTGTGGATTGTAGGTCCAGTCCATGCAAGGTCATTGGTTGGTGCCTCAGTCTCCATGGCCCCTGTGGGGTCTGGTTAGTTGGTCTTCTTATGAAACTCTTGTCAATTCTAAGTCCTTTTCTCCTCCCCACCCATCCCCACCACTTTTCTGCAAAGCTCCCGACACATTGCTCAGTGTTTGGCTATGAGTCTCACCACAGGCTGAGACTGTGTGGAGCCTCTCAGAGGATAACTCTGCTACAAGCATAGCAGAGTATCACTAATTGTGTCAGAGATTGGTCCTCTTTCATGAGGTGGGTCTTGGGTTGGACCAGCCATTGGTTGGACCTTCCATCAATCTCTGCTCTATCTGCTCTATCTTTATCCCTGCACATCTTGTAGGTAAGGTGAATTTTGAGTCAAAATTTTTATGGGTGTGTTGGTGTTCCCCTCCCTCTACTAGGAGACTTGTCTAGTTGGAGGGTGTTCCCTCAGTCTCTGTGGCTGCTGCTACTAGGAATCTCTCTTATATCCTACCTCCCCTCACACTGCGGGGGTGGGTAGTCTATGTTGACTTATGTCTCCAGCTTGTCACAGAGATGGCCTACGCACAGTTTCTCTTTTCTCTACAGGCCTTTTGTCCTCCCTCCCCATCTCTCCTCAGGTCTGATCATCACCCCTCATCTCTCTCTGTGCTTCCACTCCTGCCTGATTCCCTCTCTTCAACCACAACCTCTGTCTATTCTATTTCCCCTTCTGAGTGAGATTTTATCATCCTCCCTTGGGTCCTCCTCTTCTTTGAATCTGTTATTATAATATGTTTATTCTGTACTATATGGCTAAAATCCACTTATAACTGAGTGCATATCATGTGTGTCTTTCTGAGTCTGGGTTATCTAACTCAGGGTGATCATTCTAGTTCCATCCATTTTTCTGCAAACTTCTTGATTTCTTTGTTTTTAATTGCTGAGTGGTATTCTGTTGTGTAAATGGGCCACAGTTTTTTTGATTTTTGTCTTTTTTTTTTTAATCCATTCTTTGATTGAGGGACATCTAGATTGTTTCCAGATTCTGGCTATTACAAATAAAGCTGCTACAAACATATTGAGCAAGTGTCCTTGTTGTACAGTGGAGCATCTTTCAGGCATATACCTCAGAGTGGTATAACTGGGTCTTGATGTAGAGCTCTCCCCAATTTTCTGAGAAAGTGCCAGGTTGATTTCTAAAGTTTGTACTCCCACCAGCAATGGAGGAGGGTTTCAATACAGAAGGGGCAGGGAAATCTTACTGTGACTGAAATACATGTAGAGATTTATATGTTCCATGTAAGCTCATTGTTTGCTGGCCTATAACAACACAGTGAAGTCACGGCCTTTCATAGATTCTCGTTTTGACAGTGAGGAACCCACAGCATTGGGACACCAGTTGTATAAGCTCCTGTGGTGAGTTAGGGATCAAATGCAGGAAGCCTGGCTCCATAGTCTGTACTCTTATTAAATGGAGCACAAGGGTAAATAAAAGCATTGGAAGTCAATGTCAAGAAGAGTCCGCATGCAGCCAAGATGAGAACATTTTAGACAACAGACCAGTGAAGCACAGTAGAGGATGTAGCGCTGAAGTCTAGTGAGTTTGGAAAACTCAACATACCAGTCTTTTTCTTGAGAATTTAAAATGCACACTAACTTAAGACTGTGTGAGAAATTCAGAAGAAAACAATGTTTTCGATGGTGCACATATTTTCTTCATAATGCTTGCTAAAATAAATAGTATGCTGAAAAATATTTCAGGAGAGTAATAGGGTAAATGAGAGGTGAAAACAGAAGAAAAGATCTCAATATTTTTACACATTAAAGCAAATAAAATAAGAAAATTAGTAGATCCTAAGGACTGCAATAGTCCACACCCTCCCCAAGTCTTGCAAACGAGAAAAGGTCCCCTAGCAACCCCATTAGGACACTTGTGCCACACAGGCAAGTCCATCACCACCACAGTGGTCACCACATGCATTGTTTCATTTGCTACACAAAAGTCCTATTCCATACTGAGGGCAGAGCTCTGATTTTTGCCCTTAGATGTTATTGTACCATTAACATTATCAAATGCACCTGAGAGTCTACCTAATACATCGCACACCCATCACTGCGTATGCACCCTAAGAAAATGCTATATAGTAATTGTTCTACATTGCCGGTGAAAAACATTAGGTCGGAGTTAAATAAATCACAGTCACACCTGCCAAATGAGTTTTGATTTTAATCAAGGGTCCATATCATCACTCTGTACAAAGCAGAATCAAAAAGCTACTTTCTGAGTAGATTAGTGAGTAAAGAAACATAAAGGAAAATTCTGATAACCCATGGCTAGTTTTCTGAATTCATTTCCATTACTGTTAAATGAGACACTGTCTCTTCTACCTGAATATCCATCACTGGAAGTATAAGGTAAGGCAGACAACAGCTTACTCCTAGTTATGTGAAGGTTAGTCAGGAAAAATGCTGAAATGTTACTGGCTACAGAATTTCCTCTAAGCAAAGAACTATTTTTCATTTTTTTTTCCTGAATACTGGCTTTAAGGCTTCCCCTTAGCCACAGATATTAAGGGAACAACACACCGTGGTATGTTGACTGGGTAAACATCATATTTCCTCTTTATCACTGTTTCCCCCCCAAGTAGTACTATATTGAGTTATAGGGTTATTCACTGCCTCTCCTACAGAAAGACACTTTGAAAAATTGAGTATTTGTAGTAATATTGACAATGAAGGCAGGTGTTGTCACCTCCCATTAGCATTCATTTAATTGGTGATTCACTACGATAGAGGACTGCTCCACTCTGTGGTGGGCCCTCCTAGGAGAAACAGAGAGCAGGCAGAAAGAAATAGCATTGTGCAACACACAACTGAGACAGGCTTTGTGGGCATGTTAAATGTGAGCTGAATAAACGTGTGTTTTCCTTTCATCACTAATGGAAAGTACCTAATTTGCTCTATGCTAGGAAGATCATTGTGGGGTACGGTTAATTGGTCTTAAAAGACAATTAATATCTGTCAGAAACATGGAGAAAACACACAGGTTTTCCAAACAGTCTATCCCTTTGCCCTGTGTTCTCTGTTGTTCTGTTTATTGTGCCCAGGTCATGTGCTCTCTTGCCATGATAATCTCTTGCTAAATGGTAATTGCTCTATTGACGGCATTACTGTACATTTTTGACAGATCATTATTCATACTTAACCACTTGACCTGGAATAAATGTTAAAGCAATTACCACCGAGAGCTTTTCTATGAGAAAATTGAGGCAAAGTTTAGAGATAATCAAAATGCAAAGCTGATCATGATAGCAATTGGAAAAATGGCAAATCCTATTAAACAGATTTTTATTAGCCAAGTTGATGCCAGTAGATATTATCTGGTAATTTAGTCTTATTAAAAAGAAAATAAAGCAGCTAATTGTTTACTATTCTGGAACTTATTCCAGCTTGCAATTTGCAACTGAAATTAGGCTTTATGTGGCTCATCTATTTTGTCACATTGAAATATGAAATCATTTGGTACAGAGCACATCTGCTTGGTGTCTCTTACATTCCTAGAAAAAAAAAATCCCTAATTCAATATGTTCTGTACCTGTTGAGGCATTATGGATGAACCAGTCTATAGAAACCAATGTAAAAGCTAATATTCACTGTATTTTATTATGTGAAATATTCAAGTTTTCATTTCTAAGGATTCAATTTTATTCCAGATTTATCCTACTTTATATTCAAACATTGACAAAACTGATTTTTTTTCTTAATAAAAATCAGAGTGCAGTGAACTTTTGCAAATGCTTCCAATATATGTGCCAGTCACTGGGAATAAGACATTATATTACAATTTGAACCTCAACTTCAGTTTTTAAATTGAAGTAACAATGGTAAAATTTTCAACGTATTTGAAGATAAATTATTTTCAATATTTGAAAACAAAATGTTAAATAAGTTGTATAATGGCTAGAATATTTAATGACATAAAAATGGCTTTTTACCATCCAAGAACAAAATATTTTTTTAGTCTTACTAAAACTCTTTGGCACTGTTGCATGTCTAAATGATAAGTATTGGTTCTTAGTCTAAATAAAACCTGTTTGTCCCCTTTCATTTTTCAAGTGGATAACAGAAAAGCCACAGGAAACGAATGGGGGTGGGTGACTTTGAATAAACTGCCTTTTCACATAAAAAAAATCACAGAAAGTTATGAAATTATTTAAGATAACAACAGGACAAAAATCCCACATAATTTCTCCATGAAACCCCTCTTGGCTTCTCGTTCTTAAAGGCTACGTTAAAAATCTGGCATAATTCCGAGTCTTTGGTCTAGTACCTTGAACAAAGCTGTAATCAAAAGTGTGCACAAAGAGACAGAAAGTCTTAAACAGATAGTGTAAAGTTTTACTGCCCCCCACTGAATCATGATCCCTGTTTGAAAACTATCATTAAAATCCAGAAAACCGATTACTGATATGCAGCTATGGTTACCTTGGGAGGTGCAGCTACCGGCTCTGCTCCTCTTGCTTGCCGTCGTTTCTATATTAATGGAGGTCCCCCCTCCCCCAGCTAATGAAGGCAGAGACTCTCTTTTAATAAATCCATAAAACATTAAGTCGGTTTTTCCTTCTTTCTTTTGGTACCTTCCACTCCCAAAAGAGTCGTCCTGCATGTCTGAGAAGTACACATTTGGCTATCAGATGACGGTTAGCACTTTGTAAAGGGGTTGTGTTGTCTCTCGGTCCTCAGACTTGGCCTTCTCAAAACTGATAATGCATAAGATAACAGGCTCTAGTTGTTTCAAAAATACCCATACAGTAACATCACTGCTTCTTAAATGGGGCGGGTGTGTGTGTGTCTCTCTAAATGTTTCCAGACTTTTAAAAACTAGGAGTCAGCAATCCCAGCACTTGGGAAGGCAGAGGCAGGTGGATCTCTGTGAGTTTGAGGCCAGACTAGTCCGGAAATCAAGTCCAGGACAACCAAGGCTACACAGAGAAAAAAACCTGTCTCCAAATACCAACCAAACAAACAAAAACAAAAACCCATGCATCTGAAAATGACTATCACAGAATTGGAATTCTCTTTGCTTTGCACATTAGTATATATTTATTGGAGGTGGGTCATAATATTTTCAAAGTCAAATGGAGATTTTTTTATAACCTAGTCTGGCCTTTACATGAAATATTTTACTTTAGATCTAAAGCAAAGTTAAGTAAAGTCAAGGTATTTTCCCCACATTTTTATTCTCTTCTAAGTTTGAAAAAAAAAAAGTTAAAATGACTGGGTCCCTTTCATTTGACGTTCTTAATCTGAGGCCCCTCCCACTAGACCACCTTACTTTAATGTGTGTCATTCGTTTCTATTAACCATGATTATCCCTTTCTCTTATTTACTAAATGTTTTACAATCATTCACTGTTTCACTACTTCTGTTTACAGCTTTTGAACCAGCACCCTTGTCCCTCTTCTCTTGCATGTGGGCATCATTGGAATCCGAAGGTGGGACTTCATTCTTGACCTTGGTCTGGGAACAGACCCAAGACTATTCTCTTATTAGGACACCATGTCATAATTCTAGTCCATGGTTTCCCCTGAACAACTTTAGTACTACGAAGACACAGAACAATTGAACCCTGTGTGTCTTGTGTCAGCTGCTTAATGAGTAAGGCTAAAGGAAGTCACAGAACAATAAACAATCAAGTGCTTTGTAATCAAGTCCTTAAAGGGTAGCATGCATTGATTCTCTGAGACAACTTACTCTAAGCAGCCTTTTCCCTTCAGAATACTTTGACATCTTCTCCTCATTTCTATTAACACGGATAAGGTAAAAAGAAAAGGTTTAAAAGTTCTAAGATCTGCCAAAGAATACTGAAAGGAAATGCCATTGGCTAATTAAAGATAGATATAAAAGTATAGAATGCTCACTGATTAATCACACTCTCAGGTGGGTAAGAGAAATGGGCCAGCCGGGCTGGTGAGCATATACCCACCCTCTCTTAGACTAGCCCTTGTCCCAACTTGAACTTAAAGATAAAATACTAATGGTTCTCAATGGCCTGGACCATGCAGATGCCCACACATCATGACAGCAGGCCACATGACACCTTTATTTGCCAGTTCCCACAATGCCTGTAACACCCTAAGCAACCTCCCGAGAGTCAGTCTCTGGAGAGCACAAGGCACAAATGGAAAATGACTCTCTCCTGGGCCCTTTCTAGCCTTTTCTATAACATATTCCCATGTCTCCAAATTCCATGGATTCGAAGCCACTTTGCATCCTGCTGTCATAATTTCATAAATCATCAGTTGTAGAGGAATGTTAACTCAGAACATGGCTTTTCTGGCAAGAGATCACATCCAAAGACCTTCTAGGTCTATGTGATCTGCCTGGCAAGAGATCATATCCAAAGATCTTCTAGGTCTGTGGTATCTGGCTAGAATACAAACACAACTTTAGTCCAGGTGACAGAGGCAAGCAGATCTGAGTTCAAGGCCAGCCTGGTATAGAGCAAGCATCAGGCAAGGAAAAGCTTAAATATAGGTGTGGTGAGATATGCCTTTAATCCCAAATAAAGGTAAAGTTAGTTTGTTGAAGGAAGCACCCATGTTTGAAAGTGATGTCTAATTGAGTGGTAGAAAGTGACTAATCAGAGAAGATTTGACAGAATAGGATATGTTCAACTCTCATGAGAAGTGAGTGGAAAGAGAAGCTACCTCAGAGGCCGTTTTTCAGAGAGAAGAGGCAGTTTTTCAGAACAGTAATAGAGAGATGGGCTGTAGAGAGCGAACTCAGGTGAAGATAGAACAGGCAAGAAGATGAGAAGAAGTCAGATTCGAGGAGATTGCTGAGTTAGTTTGAGGCCAAGCAGAGCAATTCTGGGCCAAGAGAAACTAGATTATATAACTCACCTTGGAGAGGAGTTTGAACCAGAACCCCTGAGTTGAAACAGCCAGCCCAGAGCTCAGAAAGAACAAGTAAGTGTGGGCTTATTAAACAGTAAGTCTAAGAGGCTGAAAACAGTCTAGGCCTAGGTTAGATGGCATGGAGGCTAGAAGCTTCCAGGACAGGCCTATGTTAACAGAGGGAAGCAGTAAACCTTTGAGACAACAATTGATCAAGGAGAATTAAATAACTTTTACAACCAATGCTAAGCTGTAAATTGTGGACACATGCCTATTGTTTCTTCACATCATTTTATATCCCTCTTCTCTTCACATGTTAATTCTCAATCTCTCTCACATACTTTATGTCCATTCTTGTTGACACATTTTTACTTGTAAAGGAAAAGATATTCTACACTTAGAAAACAAGTGGTTTGGAGAAATTAAAAATTCCAAATGCAAATATTGAGAAATGTTTCTCTTGGCCTTCAATTACTATAGATTCCAGGAGGCTAAATTTAGGAGAACATCTTTCAAAATGAAGGGAAGACGTTTTCAGAATGAGGTATGACTCCAATATCCAGGGTTGAAACAAGAAATGAGAGATGAAAAGAACTTACGAGGGAGGGGTAGTCAACTTTTCCTTAAACTGCCTACTTTCTATTCCGGATAATGACCTCTTTGGTCTTTTCTAGTTATTTAGTATGTCGTGTCTGCTTTTATCTTTCCAGGTGATTTTGGTGGTTTCTTCATGAAGTACCACTATTATCTTTTATGACCAATTGCACCTTAGACTCTTTGATCATACAGCTGTTTGTTATCATTTACTAAGGTTGGGTCATAATTATGTGACTGGCCTCTTGAATTCAAATCCTAGTTCTACCATTTACTATTTGAGTAGTCCAGGACAATTTTCTTGATGTTCTTATACCTCAGTGTCCTTATCTGTTAGTATGTAGCAGATAACAATATGTAGAAGAGATAAATGAGCTTTAAACTAACGAACGCGTATAAAGAACTTAGAACAGCCTGCCATGTGTTAGCAGCCATTACCATTGGCTTATCATTTCATTTGCAGACACCCAGGTTCGCTTTGAGCTTCCGTGCATTCACAGCCTTCTTAAGAGGCTCAGCAGTGGATCAACTGCACAGTGCAGCGTCCCCTGAAGGCTGCATCCCACTTTCTTTGCACCAGTCTTTTCCATATGGTACTGGACACAAGGTATATGTATGTTGGGGGTGCAGATCCTGCAGATTATGGATATTTGCTAAAGATGTTTGTCAACTCCTTTAGTTTGTATGTTTTCCCTTTTGTAAAATCAGTTGGTGACTGAGTTTGTAGGCATTACCAGTGCCATATATCTGCCAGAGACTGACTCTTTCCTTTTTCAAATTGACTCTACCAACTAGGTTCTATTCAAATGCTATTTCACTTACAGTGAAACTGAGGCTTGGCAAATGAGGAATCATCTCAGAAAGTCCTCATGTTAATACTCCTGGAGTTAGCCAAATAAAATGCCTGTATTCGAGTGGTTACAACCCACAGGCTGTGTCCTTAAGCTCGACAACATAACTCATTAACACTTTACGTAAATGCTTTTGTTGCTTCTTTTTCCATAGCATTTTTATTGTTGGGAATTTCACATCGTGAACCCTGAGCACACTCACTTCCCAGTCCTTCCCGGTCCTCCCTGTCCCCCAACCTTGTGACCCCTCCTTTCCCCCACAAAAGAAGAAAAAGGAAACGGTCCAATCTGTGTTGCCCATATACTCACTGGAATATGGTCAAATTCTTGGTGGGAAACCCCTTAAATAAAACTGAGTCCTTCCCCACCCTCACCTTTGCCAGAAGCCATCAGTTGTAGCCAGCTACACTTCAGCATCCTCATCACAATTTCTTGTGGTGGCTCATGCCTTTTAATCTCAGCACTAGGGAGGCAGAGGCAGGCAGATCTCGATGAGTTTGAGGCCAGCCTGGTCTACAAAATGAGTCGAGGACAGCCAAGACTACACAGAGAAACCCTATCTTGAAAAAAAAAAGTTCTCTTTGATGGCTTTCTGCCTAGTCTGTTACTTTAGGTGGGTTCATTCCTCTGAGTCTCCACTCCCCAATAAAATGGCAAAAGTAGCTTCCATGAACTTTACAGTCAGCAGGAGCCCAGGGGCTTCCATATGGTCTCTGGCTATAGCACTGACCAGGGACATCCACATGATCTCCAGCATCAGCATATGCCACAGAGTACTGGATTTACATAAATCCTCTTTATTCTTCTAGCTCCACTTATACCCTCTTCTTATATGTACACATACATACACACACACACACACACACACACACATAATTTCAGAGCTGAACACTTCATATTAGACGAATTAAGGTGCTTATCAGTGAAGAAGACTGATTTCCCCTCTAATCAGTTATTAATTTCCTACAGTTCGTCAATAGGAGTGTGGCTTTGAAAGAATTTCCCCCTATCCACCTTGCTATGTCAACCGGTGTTGTTATTCTGCAGGTTTTGCTTCGGCAGTGATATTGTTGAAGTTTCACAGATTCATAGACATAGCTTTCCCTGTCATCTACTTCTATAATCACTTCTTATTATAATCCACTGGCACAGAACCACCTAGATCCCCAAATCTTGCAGCAGACATCTTGGTTCTCTGGGTCCTAGGATCTCTCTGCCCCCTTGTCTATGATGTTCCATGGACGTTAGTTTTAAGGGTTATATTGTAGAAATACCAACTGTGGCTGGCCGCCCCACATATACCTGTTCCTTGCATTTTGACCAGGTTTGGCTTTCTGTAAATGGTTTCTGTTTGCTGCAAAAGTAAAGTTGAAAGAGAGAGAGAGAGAGAGAGAGAGAGCGCTCTTTGTGGATTCAGGGATAGCCTTTAGAGTGCAGTCCAAAGTTATACTGGCTTAAGAAAGTAGCATTAGATTAGTAGGTTCTCCTCTAGGCTCCATGTCATGGGTATTTGGCTATGTTTCCAGGACCAGGCATGTATTCCCTCCTGTTGAATGGGCATTAAGTCCAATGAGATGGCTGTTGACTAACCTCAAGATAGAAATGCCACTGTAACCGCTTTGGGGATATCTTTCCATGCTGGTCATTGTTGCGGTCTTTAGGCATCTGAGCTGGGTACCACGGTAGGTGTTCTCCCTTGGCAAATTGCATAGCTTCTTCTTGTACTATGAGAGCTACTCTTCAAGGTGGAGGCCTCCAGGTCAGATCAGTTACTCTGAGAACTCTGTCTGAAGTGTGTGGTGCCTCCAGCAAATAGGGACTTACCCTTCAAATCCCAGAGGACAATCAAGGATGATGGCAATAGCTTTATTGGGGGTCTCTTGCACACCTGTGACCAACAAGGAAGTTTCTCATTCAGGTCTTAAGGATTTTGTTAGTCTATGGCCATTTAGGAAGCCTTAGCATGCCAAGTGCAATAACTTCATTAAATTATATATATTGAATATATAATATATCATTTATAATATATTTATATAATATATACCTTAAATATATAGCTTCCACATATAATTTATAATACTTTTATATAATAACACTATTATAGAATGTATTTTACATATCACATGTTATATTCATGGCTTATATATATATATAATTGTTATAGTTACTGAATGACTGACGTGGGGAAGCTAATCATATTAGGCTGGGGACACACTCTACACCAGTATGACCTTATATAAAATCCTATCTGAAATGAACCTTGTTGAAAATATGGTATATAAGTATACATATGTAATGATTAGTATCATTATGAACATGAAATATACTTTATGCATATAAATATGGTATAAAATAATGATATCCTTCACTCTATGTATTGCCTTCTTCACCCCTTCCCCACCTGAGTGCCCCTGTTTTTCCCATTTCCCCTTCATAGCACCTATGTTCTGTTATTCCTCTCTCTAGATATCCTTCATGTAAACATTGCAATGGATACTTTTAAAATGTTATAGGTGCTAGGTGTTTAAACTATCACCAAAGCAGAACCTAAACAGTTTAAAATATAAATAGAGCAAAAAATATGAACTGTAATTAATCTTAGTCTTTTTCCCTTAGTCCCATCCTCTAAGAGAAGCATTTCTGGTTAACTCTCCCAGATGCTCTGGGATATAATTGGCGCTATACAGCACCTTTGAAAACATCTTGTTACAGTGGTCTGAGTCGTGGGTCACAGGCAACATAAATGGACTATTGAAGGTTCTTCTCGCTTGACACACTGCATAGCATCTTCCTGTTCTACAAAACTGGAGATATATATATATATATATATATATATATATATATATATATA
>OU015752.1:19423231-19433308 GCA_907169655.1 Acomys percivali
TTCCAGAAGAACCATAGTTCTCTTAAAATAAATATGTGGTGTTTGTGGTATGATCAGTCTTCCCCTGTAATTTAATTGTGAGAGGACATTGTTTTCATGGTAATTTTTAGCCTGAACATATTTTAAGTTGGACTTAGAATTCTACATTAGAGCTATTAGCATGAAATACAAAGTGGTGTGAATTGTAATTGACATTTTATCTATGTTAAGACAGACAAAGAGCACATACATTGTGAGACAGAGACTAGAAGACAAGATCCTGGGTAACATGACAAAAAGAAGGTGTCTGAACTGTAGTTTAGACTTACACGGTAAGGGTAATGTTGCAAGACTATCAAGACTTTTGTTTCTTTCTCTTTTTTTTTTTTTTTTTTTTTTTTTTTTGGTTTTTCAACACAGAGTCTCTCTGTGTAGCCTTGGCTGTCCTAGACTCACTTTGTAGACCAGGCTGGCCTCGAACTCACAGCGATCCACCTGCCCCTGCCTCCCGAGTGCTGGGATTAAAGGCGTGCGCCACCACGCCCGGCTAAGACTTTTGTTTCTTTATCTTGTTTCCCTCCTCTACACACCAAGGATTGAACCAGAATGGATGATCTATTTCAGTACTGAAATGTCATTAATCCCTTTTTAAGTGTGATAGTTAGATTAAAATGAAGGCAATTTTATTTTCCACTGACTAGCATCTAACTAATCACACTTAATGAAGCCAAAACATTCATTTACATGTGTGGTCCAAAATAATTGATCACAAAAGCTCTCCCCAAAGGGAACAATGCCACCTGGGCCATGAATCCTGGAGGCTTATTTCATTTGTATTCTATTTGAGCCATCTCCATGGTGATCCTGCCCTCCTGAAAGCTGTTTGATCTTGGCTTCCCTAATACAATCATACAATCTTCTTTCCTAATTTTTAATATTTCATCTCTTCTGATCTTGTATTTTTCCTCTGAGGCTGCTCCTTATCAGTTATTTCATGGGTTTATGTCATCTCCTTGCCTTCTTCCACATGGAAGTATCTCAAAACTTGGTCTTATTATTTGATGATGAGAAAAGACATCTGTGCCCTTTGCTGTCTGTATCACCAGGCTCCAATCATTCACAGACACTATCTTTGATTCTGATGTCTGACTCTCTGACTATGGATAACTTCACTATTATCTTTTCAAGGATCTCTAGAGGAACTTACATTTTACCCTTCTACACCCAAACTGTGGAAGTAACTTATTCTTCCTGCAAGACTCCTTCTTCCAGATCCTGAGAAAGGAATAACATGCACCCAGTTGTTTAAAAAAAAAAATCCAGCCTTTTTTTTTTTTTTACTAGTTTAATCCTTCAGTTAACACCATCTAGCCTGATTACATGTCCTCAAATCTTTTAACTACATCTACTTCTCAGTGCATCCAATTCTTCTTTCATAGTCACCCCACTTGCCTTTCTATGAGCTGAATGACCACGTTGCGTGCAGGTTGAGCAACCCTCCTCAGACACCCAAAAATGCCAAGAATCCTTTGAGCTTGCAGCATCCATGGCACCCCATAATTGGGATATACATGTTTTACTTTTCCATAATGAGTTGCACTAAAAACGCCGGCACATTAAAATCATTAAAAACAAAAAAAACAAAAAAAAAAAAAACTGAGAAAAAAAACCAAAACTGAGATTGGTAAGGAAGTAGATGAAACTGGAAAATATTACTTTAAGCTAACTGACTGAGGCTCAGAAAAAAAAGGCTGCATTCTTTATATGCGTGTCCTAGCCTTCACCTTCAGCATGTGTATCGGGTGTGAGAAGACATAAGCAAAGCTCAGAAAACAAGGATCTCATGAGATAGAACCAAAAAGAAAAATAACAATGAGGGGCTGAGGATGGAGTGAAGCAAACAACAGAGCAAAGGGAAATTGAAAGGTGAAGCAGAAAAAGAAAAAGGGTGGGCTGGGACAGGTAAACCAAGTTGAAATGTGTATGAAAACTCCATATTGCAACCTATACTTTGCAAGTTTGTTTTGCAAGTCATAAATAAACATATGCTATTATCTTTGACCTATGCATTATATATAATGCAGCTGCATTTTTGCACTTAGACTTTGGCCCCCACCCTCAGGATAGCTCGTGTATATGTAAATATTCTAAAACTGGGGTGGGGGAAATAGGACATCGAAATAGTTCTGTTCACAACCCCTTTTCAGACTTCAGAGCTATTCAGGCCAAATTTGGATCTGCCTTTGCTTTTCCAAGACGCTCACTTAACACCCGGCATCGAGAGTCCTCTCCAAGTTCAAACCTGCTTATATTCCTCCCTGCTTATAACTCTTGGATATACTTTTACTTTTCATTAGTAAAAAGAGAGTCTTCAATGACTAGCTAGCGCTTTAGCATTCTTATTTTATGAGCTCTAGAACCATCATTCCCTAATTCAGATTCTGGAATAACATGGACTTTTTGCTTCATAACAACTTGAACACATAGCTCCCTGTGCCTTCCTTCCTTCTCCAAAATTCCTTTCTACAGGAAATGGTCTGTGTTCTTCTAGGCCCAGTTACCCTTTTTCTTCAGTAGTGACAAGTCTCAGGAAGTTTGTTTGTTTGGTTGGCTTGATTTGGTTTGGTTTGGTTTGTTTGTTTGTTTGTTTGTTTTGTTTTATATATTAAGGTTCACTTCACACACCAAATTCAGCCAACATTTCATTGTTCTCCTCAAAAGTATGGAGTAGGTTAATTGTAACTATTTCTGAATAACACAGACATTCTGAGGAAAACAGACAATAGAATACATAAATATAAGCTGTGGTAGCTGTGTCAAAGGATACAGAGTTCAGGTGAGAGGAAAGACAGTTGATGGAAAAATCCTTGTTGCAGGGAGTCAGAAAAGGCCTCCATGAAAGGAGTTTTGATATTGGATTACTAACTAGGGGCGTCATCACCCAAGGAGATGGATTCTCCCACCTCAGCGTTTATTGCATGGAGTCCCTCACCTAGGGGTGGGGCCTTGTGAGATTTTCCACATCCTTCTTGATGTATCAATTGTTGTCGCTGTATAGGTCTTGTTGGGGCAATCATATTGTTAAAACTTCGTGTGTGCTGTTTCCCTTTCATATAGAGAAAGCACAATGTCACAGCAGATGCCCCGGTCCTCTGGTTTCTTACAATCTTTTCCTCACCTTTTCTGCAATGCTCCATGATCCTTAGGTGTAGGGTGACCCCTATATATTTGCCTTAAAACATATTTGCTATTTATTTATTTATTTATTACACACATATCAGAATATGTCCGTATTATGTATTTAATGCTATTGAATGGAAAACTTTCCAGGAATATTTTTAGGTAAAACACCAAAAAGAGGAGGAAAAATGCTGATATTTGTGTTAGCACTAGCAAAAAAAAAAAAAAAAAAAAAAAAAAAGCGCAAATAACAGCAATCCAATGGAAATACAAAACTTTAATCTGATGAATTATTTTGGCTTGGATTTATTGTAGTCTGCTCAGTACTAAATTATAAACCTTCAAAGGATTTAAATAGAAAATGCATTTACTCTCACATAAAGATCTTTAAAAGCAAGCACATTTAACAAGCAAACAAAATACATGTTTTGATAGTGTCTGAAATATATGTGTGATTAGATTCTCTGTCCTAGGTAGAAATTCAATTAAACTGATAGTTCTTAAGCTATATTTTTTTTATTAGAACTGAATCATTCTGATACCGGCTCACCTCCCTCCTGAAGGGACACAAGTAAGAGGTGATTTAATTCACTTTAGGCTATATAATTTCATAAAGTATGACAAATTAAAACATTTGATCAAGTATATTATTGGGACTAAATTATGTTAAATAGAGCATATGTTATAGTACTATAAATAATACATAAATCTAAGGCTCTATGTTGAGAATAAAAGGGGAGATTGTCTAGAGAATTTAAATATTCTCTTCTGCATTATTTATGTGGTTGGTTCAAGGTAGAGTACAGGCAGGATGAGACTCAATGCACAAATCATTGTCTGAGGCTCCTGGTTGGTTTGACTAAGGTGACAGAATTTTCCCTTGTAATTTGTAGCTATAGAGCATGATCACATTTAATCAGCTTCCATTCCAAAACGTATTTCATTGTTGGAAGTACTTTTACTTATAAAAAAAATGCCAGACACTGCACTGGGCTCATAACATAGCTACAACTTTCTTCCATAGCATGTCTTAGATGTAGCCATTCTGTGTAATACTTGAGAAATTATCCCATGTCCTGCTTAAATACTGTTTCTGAGCTAATGCTCTCTAGGAATGTAGCTGAACTTTATGACTGATTCACTGCTGATTTCCCCTGCCCCCTCTCTCCATCTTAGTTCTAAATAAGGATGCCCATTGTTCATGATGGTAAATACTGCACCATGTGCCTACAAAAATCAGAGTACTTTAAAATCAAGCGTGAACCAGAAGATACATTGAATGATTTCTTTCTGTCTTTCTCATTTTCCAGGGCCAATCATCCCTGTGTCTGGAGGTGTTTCCTAAGTGTTATCAGTAGTTATTTATTTATTTTTCTCATAACTTTTAATTTTGAGAGTACTGCTAAGAATATAATTACACCAATCCTCCTCCTGTATTTCTCTTTAACCCCTCATATATATTATATATAAATACAACGTGCTCAGAGAACATATTATACATGCGTGCGCGCGCGCACACATACACACATACACACACACATACTTTCAGGGCTGATCATGTAATATTTGATAAACACTGCTACTCTATTCTCTGGGAAAGACCAGTTCTCCTGCTCTCAGCATTTATTGGTTTGATGTAGTTCTTTGGGGTTAAGGCCCTCTAAGGAAGTCCTAGCCCCTCATCCCCTGTCCACTTTAGTATGTCTAACATTGCTGACCTTGTTTAGATCACAAGTCAGTGCCTAGTTAATGAGAGTTTATTGGGTAGAGCTTCTTTGACATTTCTACGAGACTCAATCTCAGGGCAAACTTGCAGTTCTTCTGTCTCTTAGAATCTTCCTCCTCCTCTTACTCAATAACCCCTGAACCTTAGCTGCTGGATTCACTCTGTAGATGTACTCATTGGCACTGGGCTCCACAACTCTGCATTTTGATCAGTTGTAGTTTTCTAGAATGTTCTTCATCCAACTCAAAGAGAAGTTCCCTTCATTGAGGGCTCAGAACTATACTTTGCTGTAGGTAGAAAGACACATTTAGAATGTAGTCAGAAATTAGGTTAGGTTAGTAAAGCAGAAGTTGTGGGTTTGCCTCTAAGATCAAAAATTTCATTAGCTACAGGTAGTTGGCGAGATTTCCAGTATGTTCCATTAAAGAACTATTGGTTGCTGCCAAGGAATGTGTGCCATTACTTCATCCTTAGGATTAGTGTGCTGTGCTGGTTGTTGCTATAGTTCATAGTTGTCATGGCTGGATATGGTTATTAGCTGCTTTCTTCTTTTGGAAGCATGCATGACGCTTTTTGGTACCATGAAAGCTAGTCCTCTGGAAGAAGGCTTTCAGATCAGATCCAGCTCGAGTCCCTCTGTGTTCTGTATCCGAAGTACATGGTGTCCTCATCTATAGGGACTTCTACCTCCTAGAAGAAAGCACTTTTATTCTCTCCATTTGTAGGAGAATGAGCAAAAACTGGCCAAGATATGAGTATTCTCTTTTTTTATATTTTATTACCTTATTTTATTACTAAGTTGACATCTAACTCCTGTTAAATGGCTTATTTTTTATTTTTTATTAATTTATTCAGATTACATCTGACTTGTTATCCCTTCATTTGTATCCTCCCATTCCTCCCTCCCTCCCTCTTTCACCCTATTTTTCTGCCCTAGGTCTGTAAGAGAAAGGGACCTCCTCCCCCACCATATGGTCAAGTCTCATCTTAGTAGCCTGTTTATCCTTTCTCTGAGTGCCAGCAGGCCTCCCCACCAAGGGGAAGTGGTCAAATATGGGGCACCAGAGTTCATGTCAGGGTCAGTCCCTGCTCTTCACACAACTGTGGAGAATGTGCTGTCCATTGGCTAGATTCAAGTAGGGGTTCAATGTTTACTGCATGTATTGTCCTTGGTTGGTGCAGTATTCTTGTGTGATGATATCAATTCCTGTGAAAAATTCAGAGCCAGAAAAACTGTAGAGAAGATGGAGAGAACAGACAAATGCGTATGGAAGTAGGTTCAGAAAGTCTGTCTCCATAGGTGGCCAGGATTACGACTAAAAAGTAAATGAAACAGCTGTTGCATTTCAATTATTTTGGGGAGTTATGTTTTTATAACTAGAAAGAGCTAACATTTAATTGAACTGTTTTTTAGTAAATAAATATAAGCAAACAAACACCTCAGTACTCACATACTTACGTGCAGGTATTAGAAACACCAGCCTATTTATTCCTCTTGTTCTGAAAGCATTTGCCATTAAGATTACTGAGCTTTGAAAAGCCTTGGGATTTCAGTTGTGCAATATTGATTGAATGAATGAATAAATGAATGAATGAATGAATGCTGTTTTTCTTTTTGACTGTTTACATTAGACAGAATCAATCCTTTATTATGTCATGTCCTTTCTATATGAGAAAATATAAACTAAAGTTAGCTAGGCTTACTCTTTGTACTCTAGAATTTTCCACCATTCAAACAAAACATTACTTCAACCTTAAAATGATAAAAGTTTGAAGAATTTCTATCATGAAAATACTTTCCATTCGTTAATGCAGTGCTGGTTATAGGACATAGGGCTTCACACATTCCAGGCAAGTGTCAGCCCCTGTGCTGTCTTCAGCCTTAATTGTTTAATCCCTATGAGAAAGATATGTACATGAACTTTTGTTTTAGGTAACTCTAGATATTTATGGGTATAGTTTTTGTTATTGCTTGTTTGTTTCTTTTGTAGTTGCAATAAAACATTATAAAGCAGGTTATTTTTCCACATATTCAAAAATATTTCCACTAATGTACTTGAAATATGATCAGATCATGATTAAATGCCATATCTGTGTTAATCAGAGTTCCCAAAATTATCTATGCATGCGAGATGTAAGTTGAGGAAGCATGGTGACGCACTGCATCTTAGCTTCAGATAATCTCACAGGAAAATCATTCAACTCTATTGATCAGGCTGGAGAGCTGCTAGGAATGACTCAGCAGATGCATAGGACAAGCACCAAAGGCCTCAAACATGAAGTACAAGTCTCATCTGCCCTAACAATTACCAAAAAAGACATTTCAGTAAACCCTCAAACAGAAAGTCGTCATGAATATTCCACCACAGGCAAAGGCTGGTCCTGTCTTCCAGCTCAAACATCTTACTGACCTGCCAGATCTTGAACTTTGAGTTTCCCTTTTCAGTAGTGAGTTCATGTTCATTGACAGCAGCTTTTCCTCCAACACGTTTTTCCATTTTCACTTCCTTTAAGCTTGCAACTACAAGCAGTTTCCCAGTCAAAATCAATAATCTTATTCAGAAAAAGTGGTTTGGGCAAACTGACTTGCACTATTGTGAAGACAGTTGCTCCTGAGATGCTTATGTGTCATAGATTGTGCACATTTTATGTCAATATTGGATGTATTGATCTTGCTAACATAAAGTAACTTGACTGAGGTCTCAGGGTGGCTTAGGGAGAATGTTTAAATTAAAATGTGTAAGTATTGAACAGAATATGTTCCACAACCCTTTATAGCTTCATATTTTTGATACCTTTGTCATCATTATTTTATTGGGAACCTGTAGGTGGTCATGAGGCTGACAGGACAGACCTCCTCATTAACACTTTTTATAACTGCTTAACAGTGACTCGGCAACACAGGATGCTTTTCCCAAAGCAAAGTGGAGTAAAGTAAAGATTGCCAAACCTGTAGGTTAAAACCTGTGATTCTGGGCCCAGCCTTTCTTTTCCTTGCTGACGGGGACCTGATGACACTCTCCCTGAGTTCCAGTCAGGCAAAGGATTGTCCTAGGGAGAAGAGATTCCACCATTCTGAGGTTTTGGGAAGAGAAAGAGCTGAATAAGTAGGAGAGGGCTGCAGTAACTGTAGTCTTGGCCTGGTCAACAGCATGCTTGGAACCCAATTCCTGTATCAAGGCTGCCTCCCCTGTCTTCAGCTTATACTACTGTCCTCCATTACAGCCAGACCTTGGTAAAGAGGATTCAGGAGAGGGAAGTTCTCCTGAAAGTGGCATGACAGAGCCTTAAAAGCTAGTACACAAAGCAGGTGGCGATGGAACAGCAGCCCTGTGTAGAAGTTTATGTCATCATACCTAGGATAGACTGAAGATGTGAGAGAAGGTGCAGAAAAAGAGATAAAAGACAAGTTATGGACAAATTCAGTGATCGCACGTGACAAGTATTTTGTGGAAATGCCTTTTTTGTTGTTGTTGTTGTTGTTGCTGTTGTTGTTTTTAATAAAGAAATAGAACCAAATCTTGGCTAAGTCATTAGCTCTGTACTTTGTAGGATTGGGGAAGGGGGATATGGTCAGTGGTCAGAAAGACACATGTACAACCTAGGCATGTCTTATTCAAAACCAGTAGGTGAATGTGAAACAATGATAATGCAGAATTAGGAGTGTAACAAAAAAAAAAAAAAAAAAAAAAAAAAACGGTTGGACATTGAACAAAGACAGAAATAATGAAATCTGAGTGAAGTAAGAGGCCCGGAAGGGTTCCAAGGAGAGGCCAGTTCTCTACTGGGCTTCAAAGTAAAAGGGCCGGAAGTGGAGATCGATTCTCTACTGGGTTTTACTGGGTTTGAACAAAGCAGGCCTTTTTTTTCTGGTAGAGGGTAGATACAAAGCTGGTAATAGACGGACGAGTGTTACAGGTAAAGAAGAATAACGAAATGTGACTGTATAGGACAAGGCAAAGACGTCAGCAATGCCGACGCTTCAGGCTGTTTAAGTGGAGAGTGGTAGAAGATGAAGAACTAATAAACAATAGCCCAAATGTGGACAGACATTAGCTATGTACCATACATAGCACCTTGATTTATCTTCACATGAAAAGCTGTGAAATAGCTTCTACAGATAAGAAAACTGAAAGGGCGACTCAATTTTCTCACTAGGGGAGCAGATTCAAATCAAGCCATCGGATTCCACAGTATCTCCTTCTAGCCAGAGTTCTGCCCATACATATAGACTGTAATAGCCTTCAAATGCCTAGCTTTGGAGCGTGCACTCAGCATCAGGATCTTGGGACACCTGTTAAAGGATTGCTGGACCCACTCCCAGCTTTTCCTTGCTCTTCCATTGGTCTGAGGTGGAGCTCAAGAACTTGTTTCTCTGCCTGTTCCCAGCCAAGGCAGCTCCTAGTATCGGTGTGTAGCTATATGAGTGTTCCCCTTAGTCCATGAAATGTTTCCTTTATAATGTCTTTGTGAGAATCAAATAGGCTAAGCCACATGTTAATTAGCATAACCCCTAGCATGGCCTCAAGATTCACAAGTATTGGCCACTGCATTGTCAGTTTTTCCATTGCAACAAAATATCAGAGAACAACAGCTTAGAGGAGACACTTCTTTTGACATACTGGAAGTCTCAGGCAGTTTTAATGACACTCTGAGGCAGACAAAGAGGGAGAGGAATGCTTGCCAAGCAAGATATACTCTTATAAGATATAGTCTTATAAGGTAAATCCACCAGCACCCAGTTCCTCTAATTAAGCCCCACCTCAAAATATCACATACAGATATGGGAACTCCATTGATAAGGTTCATATCCCCAAAGTACAATTACCTTCCAATAACATCAGTGGCTAATAATCTACAAACCTCACGAGGAGTAGGATTGGTTGGTGTGGGAGGGGAGGATTGGGTGGGTGGGTCTTCAACTGCCACCTGTAACAGATACTATTATTGGGAGGAGAGGAATTGGAGTAATTGTGGGAAGTTTCTTCTCCTGCCTGAGTGAAATGGACTTTTCCGAGGGTGAGGCTAACCCTCTTCGACTACACAGTTTTGCACTTCGGCGTGGTTGTTGTACTGTAGCCTATGTTCCACGCACTCTGGGTTCTACTGTGTGCAACCCAAGGGTATGTGGGAGACAGGCACAAGTTAAAGCCAAGGCCCACTCTTGTCAACAAATGATTGGCACGTGAGCT
>OU015752.1:19433318-19477487 GCA_907169655.1 Acomys percivali
CTCCTGTACCCATATCCATACATACATGTATAAAATCAACAGGAGGGAAATAGAAGGATCCAGAAGGTCCTAGAAACCTATAAGTAGAACATTATGATGGGCAGATCTGGGCCCAGGGGTCCTGCTCAAACTATGGCACCAGCCAAGGACAATACATGCAGTAAACATCGAACCCTGACCCAGATCAACCCAATGGACAGGACATTCTCCACAGTTGAGTGGAGAGTGAGGACTGACTTTCACACGAACTCTGGTGCCCCATATTTGACCACATCCTCTGGATGGGGAGGCCTGGTGACAGTAAGAGGAAGGACAGCAGGTCACCAAGAAGAGACTTGATACCCTATGAGCATATACAGGGGGAGGGAGTCCCCGTCAGTCACAGTCAGAGGAGAGGGGAGTAGGGAGAAAGCAGGAGGGGGGGAGGAATGGGAGGATACAAGGGATGGGATAACTATTGAGATGTAATATGAATGAATTAATGTAAAAAAGGAAAAAACAAAAACAAAAAAACAAAAAACAGGAACTTACTTGGAACTTGTCACCCAAATACTTAGAATGAAGATTCCCTGTGGTCAACCTCATTCAAACCAACATTATTTGCTTTATACAAGAATCTATGAATATGTATTGTCATAGCCAATAACTATTGTCGCTATGTCTTGTCCAAGTGGAAACCAAGGAAAGCCTGAAATCCATAACTGAAGTAGTGGAGGGTATTCATAATGGGAATATAAACCTTGAAATAAGTAATCATTCTTTCTGAGCATATTTAAAAAACATATGTATAAAAAATCATACTGAAGAAATTTATACTCAATGAAATTGTGACATTCACTCATCTAAAAGACTTTGCTCATTCAAACCAGAGAGATTAATCAGTAAAAGGAGATACAAAAAAAATTCTCCTGAAAGAGAAGGAAAATGATTTAGCAGTAAATCACAGAGCAGGGCCAGCATGGATCACAGAAAAAGGTACCAACTCTTATGATTTAGGTGACATGTAAAAAATAGCCCTTCGTGGATTGACAGTTATAGGTATAAATGATAAAATTATTCAGCAGTGGTGTGTTCTTTTCTTGCCATTTGTCATTTTGCATCTGATTACGTCTAAGAATTTAATTAAAGGGGCAACAGAACCGTGTAGACCTTTGGTGGGCCCAACCATCAGGTACCTTTTCAGACTTTTGGAAAGAAAAACGTATGACTCATCTGTCCTTTACTTCTGTATCTACTAAATGTTCTGAACATTTTTGTGCAGATTAGCTGTTTTTGGAATTGCTGCAAAAAAAGTCAAACAAACGCCCAGCCAAATAAGCAAGCAACAAGAATCAAATGTAAAGTCAGCCATTAGGGTTATTAGTAGAAAAATATTTCTGTTTAAACATACACTGAGGGACTACGAATAAAACAGCTGCTAAACTGTTCAGTTCAAAGCTGCTAAAGAAGTTTTATTTTGAACTAAAATAGGCCACTGTACTTCTCCTGTGCTCCCTAACTTAATAGAAAGTGGTGAGTTTCCACAGACTCATGGTGTGTGTGTGTGTGTGTGTGTGTCCTTGTATATATGGGTATATTTATATATATATGTATACCGATGCCTGTGTGTGTTTATATATGTGTGTTTGTTTCTATGTATGTATATGTATGCTTTTGTGTATGTGTTTGAATGTATGTATATATATATATGTATGTGTGTGTGTGTGTGTGTGTGTGTGTGTGTATGTATGTTTGTGGGCATGTACTTGTGTGTGCATTCAGACAGACGTGGACCTTAGAGTTCAAAGCTTTCTTCTTTTCAATAGAATAGCTATAAAGGGGACGTTTTTATTCCATGTTCTGTATATCACAGTGATAAGTAGATTTTATACAAATACCCTGCAATAAAGTCTTCACCATTAAAGATTTTATACTAAGGCTCAACTACTACCATGACCATTACACAATGTACTCAACCGATATGTTCTTAAAAATACACCTGTGTGTGTATTTTCATTTGCAATTAAGAACCGTTAATACTACAAAACCAATTCACAGTCACTTTAAAGTTTCGCTCCCAAACAACTGCAGTGTGTTAAGTGACTAAATTAGGCCTTTTCTGTCCCCCCCCCCATCTCCCAGAGCAGAAATTAAATCAGTTTTAATTTATTTTATTTGCTAACACTGTGGATATCATTATTGCTGCCGAGTCTTTTTAATTGTTTTCAACTAGGTGCGTGCCTTTAAGTTGTCATAGACTTTGAATCCCACATTGTCAGAATTCCCCAGTAGATTCTGACAAAGCATCATAAATCCAGGTATTTAGGTTTATTGAATTTTGAAATGAGGTGATTAGTTGACGCACGGATGAATGAATTGATGCAAAGCAAAATGAATTTTATGATTTACTCCGGTTTACAGGTTCCCTTGGAACCATTAGTTGTGAGTTGTAAGCTGTATTAAGAGGTAAGACGCCACATTTATAATCAAGTTGGCAAATTTTGCTCAAGTAAAGATATTCAAGCATTCTGTAGAGGAGTCGCTGCTGAATAAGTGCTTGGCATCCACAATTAACTGCCCCTGTGTTGTCTTACACACTCTCTCAGAACTCTGAGAGGCTAATATGTTACCGAGTCAGGGGTTTTGTGATCAATGTGAAATGCTGCATGTGTGGTGCTTAGGGCTTTAGGCTGTAGTCTAATATTCAAGGTAATTACCAGTTTGACATTCGGGAAGGATGCCTGTAAGTAAGCATTGTCCTTTCAAACCAAGTTCCCCTCATGTGTTTTTTTTTTTTTTTCCTGCTTGCTGGAGTCTTTAAGTATAGTGTTTTACTCATCAAATCTGTCACATGCAGCCTCTGAGCCTCTGTGATTCATGTGACATGGCACCAGTCATACCTACAAACATCAGTTAATATAGATGTGATATGTTAAAAACCCACCACTCTTAGTTAGGGTTTCTATTGGAATAAAACACAACAACCAAAAGCAACTTGAAGGAAGAAATGGTTTATTTTGCACATATTTCCACATCACATTCCATTGAAGGAAGCAAGTGCAGAAAGTCAAGGAGGGGACCTGGAGGCAAGAACTGACTCAGAGGCCATGGAGGAGCACTGATGTTGGCTTCCTCGTTACAGCTTGCTCAGCATGCTTTTTTTCTATACCCAAAACCTCCTGCCTAGGAGTGGTACTATCCCTCTTGTGAGATGGGACTTCCCCTATCAATTATTAATCAAGGCAATTCCCACTCACTTGGCTCCAGGTCAACAGTATAGAGGCATTTTTCTCAAGTAGGACTCTGTCTCTTCTCAAATGTCTAGGGTTGGGTCAAGTATACCATCCTATCAGAGTAACAGCTGTGGTACTGAACAGGCCAAGATTCCTG
The DNA here is from genome assembly GCA_907169655.1 of Acomys percivali. Classification (NCBI taxonomy): domain Eukaryota; kingdom Metazoa; phylum Chordata; class Mammalia; order Rodentia; family Muridae; genus Acomys; species Acomys percivali. The sequence continues at coordinate 19,436,688 of OU015752.1, forward strand.
TGTAAACAGGAAATAAACAGGCAGTAGTTGATGGGGTAAAGCTTGTCAGGCAACTTTGCTGCTACTGAAAGTCCACTATGAGCAACTCAACTATGGTTTTGCTCAACATATTTTACTAAAACCCATGATAAAGCCAGCTGACCTGTATTGAGAGACGATGCTTTTGTCAGACACTGGCAAGGGAAGGGCTAAGTTCTAGAAGAGAAACTGTGGGTGCAGTGGATTCTGGACAACTACTGGGGGTCTCCACTGAGAGTCAAGAGATAATAGCAGGGAAGTTTGCTCTGCCTTGTTCCTAGTCCCAACCATAATGTATACACACACACACACACACACACACACACACACACACACACACACACACACACACACACACTGCTCAGACTTTTTAAACATCAAGGCTAGGTGGTCATGTACTAGCTATCCTTCCTGTATAACTATTTTAACTTTTAACTTAGTTTAACTTTTAACATATATGTATATATATGTATGTAGACACACATACATATATTCTATTTAAGACTGAACACAATTGCAGGTGTACACGGATGTATAGCCTAAAACTCAAAATCCTCATTTCACTGTGACTTATCTTAGACACTTCTTGAGTTTTCAGAGATGACCTGTCAGGCGTATTTGTGTCTGATGAGAGAATCCATGTCCCAGGATTTTTCTTTTGTGCATGCTAATTACCACTGGCAATCTATTCCTTTGACACCCAAGGGAATGGCCCAGAGGGCCTAATGTGTTCTCATTCTACCTAACTTAAATGCATAGCAATCATTAAAGCCTGAAGTTAAGTAGTCTTTTAGTGTCAGACGTGCTAGGTAGAAACATGAAATATTTAGGAAAAGAACCTCTGGACTCTCCTTTTTAGGGGTCAGAAACTTGGAGCTTAGGAAGTTGAGCTGAATTCTGCAGTGGGAGTTCAGACCAAATTATACTGCAGTCTGCGATTGCATCATTACTGCCTAATTCAGTATCTGTGTGTTCCTTGGGAAACTGTGGCTTTAGGCAGAAGGCTGTGGGAAGTTTTCTTGTTTTTACTTGGAGCAGAGAAAATAGGAATTGCCTTCAGTGGTAATGGGCACCGCCGGAGATTTGATTGGCTGCTGAGATCTAATTGGATGCACCAGTAAGGGACATGGCTATTTGTTCATCTGTAGTCTGTTCTCAGAATGAGATGACACTCTGAGGGAGCAGCCTGGCTAAGGACAAAAAGCACAGACGTAGATACACATCTTAGCCCTAGTGAACTTTCACCCAGTAACTCAGAAATAGAAATAATCCCAGTACCTACGTCAAGTGATCACTTAAGGTATTTCATAAGATTATCCTACTGTGTCAAGAGCACTGGTGACTTCTACTTACTTCACAGTGAGGCTTCAGCAAGAAGGCTTTAACAGGTCAAAGGGAAAGTATTCTTGGTTTTTGCAAAGCTCTGGAGTAAGTTCGTTTCTGACCTATCTACATCACAGACTCTACATCAGAATAGCCTAGGATTTGGCTCCATGCTTGCTTTCTCATACTATCACTATCAAATATGAAATTAATTTATTAATGTTTAAAACTTGTACTCAGATGCATGACAACAAAAACTTTCAGCCACTCTTCTTTTGCCTCTAAGGACCCCTCATCTTGTTGTATGTAGTTTATTGTATAATGTGTAATAATATAAATGTATATGTAAAAGTAAAAAATAATAATAAAAGAAAAAACAATTCAGCATCATTGATAGAATTACCCAGAAATTTTAAATGCAGAAAATATCAGGTAAATAAAATATATTTGAATAACTTGATTTATGAATATGTTATAGCATACCAAAAATACTACTAAATTTTTAAGTTGATCCATAAAAACAAAAACAACAACAACAAAGGAGTTACCAAGCTGGCTGAAGACATGAACAAAAGATGAAGTAACCAAAATACCTTTACAGTGGATATAGGATATTGACTTAGAATACTTACATGACTTGGCCACAGAGTGGAAAAGCACACAGGAGGCCCTGAAATGGAGCATACAAGTTTGCTTTTATACCAATCATTTGTTCAAACTAGCCTCTTCTCTTTCTGGGTTCTTTCATCTCTTTAGGAGTTAAAGAAAAAAAAAAAAGGAAACATGTTTATCGCTGACTGTTTTGTTATTTATTTAAGACTCTGCCATCCTAGAAGAAAGAAAGTCATCCCTCAGCTTTAGTATTAGTCTAATTGCCTCTCTGTAACCTTCACTTCAAAGTCATGCTACTTCAAAGTTGCTATTTACTCTTCTGTATTCTTCCACTCAACCTACAATTAAGGTCTGGATGGATTAATTTCATTTTAATTCTGTTGTAGACTCTAGGCTCTAGGCTGTAGGCTCACTTCAGAGGGCGTGAAAAATGCAAAGCTAGTAAAGTGGTTGGCCCTTATCAGTGTGTTAAGACAAGTGAGTTATTTTGCACACCCCAGGAAATGCTGTTTGCCTATCTAGTACTTCAGGCAGTATACACTTAACTATCGGAAAAATTGATCTGGAAATGTCTGGGGGGGGGAGAATGTATGCCTAAGCTGACTTCTGCGTCCCTGAAACACTAGCATACTGTCTGCTAACCTAGTATTTACATGAAGACGATTCAGTCAATATCCTCCACTCATAGGTAGGAGACGTGCTAGAAGGAGATGAGTGTGAACATTTCACAACTCTAGCCTTAGATTAACTGCATGCAGATTTCTGATGTACTTTTATTACTTGCTGCACGCTTAAGCTAAGTATTTCTAATATTGGGGGATTCCATGGATGAACAGGCAAAATCATGCAATCTGAGGCTGTTAGTTTGATTCCTCAACTTTCTTTCTTTCAGCCATGTCCTCTCCCACTCCCGGCCATACACTGTGGATGAACTATGTAACCCTCAGAACTGTAAAAGATTTGGATCTTCCTTGCAATATATTGCTTATTCGTGTCTTCTCTGGGGCAGGAGACAATTATTTTGGCTTGAAAATTTCCCAGTTTCTGAGCCGGAATAAACAAAGGTCATTTTCTGTTAACACAGTACTTCATTAAGCAAAGTAGATAAGTTTGCAGTTTTTTTTTTTTCTTGAAGACTCCTAATCTCAAATGCAATGAGGACTTTAGCCATAACCAATTGTCATCTTGATCAGAGGAATGAAGTGCCTATCAGGAAAACAGTCACATTGATTATATTGTTTTAACACCTAGGTGCTTTCTGTGAACAGAGACCTCGATTGCTGTTGATGTTATTATTTCATTTCATTATTTTGTTTGTTTGCTGTACATTTTGTTTTGTTTCATCTTATACTGGGGTCTCATTATATAGCTCAGGCTGCCCTAAAACATATCTTGTTTCAGCATGTCCAGTGCTGACATTATAGGCATAGGCCCCAACAAACAGCTCCATTTCTCCTGCCTGTTAATGTATAGAGTTAAAAACAACATTGGCATGCAATTGTGAATAGACTTTTTGCTATAGGGATTTTATTCATAATAGGAAGTAAAACCAGACATGAACGCATTGTGTAAATCTGGACTTCTGGGCTTGGAACTAAACAGAGGATTCTCAGCAGAGGAATATCAAACGGCTGAGAAACACTTAAAGAAATGCTCAACCTCCTTAGTCATCAGGGAAATGCAAATCAAAACAACTCTGAGATTCCATCTTACACCCATCAGAATGGCTAAGATCAAAAATTCAAGCGACACCACATGCTGGAGAGGATGTGGAGAGAGAGGAACACTCCTTCATTGCTGGTGTGAATGCAAACTAGTACAGCCACTTTGGAAATCTATCTGGTGCTATCTCAGACAACTGGGAATAGGGCTTCCTCAAGACCCAGCTATTCCACTCCTTGGAATATACCCAGAAGATGCGCCAGCACACAACAAGAAAATTTGTTCTGTTTTCATTTTTAAAGACTCTTTTGATGTTCTACATTGACACAAATGGTGACTTTTCAGTGTGGAGGACTTATCAGTGTGCTGCAAGAATTAGCAGAATAGGATGTCTTAGTGGATAGAGTGGTAGTTGTTTTTTTTTTTTTTAGCCTGTGTAGTAGAAAGGTTTAATGATAAAGAATTCCCTATTTGAGCAGCAGAGCACTGTAGGGAGGAATCAAGACAGCTCTCCATTGCTGCCCCCTCGCTTTCCTCCCTATCATCAATACTCCCTTTATTATCTGACATTTATCCACCAATGTATTGAACAAAGAGGAAATTGTGTCCAGAAGGCCAAAGTAATATGCTGTGCACATGAAAAATGCATAAGGAATGCCCCCTAATCTCGTCAATAAACATATTAACATGAAACATTTTGTCCACTCTAATAACACCATAGATTTATGTGCGTGTAATTGTGTATCACAGTAGCTCACAGAACACTTTTATTTGCTGCTTTCGTATGTTGCTAATAAATACTTGATTCAGTAGCCTTTTCAAGTCACGGACTAAATTTGATTTATTACTATATTATTGATGCCTAGTACTGGGCATGGCTTATAATACTGTATATATGTTACCAGGAGCTAATCAAACTGAAATATTTTGAGTTTTATTTTATAGATAACAGGACCAAGATTCAAGAATTTAAACCACAATGTGGGAGCTGGGTGTTGAGAGCGGGACGGGGGGCACAGAGAAGGAAATCAACAGATTTGACACCTACATCAGGCTCTTTGCTTTTCAACACTAAACCTCATACAAGGGAGAGGTGCAGGCATGTATGTGTGCAGCATGCTCACCAGGTTAGGGGATGAAAGGAAAACATCTCTTCCAAAGGAAGGAGGAAAATAAGGACCGCTGTTAAGCCAGATCATCTGTATTCCAAAGTGTTGCTCTAACTCTGGGTCAGTCACTTGCTTCCTTCATGGCTCAAGTCTCTGACTCCCAGACTCCCTCAGTTCATGAGGAGTACTGGATTAATGATGGGTATCATTCTGAAGTCACAGAACCTTGAAGACCGGAACCAGAGGCTAGAGGATCTTCAAACAATACTCTGCCTATGCTGGGGGATAGGCTGAATTTTGTCCTAAAGTTGACTGTCGTAATCCTCTATATACAGTGGATGAAGGGGAAAGAATCAGCTCAGGACTCCCATGACTAAGTTCTCAGCACAAAGATTTATTTGCCTCACCAGGGCAGAGAACAGATATAAGAAACAAAGTCAGGAGGTAGAGGAATGAGGAAGAAGGGGAAGGGACAAAGCAAAGGGACGAGTGGTACGAGCGGGACTTGTCCTGGAGGACAACGAAGTACCTCTGGATAGAGAGGAGACAGGACACATAGGAAAATGGTGCTTTCTGATGGTAAAGGAGAAACTCCATGATAGGGTGAGGTGTTTACTTTTTTTTTTTTTTTTTTTTTTTTTTTGACAATCAGGGTTCTTTATTTTTCTCTGATTACATGTCTGTAGAAAATCATTGGCATTTAAGTAATAAAAACCAGCGTTAGAACATCGTAAACCACAGAACAACAAAGCAACATATTAAACCATCGAAGATTAAAGTTAATTAATCTTAAGTATGTTGGCACCGTTATTATATTGTTGCTACAGCTCCTCGAATTGTTCAAACCATGAACTCTCATGGTGTCTCAGTTGATTTTTGTCCTTAATGGCAAATGGAAAGGCCCACTTGAGGTGTTTACTTTTAACTGGATATGTTAATTAGGTGAGTCAAAGGCAGCTTTGGATTGCTGGACTTCATTACTTTGATAGCCGGACCTTGGTAGTCAGCTTTAGGAACAGGACAGGTTCAAATGAGGGAATAGATCTTGGGGGCTAGCTTTAGGGATGTACTCTAATGGTTTTTAGCAAGGAGGAGGGAAGGTAGGAGAAGGGCAAGGTTTGCCAGAGCTATGCTCACCACGCTTAAGCTTGAGCTGGATCGTGCGTGGCCAACGTAGTCAAGATTGCTCATTGTTTTTGCTGTTGTTGGTGGTGTTGTTGTTGTGTCGCTGTCAGAAGACTTCTCAAGCCCATCAGTCCAAACTTTCCTTTCCATCCCCGTGCTTCGTAGTTATAGTACAGATTCCCCATCATCTGTGTTAATATTATGTGAAATGAGCAGAAGAGTCTCATCTGCCAGGAGATTGTGTTAATTTCTAAGAGCAATGAATACGCAATTAGCTCAGACTGAATGCCTACTCTCCGCAAAGCTCTCAGAAACATTTTCTGAGCCTAATTATAAAAAGAGGTAAAGTAGGACGGGGCAAGGTAGCGCCAGCCTGTATTCTCGGCACTCAGCAGGCTAAGGTAGAAGAATTATCCCAAGTCCAGGGCCAGCGAGAACAACAACGCAAGACTGACCATATGTCAAAGCACAACAAACAAACAAAAAGTCAGGCACTTGCTACCGGTTGTCAAGCAAATCCTTCCAGACGACTGCACTCCACCCAGGAAAGAAATGTAAGACTCAAGAAGTAAACAGCTCATATGCCTTATGACGTCATGACGTCCATGAAACTCACTAGATGGGGTAGGACTCTTCTTCCTTATATAAGCAGGAACAACCGTAGGGAGGCACTCTTAGGCAAGCCAAGCTCCCTAGAAGAGATAATTAATTCAATGACCTGTTAAGCTGCCCACAAACTTCGCAATGAAGGGTTTCAGCAACCATTGCACATGGTGAGGTGGGATTTCAGTAAGGTAGCAAATTGATTTGTTTTTAATCCAAATAAACAAAAGCAGAGAAATGCTCTTAATACAGAAATTACTAACAACTGATTTTGTGAATAAAAACCTGGAGATTCAAACAGATAGGAAGCGCCCAAGGATAAAAACTAATCAAAGACTGTTGAGCATGGTGTTCAAGGATTCTTGATAATCTTGTCTGCTCCAGGTCTTGAAGATATTTCTAGTTATGTATTTTAAGGCCAAGAAACTTTTCCATGCATAAATTTTCCATAAGCCACACATTAGAAACTTTATTTTGGAAATAACACTCTGGCACGCTTCAAATACAGAAATACACTCCAGAATGGCAGTTCTTTCATTCATCGAGCCCAGAGCCTTAATAAAATTCTATGTTTCCCGTGCTGGAAGGCCATATGAAATAGCAAGGAAAATCCAGCCCTAAGACAACAAGTAGTAGACCAAGCTTCTGTCCTCAGCTCCGCCAAAGACCAGTAGTAAGGGAGTTCTTGGCATGTCACCTCCCATCCGTGCGCCTCAACTCCCAGCCCCTCATAATCAACATGACTGGGAATGTGCCCTTCCATTCTAGATGTTATTTAAATATTTCAGTCCTAGGACTGATTTCCAGTAATTCACAGAGTACAAAAGTGTAGTCGGCTTTGAAAACTAAAATCGTCGAAGATAAATATAAAGTTGTATCTTTGCTGATGGAACTCACCAGTCCCACACACTAACAAGATCAAGTTGAAAAACAAACAAATTTGTTTAAGTGTTTTTGTTTGTTTGTTTGGTTGGTTTTTTTTTTTTTTTTTTTTTTTTTTAGAAACAGATTTTTTGTGGAATCTGTTTTGCTGGAGACCGTATTGAAGAAATAAATTTGCCTTTAAGTAGGAGAATAAAAAGAACATTCTTAATACTAAGTTGATGGCTAATTCAAGGGGTAACAGATGCACCCTAGTGTCTCTGTTGGTCTTCTACTAAGGGTCAGGCTTTGGAGCAACAGAGAGATGGAGATGGGCTGGGCTGTATAGAACAGTGGGTAGAGCACTTGCCTTGCATGTGTGAGGCCCTGAGTTTGATTTCCCAGCAAAGCAACAAAAATATAGACGCCAGAAAACGTCATCTATATGGGTGGGCCTAATATATCATTACGCAATTTTTGGAGAATAAGTTAGTGCAAACTTCATCACAGATGAAAAATATAACTCACTTTATATTTGAAAGAATGTCTAAGGCAACCTTGCCCTTTATCTGTTTATTTCTAGTGTCTTCTTTTAAAGATTCAATGATTTGATTGGAATGGATCCGAGATAAACCGAAAATGATCTAGACGTGATTTTGTTTCCCTTGATAATAAAATGGATCATTATAGGAATTATTTTGACTTGAATAACTTCAGAAGGGAGTTTGATATGCCCTGTGAGGCACTGGCACCTACTGCTTTAACCTCTACAGTGAATAGATGCCTGCTTCACTAGTGCAAACTTAAATTCAGATAAACTAATAGCCAAGCCCTCTGGAGGCTCTCTTCTTTTCTTTCCTCAAAAGAAAAGGAAAAACAGATCATTGACAAAAGAATGTAGTCTAATCTTAGTGAGAGGCAGGTCTATTTGCTGTGCTTGCTGGTTTTAGTGTTCCCGGAGAAGACTTCCCAGCAAAATGGGGGATACACTCCTGAAACATTGACAAGTGAAGCACCGCTGGATGCGGCCATTTCATCATTCACATTCCGAATCAGCAAGCCTTTCCAATAACATCGACATTGACCGCATGCAACAATGTCGCTAGATTGTGCAGTTCGCATGTGGGAAAATAAAATGCTCGTGAAAATTGCCTCTTTGAAATGAATGTCAGCATTTCTAAGTTTGATTTTTATTTTTATTTCAGAGTCATTTTTTCCCCTGAGAGAAAGCATTCCAAATAGAGGCACACACACATGCACATGCAAACATACACACACATGCACACACACACACACACACACACACACACACACGCATGCACACACACATACACACACACACACACACACACACATACACACACATTGCTTTTTGGAAATGCATCATCTCTTAAATTTAACCAGGTTAAAAAGAACCAATTGCTTCTAAATGAAGTTCTAAGAAGTTTTTAAAACTGACCCTCTAAATATCAGAATGCAAAGCATTGTGAGGCCAGAGCAAACAAATAAATATATTTTCACATATGGTCTCATTAAGTGTGGATTATAGCTCTAGTATTTCTCCCCAATACTTGGAGCTCACCTGGTTTTGTCTTGTTCGCCTTGCAAGTTGTATCAGGGAACCTGGGGAGAAACCTAGGAAACCACAATGAAATATATAACCACATCCAACTGTCCTCTGTCCTTTCCTAAGTACATTTATATACTTAAAAAGAAAAAAATACCAATTTTGACCACAAATATATTTTGTAAAGTAGAGTTTGTTGTGTGACTTGGTGACAGGGGTTCTTTGTAACACCGTGGGATACAGCAGAGTCATGTCTGAGCATCAATACTGTGGAACAAGGTAAAGCAAAAATGTTGGTCTTAACTGGAAATAAAGAGCAGCAGAAGGCCTGGTGGCACTCAAAGAAAGAATAAGCAGGCTACTAAGATGAGACTTGATAGCCTATGACCATATAGTAGGGGAGGAGGTCCCCCTCGGTCTTAGACCTACGGGAGGGGAATAGGGTGAAAGTAGGAGGCAGGGAGGAACGGGAGGATACAAGGGATGGGATAACAACTTAGTTGTAATCTGAATAAATTAATAAAATTAAAATTTTTAAAAAGAGCAGCAGGAGGATTTGCCCCAAGCGTGTGCATAAACTTAGACTTCAACTGTTTATGAATGTTGAGTATGGAGTTTAACATCAGAACATCAGCACTCACACTTAGCACATTTCAGTGGAAGGCATATAACCTTTTGTTTCTAATTCCACCTTTAAGACTGAGGTGAAGGCAGTATTAGTCTGTTCAAATGGCTTCCTGGGGTTCATTAGTGGAGCGAGTGTCCTCAAGTCATCTTGGTGCACTTGTTACAGCTAATCTCCAGGCGCTGGGCACTCTAGTTGACCTTGTTAAAGGTAAGGGAGGTCAAACTTGGGTTCAACGGAGCCACCGTCTCTCCAAGGAGACTGGCATGACAAAGTAGTCGGCGTGTGTCACTTTTCATTAATCACAACACTTTCCTTTTCATGAAATACCAGCAGATAATTGTTCCTAAATGCAATTCGCAACACTCTTGTGCAGCAGATGAAGAAGCAGAAATAGGCAAACAGATAAGAACATTGTTTCGCTTGCAGGCAGCAAGAGCTTGCTATTCAAAGGCACATCATGCATAAACATTGATTTAGCCATGAGCTGACACTTATAAAGCTTTTGCTGTTTTCACAAAGCCCTGTGGTCAGGCTAAGCAATAGCCAAGGGCAAGTGCTTTTACCTGCATGGCAAGGTTGTATTCTATTTAAATTTCCTGGTCTCAAATAAATCAGCTTCCTGAACATTAGGCCACTACAAGATTGCCATAGGTGGGAAGCAAGTGCACTAAATGAAATGTTTGCCTTTATCGTCAAAGACTCCTGGAGGGCAGCTTGTTGATTGTGAATAAATATTTCATTAAGTCCAAGCTGCTGTGCGTAATTTGGAAGCAAAGGGTTCATTTAAATCAATGGAGGTGTCCAGCTTTCCTTAATAAATAGGCACATTTGTGCACAGTGAAGAAAATATTCCCTTTCCTCACCGAGGCTTCCTAATTTTTAAAGCCCTCCAAAATGATCATTCTTCTAAATATGTTGGTGGCGTATGACAGTTTATCTTTACAGTGGTGTGTAGTTTCAGGGTTGGCCCTTTCTCTGGCACAAAATCAGTGTAGGAGCTATTCCAGAGCAGTAGCTGTGGTCATTGCTTTCTGAGCAGATTAGAATCCCTGGTTACAACACGCAAGCCTGTGTTCAGCATAGCTAAAACTACAACTATGCAAATGTTTCAAGATACAGTACAAAGTAAGCCAATAATACAGCATTTTTCTCCCCATGCTATGGACATATGAACCCAACACTAAATTAAGATGATGAATGGGTTAATCTGAGGAAGCGTCTATGGGAGAGATCAGGAGCCAGAACTGAACCCTGCTTTCAGCCTCTTCTTCCTTCATTTTCTCTCATCATAGTCACTAAAAGTTGGGATCTATTCAAACATGCATGGCCACCCTGTTGTTATTAAGGTCCATAAATCAAAGAAGAAATTTCACCACTAACACAGTGCACAAACAGATGAGGACTTCTTGGGGCCATGAAGCTAAAAATTTTTTTTTTTTTCTTAAAACAAGTACACTTGAGTGGGAAATGACTTTCTCATGTACTCTGGTGCCTCACATTTGACCATGTCCCCTGGAGGGGGAGACCTGGTGGCACTCAGAGGAAGGACAGCAGGTCACCGAGAAGAGACTTGATACCCTATGAGCATATACAGGGGGAGGTAATCCCCCTCAGGAACAGTCATAGGGGAGGGGAATAAGGGGAAATGGGAGGGAGGGAAGAATGGGAGGATACAAGGGATGGGATAACCATTGAGATGTAACAAGAATAAATTAATAAAAAAAGTTTATAAAAAAAACAAGTACAAAAAAATGAAGTTTTCAAGTCAACTCTTGGAAGTTTCCTCTTTGGACAGTATGCCCATTCAACTAAATATGCTTGTTATAGACATATTTTGTCAATATGTAAAGAATATCTTGATCAGATGTATGCAGATTTCTTTGTGAACATAATTGAGTTTACCGCATAAAATTGATTTTTGTCAACAGCTGATTGAGCCTAAGAGTTTTCACAGAGAGTTTCAATTTAGAATTTCAGCCAACAGTGGTGTGTAATCTAATGTATAAAATCACACACTGCCAAAATGAGTTACAGGATTCTCATTAGATATGCAAGTATAACGCTCTATTTTTGTGGATCTCAGATTTCATTGTGTGTTCACCTTTACACCACAGTAACTCCTGTGCTTGTTAACCTTGATCATATTTAAGCTTTCAACATGATTTTAGAGCATTTAACATCTAATGAAACTAACACCACATGATTATAAGTGGGAGTCATTGCTAACTGGCATGAAAAAGCATGTCTGAGCTTATTAAGCAAAGACTGCATCCTAAAGACTGGACCCATTGAAATCTATTTAACCAGTGCAACTGCATGCACTCTGAAGACATCATCATCATCATCATCATCATCATCATCATCATCATCATCATTTTACAGAGGGAAAATGTAGAGAGACTCAGTATTGTGATAAAAATTACCCAGAGAGCACTGAAGCTCCACACAGGCCAAAGCAGATGAGCAGCCTATGCCCTCTGTCACTAAAGGACACCTCTCGTACCTTCCAAGTTGACATGCGACATCCGAGGCAGGTCCTGCTTGACTTTAGTTATGGTGGTTGTACACATCTTAGAAATATCATGATCCTTTTTACTGGACTGTACATATCTCCTGTTAGAGACTTCTGTGCTCTGCTAAGTGCTTGGGGATTTGAATAACTTACCCTCAGGCTTTCTTTTCCTCCAGAATAAAATATTATTTATAACATGCACAAAGTAAGATGACAGAGTTTTAACATCAATGGATGCGAACAGACTTAAGAGAAGAAGGGGATAAGTCTTAGGAACTGACTGATAGCGTCCATCCTTCTGTGTAATATTGATACATTATAATGTGGTCCCTCTTCTCAGTGGCTCTTTTCCTTGTGTCTCAGAAACTCTATTAGGCTCTTTCTGTCTCCTGCTCTGCAAAGCCTAGCACAGCCGCAGCAGCGAAGGAGCTCCTTTGAGGTTGCTTCCTCTTGCAAATAGCTGAGTTGGCTAACTTTGTGTTTCCTGAGTTGAGCAGGTGGAAGCAATGTCTGTCTGCCGAGCTAAGCTAATTTTCCTTTTCCTCTTGGCATCTAGGGCTTCCCTTCCCTTCCTCTTTAATGGATGGAAGTTCTTTGGGGAGGCTCAGTTCCCTCCACCCCCACCCCCGCCTTCTCTGTGTAAGGATACAGAAAAGCAGTGTAATGTTTTCTTCAACCTTATTGAATTGCATTTCACCCTTGAAAAATGACCCAGCGGTTCAGTGACTGCTTGGGTGTGAAATATGACGGGATACGGAGATGTGTCGAAGGTCTTGTCTCACGCATACAGTCCGGAATTGGAATGACACACGGAGGCACAAAGCAGTACCCAGATTCAGCAGGAAGGTGGGTGAATGGAGTCATCTGGCACCGCAGGGACTTCACTTCAGCCACAAAGAAAAAAATGTACTTCGCATTCTTCTGCTTCTTTACGAGGCTGTAAAGTTGTCACTCGGGCCAGACCCTTTTATCACTTCCCCACTCACTCACTCACTAATCTAACCCCAAAAGCAAATACATGCTTAGCAAGAGGGAGGCTCTCACTTGGTTTTCAGGTTAAGGGACTTCAAATAATTTTGTCCTCGCACGTTAATTTACATTTCGTCCCTCACAAGGATTCCACCACTCCTCTTCCTTCCCTAAGGCTGGACCCCTCAGCCATTGCTGCCAAGATAATTTTTTTTGTTGTTGCTGCTGAGTTACAAATTATACGTTTGTATGCTTTCTGGCGGACCTGAAGAACTGATGTGCAGAGGCTGAATTGATAATGTGGAGAATTACAGAGGAAATTTCCCATTTTGATAACTTGTTTTAAAATTCGCACATCTCCTAAGATGAACCCTGGGGTCTCATTTGAGTTTTATCTATGAGGTGAAATGTGTCACATGCAGTGGTGGGGTTTTAAGAGTAAAGCGCAAACTCCCCTCGCATACCTTCCCTGGCTATAAGGATTGATGGATGGGTAGAGAATACTAGTTCAAAAAGTTAACACAACTGTCTGATACATTGCTGTATTTTATGTTGACCATAACCCAAAGCAAGTTGGGAAGGAAAGAGTTTATTTGGTTTACACTTCCTTCACAGTCCATCACTAAGGGAAGTCAAGGCAGTACCTCAATGTAGGACATGAAGTTACAACCACAGAACACTGATTCTCAACCTTCCTAATGCTGAGACCCTTTAGTACAGTCCCTCATTTTGTGGAGACATCCCAGGCATAAAAGTATTTCATTTCTACTTCATAACTGTAATTTTGCTACTGAAAATTTGCTATTTATAATAATGTAAATATCTGATATGCAGGATATCTGACATTAAATCCCCACATGGGTCATGACACACAGGTTGAGAAACACTACCATAGAGAAATACAATTATAGATTTACTCCCCATAGCTTGTTCAGCCTGCTTTCGTATAAAAGCCAGTATCACTTGCTCAGGAGTAACACCACCCAAAGTGGGCTGGGTCCTCTCACATCAATCAATAATCAAGAAAATTCCCCAAACATACTTCCCCACAGGTCAATGATAATATAAAGACCCACAGAGGACTTCTCCCAGTTGGGTAATGTTTGTTCAAAAATTCTTTAGAAAGCAGCACATTCCATCTGTAGCTTTCAGAATATTAAACTCAGAGAGTCTATAGACCAGTCTATAGACATAGGGAATTATGATTTTACAAGTACATTACATTAATAGGTCATGTTACCTAGGTTAGTATTCTTCTCTATTGAGCCACAATAAACAGTAAAGTCTTTTAAATAATGGTATCCATATTTTTATTAACTGTGGCACATTAGAAGAAAAACAAAAGCCCAAATGCAGGACAAGAGAATTCCAGGCTCTAGTTTCTCTTCTGAATAAGAACAGAAGAATATTCTCTTGACTACATCATCTCAAGTATGTGGCCATCATAGGCCTTGAATCCTAGGTCTTCAAGGAGAGACAACTAACTAAACTCAGGCTTCTGACTTGATTTACCCCCTCTGGGGCCACTTCACATGTCGGAAAAGCTAATCAGGCCAGTCTCCCACATATAGTCACTTCATGTGGCTAGTGGCCACTTTATCATTATGTGCAGTTTCAAATGCCACCAGACCTAGTGATCAGTGATGTTGCTATCTCTTTTGTTCAAGACATTCCTTTATAAGGAAGTGCAGTGGGTTTTACTTTTTGGCCTCCACCTTTAGAATTGGATGGAAGTGTCAGGTTGTGGTGTTCCCCTGGAGAGAGACAAGAAAATATTTGACAAAGAGCACAGGAAGTCCAAAGGTATTTGGCTTTTCTGCCTTTATGACTGGTAGCATGTGTAGTTGGAATTTAGTTGTTTTGTTTTTTTTCTGTCTGGTGTCTGTTTTATGTGGTATTGAAATTAGACTTGAACTCACGGCTTGACAGGTTCTTACCACTGAGCTACAATCCCAAATCAAATAATACTTAGAGAAGTAACTGTTTAGTGTGCAATTGAAAAATAAATAGATGCGCAAATAATAAATAAAACAGAGAGCTTCTTTGTAGGCGTTGCTTTGTGATGTGAATGAATAATGACTTTCTGCTGAACTCATTTCTCATACTAGATTGAGACAGCCCGACATCTCTGAAAGAAACAAGATTTTTTAAAGGCTAACAAAGCAAATAATCTCATTTTGGAGATGATGTGACACTCGTGGATAGAGGAAACAGCCATGAGTGTAAGTAGTCAGGAGCTCGTGCTGAGGTCACTGTCATAGTTATGCTTTTATCACTGTGATAAGACACCATGACCAAGGCAACTTACAGAGGGAAGAAATGACTGTGGACTTACAGTTTTAATGAGAGTGGAGTCTATGGCCACCATGTGTCCTTATAAGGTTTGGTATCAGAGTACCACTGGCTGCATAAAATGAATCTGGAACTATTCCTTCCTTTTTAGTCCTATGAAATAGTTCAAATAACATTTATCTTAACATATTTCATGTTTTAAAGTAGTGTAACTTTGAACCTATTCAACCCTGAGCAATTTTTTTGACAAACTATCACTGCATCAAACAATTCATCTCATTCTTTGTTATAGATGAGTTCTCTATAGTCTGTTGGTTTAATTCTGGTAGATCACATAAGTCCAGAGCTCTACCAGTTTCTTAAAGATCATACATTACTTTTCAATCTAGCTGCTTAAAGTGTTTCCTAATTATTCTCAAGATTTCACTCCTATCTGTGTTAATGTTCTCATTTTCTTTCTCTGTTTTGTTACCTTGGTCCTCTTTTTATTTTTGAATAGTTTGGCAAAGGATTCATCAATAGCATTAACTTTAAAAAGAAACAAATGACCATTTCATTTATTCCTGTGGGGGTTTTTTAATTTTGTTTGTTTCCCCTTCATTATTTCCACCCGAGCTGTTGATACCTGCTGACTTTGTCTTTGAGTTGTTCTTGTTTTACTAAAATCTCATACTAAATCATAAATCTATTTGTTTGATGTGCCTATGATTTTCATTGTAAGCACTCAAAGCTACAAATGGTCCTCTCAAAACTTCCTTTGCTGTATCCCAAATGTTCATGTCAGTTTTATTTCTATTTGATTCTATGATGTTTAATCTTGTCTATGATTTTTAACAGGGACTAACAGATTATTTAGCAGTATTGTTAAAGCTGTATGTATAAGTACAATTTCTCTACTTTCTCGTGCTATTATTTTCTAGATTCAGTCATGAAAGATTTGATTGGCATTTTTTCTTTATAGTGTAAAATGTGATTTATTCTAGGGAAAATTATATAGTTATTGAGAAGAATCCTTATTCTTCAGTGTTTACATGGAATGTCCTACAGTTATGTGTCAATTGCATTTGCTCTGTTGCTCAGGTTAACTTCATAGATTCTTTGTTGACTATTTATCTGGATGATTTATCTATTGATATGACTGGAATATTGAGGTCACCCACACAATTATATCCACATTTACCTGTTTCTCTACACCCAGTAGTATGCTTTATAAAACTGATTACCTTAGTATTTGGCAAGCATTTATTTAAAATTGGTTTACCTATTTAATGGAGTATTCCTTTTAGCAACACATAATAACTATGCCTATTCTTATACCCAGGGGTGCGTCTCTTAGTGGATTCAGGGACAATCGAGGTGAAAATCCATGATCCATTATCACACTTTCTTACTTCTCCTGAAATGCCTGTTACTCTTCTAGTGAGGTTGCCTTTGTGCATTGGCACTCCTTTCCAGCTTTTAATATTCTCTGTTTCTAGTTTTGGCAACTTGACTGTATGTTGGGAGCTTCTTCTTTAAGCATATCTTGTATTGAGCATCTATTTCTTTCCCTAGATTTGAGATGTTTTCTGTTACAATTTCATTAGTTTTCTATTACTTTAGTTTTGTTTGTTTGATTGATTGATTTATTGGTTGGTTGGTTTTGATTTTTCAAGGCAGGGTTACACTATATAACCCTGGAACTCATAGAGAGCCACCTGCCGCTGCCTCCCATGGGCTGGGATTAAAGGCAAGTGCCATCACTGCCCGGCTAATTTCCTTCTTAGACCAAATGTATTCTTAAATTTGATGTATGGACCATGCCTCAGATTCTAAGATATAGCCATTATACTTTGGTTTTGTTTGTTTGTTTGATTTGGTAGTTTGTTTCTTTAACCAATAACTGGGTGGTGTATTTTCTTTACCTTGTCCTCTGTTTCTGATATTCCTTCTTTTATTTGGTCTAGTCTATTGGTAATGCTTTCAACTTAGATTTCCTATATTATTTATTCATTATTTCATCTCCAATGTTTCTGTTTGTTGTTTTTCAAGACGTCAGTTTCACTGCTAATATCTTAAATATGCTGCTGTCTTTCTCAAGCATGTTACTGATTTTCTTGTCTATGTTCTCAATTTATTTCCATACTTCAATCATCTATTTGTTTGTTTCCTCTCTGAAGTCATGGGTTGTTTGAAAATCAGATTTAGAATTCTTTTTTTGGAATTTCAACCTTTTTCTCCTTCCTTATTTTTATTAAATATTTTTACATATACATTTATACTATTACATATATAGACAATAAACTATCTACAACAGAAAGAGCCATGAAACAATCAGGAATTATATAAATGTTACATTCTTAGTATTTGAACTACTTGTTTTTGACAGCCTTGAAGAAAACATCTTTCCTGTCTTAGTGCATCTAGAATTCTGAATGTAAATCAATATCTACCATTTCTCATCATTATCAACTTAAAACATCTATCTAGACCTAAAAAAAATCTTAACCGCTAAACAACTAAGCTTCATTGTAAAACTAAACTATCTGATCTTCAAACCCATCAGAGATTTGAGAGGGAATAAACTTGATTACCTGAGTGTACCGGGAGTGCAGCTGAGTAGCTTCCCAACTGAGAAGATGACAGAGACAATTTGCTACCTTAGCAGTCACCCAAAACTCTCTATAATGTTGGAGCATCATCTTCAGCCTTCTGGCCCAATATTCTGACAGACATATTTGTGAGGCAGGAACCACTGAGGACTTGCTTACCGTGTCTTGGCAGAGTTTGGCTGTTGAGTCAGCCTGCTTCCAGGCTTGCCCTTTGCTAGGCAGGATTCTGTTTGTGGTAGAAATGAGGACATTTGCCCAGTGGCTTGTTTGCCACATTTGAAGCTTATCTTATAACTATTTTACATTATCTTCCTATAGAAGCATATATATTTGTTGCACCAAAGGTGTATATTCTTGTGATTAAAAATAGACTAGTAAATGATTTTACCATTATTTTATCACCTAACAATTAACTTATACAAGTTATTTATCTTATTTATCCTAAACAACCTGCAATAGCGCTTTCAAAGCATTGGAAGTAAACCTTGTTTTATAATTGCATTGTATGGGTACAATACCTCATATTAGGGTAGAAATATACATAACGTGTGTGAAGGGTAATCTTAAATTTGAACTCTATACCGTTGTATCTAAAATTAAACTTATTTTGCATCTATATACAACATTCCATCTCTTTGTATTTGGTGCCTTAGAGGCAACACACTCGTGGAAGTATCATGTTACCCTTCTTGTCCGTGTTTCTTGGGTTTCTGGAGTTGTAATCTGCACATGTGCTGGCTATGATAAATCTCACTTGTTTTTATTTGTGCGTTGTCTCAGCGCACACTATACATGTAAGTGTTTAGTCTTTGGCATTACTAAGAAAGAAGAAACTAAATTACCTTTGGCTAAGGCATTTGATTCGCCTTACAACCACCGAGCCAAGGCTGGAGCCAGATGGCGCTACTCCTTTCTGCATACTGCCCTCTGCTTCTCTGTACCTCTGTCCTGTTATCTACTTTCAGGTGTCCTGTGTTCTTCGAATTTCCTGATCTGTTTTTTATCCGGACTCTTCTCATTCACTATGTCACACAGAAACCACTTAGAATTCACTACATTCTGTAGTATTTATCTTACTAAGTGAATTCCTGTGCCTGTTTTATATTTGCAGTAAATCTCAATTCCACACATTTCTATATTAACTACACTGCAGCCTTTTGTGGCTATAAATACATCACCAACTAATACAAATATACTTACAATAAATTTCCTGAGTTTTAATCTTGTTCTCCATTACCAGTTATATAATGATCTTTTGATTATATTCTTCAACTCTATAACGTAAGTGATAAGCCATCTATAACATAAGTCATAAACACAGCATAAACAAAGAACTATGTGGCAACTGTGTTAATTTGCACAAACTACTTAGAACTGACACAAAATTAGCTCTCATTAATTTAAGAAACGTGATACACATTTAACTTAGGGTTTATAAAAAGGTAACCCAAAGTGTCGACATCCGGAACATAGAAGAATATAATTAGATCTGTAGTCATCATAGCACATGTGGATTCTACTTTCTTCATCTCACCACATGTATTTCTCACACACAAAAACTATTTCATATGACATTTCTTTCAGCTTGGAATTATTAGAACATATTCTTTGGTGGATAAAAAGAAACAACGTCTTTTAGCCATGGCTAGTACCGAATCTTCCAGCTTTGATTTGATTTTGATCCCTTACCATATGTGATGTTTGTGAAATATGTGGATTTGAATCTTGAAGTTGCCTGCTGGCTTCTAAATAAACAGAAATTTATGCAAGCAAAAAATCATTCACATAATTATTTCATGGCTGGGACTCTGGATACAACACATATTAGGAGCTTGTGAATGATTAAGTAGCTGAATATAGATGCCCAATTATTGGCATGTTCCCACAAAACAGGTCTAGCCTTACCTCGTTGCATATGACAAACCTTTTCATGTCAGGTTGAAAATTGCAGGAGATATTGGCTGTGAAACATCCTGGTGAAGACTTTTAAATTTTCCCTTTCATCCTATACACAGCAGAAATTCTTTTACTTTTCAACCTGATGGCACCACTTTCTATTTTCACATGATAGTAATAGGCCTGGCAAGTAAACCAGATAATGGACTCTTAAAGTTTTCTGTGTGCAGATTGAAAGAGTACATTATAGTGCCTGCCTTTCCTGAGGTCTCACAGCTTAACCAACATGGTATATAAATACAACACCAGCAGAAGTTATAACAATGGTTTCTGTCAGCCTGTCTGAGATAGTTAGAGAAGAGCAGTGGGGAATAGCACAGTAACCCAGAAATGTCCAGATTCTTCTGGCCCCTTTTATTGTGATAAATCTCCTATGAACTTGCAAAGAGGTATTGTTTGCATGCGGTGTGTCTGTGTCTAGAGTGTGGCTGTGTGTATCTATTCGTTCTTACTGAACTATGTGGAGCAAAACCTGATTCAATTATATGTGAGAGGAAAAAAGAAAAAGAAACACTTTCCAGGAGGGAAGTAGAGATAATATATTTGAGAAAGATGAATTAACTACTTTCTATGCCTTCTGTATATAAGGTTTGAATAGTGCAAGATTATGTGTATAGAAATCTGAGTGCTGCTCTCTTGTTGGAGCAGAAGAATAACTCTCATGGATGCTGCTGTGTTGTAAGATACATCAGATAACTTGCAGCTATCTGAGAAAATTGAGGTTGTACATTGTACATAAGATTGTGTTGTTACTTATTAAAAGAACTAAAAGAGATAATTGCCATGAATGCAGAAGTAACAATACTCTCAGTTAAGGACTTATAAGTGTATGTTTGAAAATAATAGAAGGTGCATAAAAGCAGACTTGAAGCTTAGAATGACACCGTGTCATTCTTTTATGAAGTAAAATTCAAAAGCTTTCCATAATCTTAGAATTTGATATTCTTTTCTTTCTAGTAGGAAACCTCTATCTTTCTATCATAAACCTTGTATCTATTCCCATCCCCAAAATGTGTAGTTTCTTCATACTCAACAAATCTGCCTCATTCTTACAAGCCATCTACAGTTCATTTTGAGTTCCTTCCAACCCATTAAATCATCCTAAACTCATATAGGTCATGATTAGTTGCATGTCTACCATGATTATCATCACACATACAGTAGACAATAAACTCAGAATCCAACTCAGGATGATCCCAATGCCTACCAATGGTTTAATATCAGTGCAACTGAAAATTGTGACCCATGGTGTTTGATAGCCATCAGTTATTCCAGTATTTCCAAGATAAATAGGGACAGCATTCAACCATGATCTTAGATGCATTGCCTTTACAGATTAAATGAAAGAGGATGTGTCTTGAAGCCACACATAGCCCTCCAGAAGGCAAGAACAGGGTATTAATTTTCTGTGTGTGTGTGTGTGTGTGTGTGTGTGTGTGTGTGTGTGTGTGTGTGTTACTATAAAACCCTTTCCCTGGTGGAATATACAATACATTAGACCTCTGATATTTCCTTTGTTGCTTCATATGTATGAGATTTACATTACTCAGACTTTAGGATTCTTTCTTAACACTTCATTCCCAATATTGCCTAAATTCAGAGAGCATTGGGTAAGAATGGGACAAAGGAATGTGAGATCCAGACAGCAAGCTGTAGGACTGTAAAATGTGAGCTGCTAAATCTGGCATGACGTTAGCACTCCTGAGCTCACCACAGCTGTGGTTAACTATACATGAACTACACAAGACCAAACCAGCCCAAATTCTGGCATAAATGAGAGAGATGTTCTCTAGGTCTTTACAGAAGAGCTCTTGCTACTTGTTAACTTCTGCAGCTGGGAAAATAATAATGATAATGATAATAATAATGATTATAATGATGATGATGATGATGATGATGATGATAATAATAATAATAATAATAATAATAATAATAATAATAATAATAATATTTTTTTAATGTGTGGCCACTGGCAGGTTTCCCATGTTCCATTAGGTGACTCCACTGGTTACATATCTTTACATAATACAAGGAGAAAAAAAATGAGACCTTTAAAAAACGATATTTGAAAAGAGGGCACTGATCCCATCCACAAGGCACTAATTCCTCCCAAAAGAGTTTGGGTTTTTTTAGGGGGAGTTGGTTGGTGTTTGGCTTTGTTTTTGGAGACAAGGTTTCTCTGTGTAGCCTTGGCTATCTTGGACTCACTTTGTAGACCAGGCTGTCCTCAACCCCCCCAAGTGCTGAGATTATAGCATGAGCCATTGCACCTGGCTCCCCAAAGCCATTGTAGTAGATATGGTTTATACATATGGAGTGGTGCACTGAACATTTAAACCATAAGAGACACAGGATATTTCTAGGTGTTAGGAAACACTTAGTTCTGAGGCTGGGTTTCCTCGCTCAGGAAGATCTTTACTAGGTCCATCCATTTGCCTTCAAATTTCAAGATTGTCTTGTTTTGAATAGCTGAGTAGTATTCCATTGTGTAAATGTACCACAGTTTCTTTATCTATTCTTCAGTTGAGGAACATCTAGGTTCTTTACAGATTCTGGCTATTATGAATAAAGCTGCAATGAACATAGTTAACAAATTTCCTTATTGTATGGTGGAGCATCTTTCAGGTATATGCCCAGGAGTGGTTATGGCTGGGTTTTGGGGTAGCACTATTAGCATTTTTCTAAGAAAATTGATTTCCAAAATGGTTATACAAGTTTGTACTCCCACAACAATGGAGGAGTGTTCCTCTTTCTCCACATTCTTCCCAGCATGTGTTGTCACTTGAGTTTTTGGTATTACCCATTCTAAGATGGAATTTCAGGGTCATATTGGTTTATATTTCCATGATGACTAGGGATGTTGACCATTTATTTAAGTGTTTCTTGGCCATTCAGTATTCCTCTGTTGAGAATTTTCCATTTAGTTCTGTCCCAATTTTTTTTTAACTTGGAAAATTTGGTTTGATTGTGTTTAATTTCTCAAGATCTTTATATATTTTGACTATTATCCCTCATGGTATATACTCACTTATAAGCAGATATTAGCCACATAATACAAGGATAACCACACTATAATACACAGACCTAAAGAAGCTAAATAACAAAGAGGACCCTAGGAACAATGCTTAATTCTCATTCAGAAGAGTTAATAGAATAGACACTGGAAGCAGTTGAAGACAAGGAACAGGACAGAGGTCCTCTGAAAGACTTCACCCTGCAGGGTATCCAAGCAGATCCTGAGACTCACAGCCAAACTTCAGGGTGGTGCCCAAGCAGTCTTATGGAAGACTTGGGGAATAGAAGGACCTGGAGGGGTCAGGAGCTCCACAAGGAGAACAATGGAGCCAACAAATCCAGCGGAAGGATGGGGTGCTGCAGAGACTGATTCACCAACCAAGGAACATGCATGGTGAGGACCTAGACCCTCTGCTCAGATGTAGTAGTAGGCAGTACAGTCTCCTTGTGAGTCTCACAATATGGGAAGTAGGAACTACTTCTGACATGTACTTTGGTCCCCACATGTTGATCACTTCCCCCTGGCGGGGCAGCCTTACCAGGACACAGAGGAAGAGGATACAGGCAGTCCAGATGAAACTTGATAGGTGGAGGTCAGATGTTAGTGGAGGAGTACTAGGGGAAGAAAGGAGGGGATATGAGGGAGCAAGGATGGAACCAGGAGGTAATGAGGAAGGGAACTTAATCTGTATCATAGGAAAGGTGTGTGTGTGTGTGGGTGTGTGCGCGCGCGCGCGCGTGCACGCATGTCTGTTAAACAAACATCTCCAGTACTTGATCATACCTGAATGCTTATTTGATTAACTAACCAGCTAGCTGGAACAAAGGCATGGAGGACAGATAAAAAATAAACATCAGCAGCAAATCAAGACACAGAAAGTAATACCTAGATCAGACTCCAACTGGTCAATCAGTCTTCACTTTATGTGATGATGCAATGATAGTGAAATTCGTAAATAAAGACATTATTTACTTTCCTTCCTCTTGTAAACAAATGCCTGATAAGAGACAACTTGAGGATATTGGCTTGCGGTCCAAGGGAATTTACGACAATATGGAGGGAAGGTGTGGCAGCAGAAATGGAAGATGCTTGTCACATCACATCTACAGTCAGGAATCAGGCAGTGATGAATCCTAGTGCCCAGCTTGCTTTGTCTTTATTATTCAGCTTAGAATTCCAGGCCATGGAACAGTGCCATAAATGCTTAGAGTAGGTCTTCCTGCCTAAGTTAACCTAATCTACAAACTCCTTTATAGACATGCCCATAGTTTTGTATCCATGGTGATTTAACAGGTTGATAGCCAAGATCAATTATCACCACAGTTTTCAAATTGTCTCTTAAATACCTGGTTGGAGAGACGGTCCAGCAAAGTACTTGTGAAACCAGGAAGATCTGAGTTTGGCCTCAAAACCCATGTACAAAGACTGGATGTAGTGGTGTAGTCCCAGAACTTTGGGGTCAGAGTTGGGCATATTCCATGGGGTGCGGGACTTAGATATCTAAGACTAAATGGAACACTTCATGCCAGTAAAATGAAACCTACATTGACCTCTGGTCCACATTCATGCCCATGAAGGGATACATGCATATCCAATGAAAACAAGTGTATTAAAAATCTATATCTTATGTCTTTCTATTCTGGACTGGTTGTCAACTGCACCTTGCATGAAGCTGTCTTCCCAAAGTCACCCCTTAACAGCTTTTTTGAACTATGTACACCTCTTCTGCTGTGTTAGATTTCCTATTTCCTAGAATTCTTAATTTTTCTTTCACCATTTTGGTGAATACACTCTCCTATAGCATATGCAGTGTGTTGAAGTTTTAGCTTGTCTACAAACTCGGAAACACCAGTGTGATATGATGGTGGGTTTATGTTCATCTATACAACCAGAAACAAAATTGTCATTGGAGATATTACTGATGGAAGATATTGGGAGTCTTTTCTTTATAGGTTTCTCATAGTCCAGACTCTTAGTATCTGAGCCTTTTGGTAGAAAAGCAGTGTGCATAGCAAACCTTGGAGCATAGAGGAAGTGTTATCTTTCCAAAGAAATGTTAAGACATGTTTCCCTGGAGACATCACAAGGAAGAAAAGATTAAGGCTACTCCATGCCCCCTGGACATATTTGCTTATATCTAAGCATAATTTGTAAGTTCAGTCTTACAAGAGACTTAAAGGATCTTCTTGTATAGAAAACTTGAGTGAGGAACCTGAATTTCCTCTTTAGTGAGTGAGGCAAACACAGAGAGCATGTAGCTTCTTTCGTGGTGTCTTCTAGAGCACAGCAAGGTTCTTGTCCAGGTCCTGAGTTTTCAGACTAAAGAATTATTTGCTGCTTCTTTAATGTCTCCTGGCATTGTGGGTGTATAAATCAATAGGAGGCTAACCTGCCTGCTCTCATGTGGGATAGCAAAGCCTTCATTATTGCATACTGAATAGAGATTACCTTTTGTGCATTTCTCTGTTGTCTATTTCTAGGCATCTTGACTCCTGAAGAGTGCGCTAATATTGTATTTGCCCTTTCGTTTTTATTTCAGATCATAACAGTTTTATTTTGCAATGTTCTACTCGGTTTTCCATTCTGTACATTTTTGAGTCCTGAAACTCTTTGTTTTCAGAATATAATTTATGGCTAATAACACACTGCTTTTATTCAGTGGATTAAATACTTTATTTTTACCTCTTTGAGGAAATTAAAAGCTTTGTTTTTCTTTTATTTTTAAAGCTTTGTTTTCCCCTGAACAGTGTCTATTTAATTTGGAGCTTTTGTTTACTTGTTTGTTTTGATCTCTTTATTTATACTAAAAGCTTCTTTGGATGTCTAATCTTCATTGGTTAATTGTTCAAACTTAAAAGTTGGAAACTGAAATACAAAATGTAAATGCTTCTCATTAGCTAGTACATGTTGACTTTAAATGTGACCCTAGGGAGATCCAGCTCCTTTGCTGATATTTAGTACCATCTACTATGGATGCTTCTGCTTTTTAAATTTTATTTATTTACTTATTAAGATGTTGTCTTATTTTGTTAGAAGTGTGTGTGTGTGTGTGTGTGTGTGTGTGTGTGTGTGTGTGCATGCGGAAGAGAGAGAGAGAGACAGAGACAGAGAGAGACAGAGACAGAGACAGAGACAGAGAGAGATCAGTCTGTTGGTCTGTTTAACATGAGTTTCTTTAGCCTCAAAGGAGGTCAAATTTTCAAATAATATAAACACTACTATTTTCTAAACAGTAGTTCTTTGAGAATTTCATACACGTAAACAACAAAACACAACCAAACCATACTTCACCTCCGCACACCTTTGTGTGCATGAGTGTGGGACCATCCCTGAGGGAAGGACAAGCTACCAGTGGCCACACTACCACCAGATGGTTCTCTCTCCCAGTATGTTACCAGCTGTCAAAATTCCCTCAGTTAGGGAGAAGGCCTTGTGAACTCCTCCCCCACCCATGCAGGATTGTGGTTGGCTTTGTCTTGTGCAGGTAACCACAGCTGACATGAGTTCATGAGTTCAGTCGTCATGTTGTGTCCAAAAGATAATAACATCCCCTATCTCTTATGTTATTTCTTCCTTCTTTTCTATGACCTCGTGCAACAAGGTTGGGGACATGGGCAAGCGATAATGATGTCCTATTCAGGGCTCAAAAATCATAGTCACTCATTCTTAGCACTTTGATCAGTAGTGATTCTCTGCATTGACTGATGACCATTGTAAAGAGAAGCTACAGTAACCAGAGTTGAAAGCAACCAAGGTTTATGGTACCATTGCAAGTATTTACAAGGCAATTTGATAGCATGTCCATTTAACAGACTAACAAAAGAAGGTTCCATCATATGACCTATGAGCTCTCTAGCCATGAGCTTTCGGCCAGGTTTATAGTTCCAGGTATTCTACTCCCTTCTCTGAAGCAAGCCTCGTATCTAGTAAGGAAGCCATAGTAGCCATGCCCTATTGTACCAATGGTCATATCTTAGCTTGCTAATGTTGTAGTGTGAATAGTTTAGTGCTGGATAAGATTGCTGATGTCTTATCCTGCTTAGCACCTTCTGGAACTATGAGCTCTCTTAACTGACAAACTATAATAACCTTTAAACAAATTAGCGAAATGAGAATGTGAATTTCATGAATTCATACTATGTCTGCTCTGTATAATTATCAAGCATATAGGTATTAGTATGGCATGCATATTTGTGGGCACCTTTACACTCTAGTGTGAATGGAGATCACTAACAAAGGTGAACTCACTCACTGATTTGATAGCTAGTTCTCAAGTTGACTAAGAGTCAAGCCATTACTGCCACTGAACTTCATAGGAGAAGCTGGATTTGTTGCCAAAATATAGTAAATAGGAGACACTGAGAGAAAAAAAAAATCACAAGTAATTTTTAATTGCTTATAGGTTTTCCCCTACTAAATCATATCAGTCTTATGGCTTTCATGTGATTAACAATATTATAGTAGCTAGCGTTTATATATTCTTGTGTTTTAGGTTTTTACCTAGACACAATAAGATATAGTACTGTTAAATTGAGAAGAAAATTATTTCCATCAGATACCTAGCCATATTGCTTGGAAGAAAATTATTATTAGCTTGTATAGCTTCTAGATAAAAATAAATATTTTATATCTAAGGCACATTATTATGTTGATGTTTCCTTAAGCATAGTACTTAATTATTTAATAAATGCAAACTTATTCACTGTCACAATCAACATGTATTTATGATATTCTAAGCACCTGTAACACACCAACTCCGCACAATAAACCCTTCATAAATCCTTCATGAGGGCCATTATATTTTAATAGAGGATAACAAAGGTTCCACATGGAGTTTTCAGAACGCAGGGAGGCTCTGTCTGTAGTTATAATCCTGAGAACAATGTAATCCAAAGAAATCATGACTACCTCAAAAAAGTGATAATACAATTTCTGGAGGAGATGATCCTTGGCCTAGACCTAACAGATCCCAAGAGACCACAGAAGGGCCATGTAAATAATAAAAGAAGATTGAAGCAATATCACCTAACTATGCTTCTCATAGTACCCCTGGAAAGGAATACCACATTTGCTCTATTCTCCTCCCATCCTCCCTGTGAAGTACAAGTGAAAACAGGAGCAGAAGCCCAGCGAACATGAAGGGACTCCAGAACATGAAAGCCTCTGCCATCCTCTTCACAGGGATCTAAAAATGCTACCAGGTTGTTTTGTTTGTTTTGCCTTTCAGAGAAGCTTTTGTAGCTACACCATGAACAGATGTTTTGGAGAAAAAGGTTAAGTTACATTACAAAGGAAACCCTTGAACAATCTGATAAATAATACAGGATGCATCCCCTCTTTGATGTGACAGTGTTGCTGGTTCAGGCTTGCAGGGTGCGTCTTCTCCACTGGGTCATTCAGGGAACCAATGCCCCTACCTGCTTCTGGCTCTCCATAAATAGAATTATCATCCTTTTGGTTGGAGACAGCCACTGCTGTATCCTTCTTCCACGGAATGGCAACAGTGGAAAAGCCAAAGTCCAATGATAGGCAAATGCTAGCATTACTTCCGGTTCAATGCATGGTCATCCTACCTCCAGGGAAGAACAGACAATGCTTTCCTAAATATATCGCACGCCCAGAGGAAGAAATCCAAGCAGATGAAGGGAAAGTCCCACTCTGACACAATAGATTTGAGCTGTTTGATATGTATAATTTCTCTGGATTTATATACTTTGTTTTCACACTTTTACCACTTAATATGTTCTAACTCATATAATAAATATAAAGAATCCCATACTGTGATTACATGATAAAATTTAAAGACACTTTTAGAGTGGCTTGTACATACACTAAGGGAACTCTCAAAATTAAGTTGTGCGGTTCAAGCTATGCAGAGCCCCAAAGAGAAGACTTGACTCATACTGTTTATGTGTTTAAGGAGATAATGATCTGTGACCCTCATATGTATTTGACAGCCCTTCAACAGAAGTCTGCAGTATGCAAAAAAAGTGGGAATTTCTGGAGATAGCATAAAGATTTTAAAAATCCTATTTGAGGTTATGAGTTGTAGGCCACCCAGATAAAACTATGTATTTGATACACATTATGATTATTTAAAGCGTGTTTGTAGAACTGATTTATGTCACACGGACAACTTACAGGCTGCTGATCCTTTATAAGATTAAATTTATTTGTAGAGAAGCAAAAAAAAAGAATACTGTAAAAGATGCCTATGAAAGTAGGATAAATAAGTATTTTTACGGTTCTACATTAGTTAATGAAATAGGTAAAAGTGTGCTGGCTTTAGGAATCCCTGCTGAATTTTAATAATAGTGAAGATTGTTTGCAAGGTGTGAGTTAACATTTTTAAATAAACAAGTGTGTTTTACAAAGTTCTATTCACTTGAATAAGTATTTATTCAGTGTCTATACAAGGTAATGGGTTCTCTTAATTTAATGTGCTAGATTAATAAGGCTTTTGCAACAGGAACTTTTTACATATCCTGAAATTGGGTGACTAAAACAAACAACCAAATCCTTTGCTGGGTGTTCATACATGAAATAAAATGAAGTCCTTTATGCTATGCATCAACAAAGTAGTAGAGAGACAAATGCACATTTATATGAGTAAAATTGACACTGAAAATGGCTGTGACAGTGGTCCTATCACCTTGGGCACCAGAGTGAATTCTATAACTCACAGAAGTATAGAAGATTAATGAAATGGGATCAGGCTGTATTTTATTTATATATCAACCTCAAACTTACATAAAAACCTCAAAGGCAGAAGGAATCTAAAATTAAGTGGGAAAGGAAAAAGAATATGAATCCAAGAAAAAAATCTTTGCATATATTTTACTTATCAGGGACAAAATTAGTTGTCAAATCTTTCCAAAGCTAGTCTTCCAATTTGTTTTAATTACAGTCTGAAGCAGGCAATCCAACATTGATGGTGACTGACAGAATCCGTTGGATAAGATTTGGGAGATGATTGGGCTAGAACAACAGATAAGATCTATGAAAGATGTACGAAAGATACTGACAATGATCCCAGGAGGGAAACAGTGTTCTGAAGTCATGTAGTGAAAGAGAAATTCTCACTCCCCATTCCACTCGATGTTTGGAGAAGTCTTAATAACCTAATTCATATTATCTTTATATCAGCTACATTTCCATAACTTAATGTACATAAGTGTATACTCTCATTTTTAAAGATTGCACACACAATAGGAAAAAAATGCAATGGTACTTAAATGGCTAACTAGTCGTGAGTTTGAAATTCTGCTTACCCCAAATATCCTTTTCAAGAATCAGATATGGTTGTAATCAGCAGTGATACCAACTTTATATAACCATCAATTGTATTTCCTTTTTGAAGAGCTTTCCATTAGAGATTTACATGATATCTTCATTTATACCGTTGCCGTGTCGCCATTTTCTAATAAATGAGAAATTGGATGCAAATCAAACTAAGATAGTCAGAAAGAATGGAAGGGCTCTCCAGCTACTTCGGTGTGGAAGGTATTATTTGGAGGTGGAGATGAGTGAGCCGAGGGTGGGCATAGGACAGGGAGACGAGTGAGGTGATTAATTGGCTTAAAAATAAAACAGAACGCACGCAGCATCTTAGGAACCACCAAATTCCTTTCAGACCATTTGCAGACTACTGTGTAGACGTTAATTTATGTCCAGCAGATAATTTTTGTATATTAGAGGAATTAGAAAGTCAGCAAGCCCCATTGTTGGTTTATCCATTATTTATTGAGAAGGAAATGAGGAAGGAGAATGGACACAAATTAGACTTGCCTAACTGTTCTGAGAGTAATCTAAAGGCTTGTGAATTTATATGGCCTGAAATGCCAGTGAAGGCTAGAGAAAGCCTTATCTGTCCTTCCACCTCTAGAATTAAAATAATTGCATAAGAATTTCTTTACATTAAATCCATTTCCAGGGAGTGAAGTAAACTTTTAGTTTTCTTTGGCTTCTGAAGTTCGATACCTAGAAATACTGAAGCAAATGCAAACAAATATATATGTGGTTATGCCTCATTCCCTGAAATGGATTTATGACAAAATGTGACCTTAAAAGGGGGGTCACTTTTCAAAAGCCTTTTTGATAACGAGTGCTTTTGGAAGACTTAGTACATCAGTGCATCTTTGTAATCCCAATTGCCCCTTAAACTCTATATTAGTGTCATTTTTCTGTGACCAATTTAGTAGGCAAAGGACAATTCATTTTATAATAGAGTCAATGTAAGTTCTTCAATCAAGCTAACTCTTAGCCTCTTCTATGATTTTGCCTTAAATGACACTTAATTAGAAGGAGGCCCCACCTGTTGGCCAACATCGGTACTCTTCCCAGATAACCCACACTCTCAGCCACAGCACTTCTTCTCCAGTCCCCAGCGTCACACCAGTCTAGATCACAGCGTGGCAAAGGGAGAACACTGCCGATGTTGGGACCAAGTGGCGCACACCTTTAATCCCAGCATTTGGGAGGCAGAGGCAGGCGCATACCTGTGAGTTTGAGGCGAGTCTGGTTTACAAAGCAAGTCAAGGACAGCCAAGGCCATACAGTCTCGAAAAACAAACAAACAAACAAAAACAAACAAACAAATTAAAAAAAAAACAGATGTGGGATCCACAAAATTAGAATTTAATATTTTAGGCACTTGTAGTTTCTGCTAAAGAGTGATGGTGTTGTTGAGAACTTGCGTCTTATTCCCTGCTTCTCAGATTATACTTGAATAATTACCCAAAGCTTCTTACCAAGGAATTCTGACATATGCATTTAAAAATCAAAATGCAAAATCAATTAAATACTAATATGCTGTGACTCAAATCTTTGAAAGAAAATGTCCTTTGTTTGTGGTGTGAAACCTGCCATTCTGTTTCATTACTATAAGTTCCCAGCAGGCATGTTCACCCAGATTTAATTATTAAGCCATAAATGTATCTTTGAAATTTTCTCTTTAAACTGAATGCCTAGGAGTAATTTAGAATTGCTTTTTCACTCATCTTATGTGGCAAATCTGACTTCAATTAAAAAAATATATTGTAATGTTTTAGAAAAGTGAACATCCCTGAACAGATAATAGTATCCGGATGCTATTAAAATGAGTAACTATGGAAACAGACTAGGTCAAAATGTATTGAAATCTTGATAAGAAGCCTCCATATCTATCTACTAAAATGAAGGCTTAATGAGGACAGACTGTCCATCTAGTTTGCTTATTTCCTCTTACTCTCCGAATACAACATGGTGTTTGCTACTTGTTAAGGAGGCCAACAAATGTTCATTGAAGAAACAGAAGTGTCAATCTATTAAGGTCTCCCAAATGCTTACTTCCTTTCATGACCACGTCTAAGTCTCCTTAACACTAACAGTAGAAAGCATTCAAGATTGTATCTAGCATTACATTACATTACTTAATAAGAAGGGATGTATTTTGCCTGATAGAGCTAAAATAAAATATA
Source organism: Acomys percivali (assembly GCA_907169655.1). NCBI lineage: Eukaryota > Metazoa > Chordata > Mammalia > Rodentia > Muridae > Acomys > Acomys percivali. Next base: position 19,468,990 of record OU015752.1, read on the forward strand.
CCCATCATGTTAGCAGGAGCTTGAGGAAGTTGGTGCCATTGTGTCCAGAGCCAGTTAGTAGAGAGATGACTGGCTCTACTTCCTAACATTCTTTTATATATATCCATAAATCTCAGCCCTAGGAATGGTCCTACTGGGTCATTTCCAGTTGGGTCATCCTGCCTCCATTAAACTAATCAATATAATCCCCCAAACTCATGTCCACAGGCCAATCTCCTTGGTGATTCTAGAGCTCATCAAGTTGACAGTTGAGAGTATTGAACATACATATGAACATCTATGGATACATATAATCAAAGATTTTTGTTCACCTGATATTGACCACAAAATACCTTATCAAAGACAGTCATGTTTTACACTGAAATAGAACTGGTTAAATGAAGTACTAAGCTAATAAGATTTTTCAGAGTAATGAAAAATATTTCCTTCTATTTTCTTTTCTTTTCTTTGTAATTAATGGAAATAAAAGAGGAAGATATGTGTACTGTCACTGTTGGGGAGAGTGTTGAAACACATCAGAGAATAACTAAAGATATGTATTTAAAGTCTCCTATGAGGAGTTTCTATAAGCACTTCAAAGAAATAGCCCCATAAAAGCAAATCTTTTCAAATGTCATGACATTTACAAGATTATTTGGAAATATTGAATATTTGTTGAATATTAAAAAGTTTCTCCCTTGTCCTTTGAAGGAAGTTATTTACATTAATAAAGATGCAATTATCATACATAGAAAACATATTGTTAATATTCACATATGGAATTACAGGGAGATGTAAAGTGCTCCTTACATAAAACAATCATATTTTCTTAAACAAATAGGGATTTTCCTACTATTTTTTCACCACAGTTGCTTCATTTTTAAAGTGTACAGATAGTTTGGTAGTCACACTCCTGACAACTGCAAATATAAAGAGTTGGTATTTTAATTTGATATTTACAGAAGAACATGTCCTAAAGAGTGCTCCTGACCCATGTGCTCTCCTCGTTATTATTAAATGATAAAATAATCACAGGAAGCCAACGTGGCACTTGCACCACAGTACAAGTAAGTATTACTCCACCACACTCACACTACCCAGTGTCTATAAAACTTAAGAGCTGGTCCCTCTAATAATTTAAATGTCATAAAAGTCACCAGAAACCAATCACTTTTCCTCTGTCAGAATTGGGAAAAGGTTTACAAAATATGAAACTCACTTCAGTCCTGACATTAACACCATGCTAAATCATCATTTATTTATTATTCTGTCTTATAAACACATGAGAGCAGAAAACCTCCGGGCTCATATACAATAAAATATCCCAGCATAAAAACTAAATAATAAAATGTCAAAGATAAAAGACTGATAACTCACTCAGACATCTTTCCTGTTTGGCCTATGGAAAAAAAAAATCTGTCTACACAAGGAGACTACAAACCATTAATACAGCACAGTTCTTCAACCCCACACATCCTAGAACAGTGGTTCTCAACCTGTGGGCCACAACCCCTTTGAAGGCTCAACCGACTTTTTCACAAGAATTGCCTAAGATCACACTACATATCACTTATTTACATTGTTATTCATAACAGTTGCAAAATCACGGTTAAGAAGTAGTGGGCCCAGGGGTTCTGCTCGATCTATGGCACCAGCCAAGGACAATATATGCAGTCGTCATCAAACCCCTTCCCAGATCTAGCCAAGGGACAGGACACTCTCCACAGCTAAGTGGAGACTGGGGACTGACTTTCACACGAACTCTGGTGCCCCATATTTGGCTATGTCCCCTTGATGGAGAGGCCCTATGGTACTCTGAGGAAGGATAGCAGGCTACCAAGAAGAGACTTGATACCCTATGATCATATACAGGGGGAGAAGGTCCCCCTCAGTCACAGTCATAGGGAAGGCGAATGGGGTGAAAGCGAGAGGGAGGGAGGAATGGGAGGATGCACAGGATGGGATAGCAATTGAGATGTAATATGAATGGTTTTATTTTTCAATTAAAAAAAGAAGTAGTGATTAAATAATTTTATGATTTGGGGTTCATCAGGAAGGTTGAGACCCACTGTCCAAGGAGGTGATGGAGTAAGTCTTCCTCTGCCTGTATTGGCTTGAATTCCTGCTTCTAAGTCTGTTGCTTAGGATCGCATCAACAGAAATAACATCTCCGACAACAAATTTCACTATCACCAACCTGACACATAAAAGAAATCTATATTTGGTGTTTTTATTGTTTAAAACCTCTTACAACTCTACAGTTTGTGGTACCTAGACTGCATGAGTTTTTAAGGCCAAGGTTCTGATTTAATGCCTGGTTTGTTTTTCCTTTCCTTTCCTTTTTTTTTTTTTTCCACAAGACATTCTAATGTGGAATATTTCTTCCTTCCAGTGTAATTTCTCAGGAAAAGTAAAGGAGGTCAGACGACGGACGAGCCTGTTCTTCCCCACTTAATCACCAGTGATAAGGCAGCATAGAACTGGGTCATTTCCCCTATAGCTTCATTAAAGCTTGCCTTTGGATATGAATCCCATGAGCATAGAACACATGGTAAATTAATAAACATTAGCCTGGCTAATCCCGGTGAATGAAATACCCAAGTGTTCAAAACATGCACTTGTCTAACTGATGAAAACTATGTTTTCACTTTCCAAAGTCACACAACCGGGTGTGACTGTATATACCCAGATACCATTAAAATAATACCAAGCCGACTGTGCTTTTTTTAAGATAGTGAGCAAAACCCAGCAGTCTTTAGGAAATGGTTTAAATTTCCTATAGTATATATTGTGTGGGTCAATGTTGACCTCTGGCTTTCCACTGGTTGCCCATCTCCAAACAGACCAAGGTGTCTTCCTTAGTATGTTATCCTACTATGGTGGTTAATTTCAGAGCCATCCACACAACTTCAAATACTTCCATTGTCCTACTTGGAATTCAACCTGCATCTCTATTCTAGTAGAGAATCCCAAAGGTTCAGATAAGACCATTTTCAAGGTTGGCATGCTGACTAACGCCTGTGATCCCAATACTTAGGCGTCTGAGGCCAAATGATGGAGGCCAGCCTGCTTACATGAGATCCTTACTCAATGCCCCCCCCCCAGAAAAAAAGAAGAAAAAGGAAACTCAGAAAAGACCAGATTTGTATAGATATACAAGACATTTTCATTCAGAAAAAGGTTTCTTTTAACTCTAAACCATAAAGTTGGGTTCAATTCCTATATTTGACTAAAATCATAAAAATAATTTAATAAATAAAATGTGCTTCCTGCTCTGACACATACTCTTTCTGCTGAGATCCTACACCAGAAATGTGGGACACGTAGCCAGATGAGGAGTACACAGGAGTGGCCGTGGCCAGTGTCACTTGGAAAAAGCCATCAGGCCACAAGGATACATTTAAATGTTTTGTGGCAAGAGAGAAGTGGCTATCATATTTCTTTTAAAAATAATCAAAGTAAATTAAACATGCTGTCCAAGAATATACCACACATATTTATTAATATTAAAATATGGACGTCCTTAAACACAATATGTCCAAAAGATAGTTTGACTTTTGTAGTTTTCTTTGGTTTACATGGAAATGAAAGCATGCATCAGAGGACACAACTGTGGCCTTCCAATGCAGGATGCCATATTATGTAAGTTAATCATGCACACAAGATTGGTATAACCCACACAATTGCCAACTTGTGTCTAGGGAGTGCTACTGTATGCATTGTGTAATAAACATTATATGCACAATAAATGAGGCAAAATAGCTGGGAAAATGTGTGGGGAGGAAAGAGCTGAGAAAGGATTGTAAAACATCTTTATGAACATTAACATAAACGAGGAGATAGAGTTTTCCAGCTTTATTCTTTTGACAAACTGTCTTTCTAGTGAGGCTACCATTATATCCGCTCATTTAAACACACACTGCACAAGCCATATACCTGTAAAATCTATAGTTTCTTTTGTCAGGTTTGCTGCTGTTGTTCAGTGCATGTCAGGTGTGCTAGTTAGGTGGTAAATTTATAGTGTATACAGTAATAGGCCTTCCTAAACACCTCCCCTCAAAAAAATAAGATGAAATATGCAGGCAGCAATAGACACCAGAGACTCTCTGGTCTTTTGAGCCAGAAAACAGTCCTTTCTTTGGTTTCTGTAGCATCGCTCTATTGCACCAGTTGTGTTTGCTAGAACGCCTCCATAAGATTGCATCACTTATTTTGAGCTCAGTGTGATCATGTGTATCTTTCCCCACGGTCTGTAACCTTCTCCAAAGCAGGAATCCTACATTTCTGCCTTTTCTGGTGTTTATCTTTTGGAATGTTTAAGTTTCAGAACTTACATATTATTACTTATGGTGTATTGCTGTTTTTCTACTGTTTTTCCTTTGCTTTTGGCAATTTGCATTTTCTTGGAAATCAGCGAACACCTTTGTTTTTGTTTTTCGTGGAATGTATTCTGTCCTCTCCCGTAGTGATGGAGGGGGAAGGGTTAATGGCTATTAGTAGGTAGCTTTCCCTTCTAGAATCCGAACTGGCTTTTAAAATTTGTCCTCCCTCCCTGAATTTATAAATATTTTAATCAATAATGTATCTATTATTTCCCAAGTGAGCCCTAAGGAGTATGTTTGATGGCCTCACACAAGCCATTCCAGGAGAACAGACTCTCTCAAGCAGCTGACAACAGTGAGCCTAGCCCTGTTTTCCCTCTCCGGAGTCCCTGTAATTTTAGGTTAGCCAGCAAAGGCACACTCACTCCATCACCGGACCAATGAAATTGATGCGTTGTGCAAGTTCCCTCACTCCCTTCTGCTGAACTTGCATTGTATTGTCCATTGCCTATTCCATGCAAAGCAAGCCTGGAACAAAAGGCAGTCATCAGAGGAAAACGCAGTCTGCCCTCCACATCATAATTGCACTTGATCAGCATCAGCTCTGCATCAATAATTAGACAGGGGTCCAATAATTATGTTGGCAGTGAAACAACAGAGTCAAAACTTGCGCGATTCCCATGAAGTGACTGTCCAGGCTAGAAACCAATGCTTCGGGTGGGTTCTCCCCTTCTCATAATGTCACAGGTGATTGAGAACTAGTGCCCTTTGTATTGTTCAGAAGGTTCCCTTCCAGTTGTGGCCTCTCATGCCAACTAAAGAACCACACTTGCTTTCATATATGACATACTTGCTTTTAAAAATCTAATTAAAACTTTCCTTTTGGTCCTTAGGTAGAAAGATGGCTCTGCTGAGATGGGCTCTTAATTAATGCACTGAGAGCCTGTGAGTCCCACCTCTCAACAGGAATGATTGACGTCCAAGGATACATAAATTACACTAATTGAGCTCTGCCTCTATATAGGCTTTCCACAGCCAACTCATCCGAGAAGTGAGGTGAGTAGACCAGCATTAAAAGTTACTCAATATGTTGTATGCTTTCCCAGAGGGTGGAGAAGGACTTTCCAAACCATTGCACATTTACCAACACAGAAGGCGGCTCTTTTCCTCAGGGTTAGGTTGTAGGTTTTGTGTTGTGTATGTGTGTGTGTGTGTGTGTGTGTGTGTGTGTGTGTGTGTGTGTAATTACAAAAAATTAACATTTTAACGTAACCATTTGAGTTTGAATAATTACGTTCTCCTTACACATTTCATGCAGCAAAACTTGCAAGCCAATTACAGAATGTAAAAAAAAAAAAAAAAAAATCACTTGGCATCATTTGTTGATATTAAATTGCGTTGCGTAGCAACCAGTGCATATGCTATGAAGAGATTGTTTGAAATCAAATCTAATCTTAGTCCTAGAGTTTAGTTTTCAGAAACTTACCTAGTTGTAAATACAGCCAATCCCCAGCTTTAGTCACAGATGATACTAAAATGTTTCTTTTCGGTTTTATTTCATCCTGAAAAAAAGGATAGCTATACTAAGGCTCCTACTTGGCTGAAATCTAATAAATCATTTGGCATAATCTAATAGCTTAATAATCCAAAGCAAAGTTTACAGATTAGTCCTGTTTTTTAGGTGAGTACATGAAGCTATGTTGGACTATAAAACATTAAATTATTTCTTTAAATCATATTACTAATATATATTATTAAAAAATATAAATAGGATTTGAGACTTGCTACATAAAAAAAATCTAAATTGGGTAATTACTAATCCAAAATTCTATTTTTAAATGAATATTAGTGTAAAAAACAGCAAAAAATATGACAGACATTAGAGGCACTGGCTTAAGTTTAGAAATATCAAATGAATCGCTAAATCTAAATACCCAAGAATTAGCACTAAACAAAAATATATGGAGAAAAACATAGAAGGAAATAGGAAGAGACTCATGAAATATTCAGGGAACTGATGTGAACTAGGAACAAGAACAGGAAGAATCGTTCAAGGACCTGAAGCACCACAATCATTAGAAGAATATGCATCTCTCCCTTTCTCTCTCTCTCTCTCTCTCTCTCTCTCTCTCTCTCTCTCTCTTTCTCTGCCCCACAGCACTCTGCTGGACCTAGACTTTCAAGAAAAACCTGGAGCTCCACCTAAAACAACACCTTAACATGGCCACTTCTTTATCAACAATCCTAGTTACCTGTGGGAAAATTTAGAAGTAGAATAAAAACTGAGAAATATCAACAAAATACTAATTTAATCTTGTAAAAAAAACCATAAACTACCTTCACCATCAGTGGCTGAACTAACATGGTGGCTATTTTATGAGTTAGTGGCTAAAGCTATCTAGATATAATGCACCAAAGCAGATGAGGTTTACAGAATATAACATTGCTGTTCAAAAAATTATCTCAGTCTAATTGAGCAAGAAACCTATGTCTCCACAGGCTGTTGTTTACTTTCCTCTTCTGCTATTTCGTGTTCATAACATCCCTTCATCCCACATTAAATTCTAAGCAAGGTGTGATGCCTGAAGTGGGTCTCTATGAAATTATTCATGAAATGACTCAACTCCCTCAAGAACTTGTGAGTTCAATAATTATGAAAAGGTGCTATCACAGAGCGTGCCACTAGCCTCGTATTCATAGAAATATTTATTAGTAGAAAGAGTGTGTTCCTAACATTGGCAGATAATTCTATTGGAATTCAATTATTTTTAATTTAGCTAGCAGAAAACTTATGGTACCCTTATAATACTACAGTGATGATACTCTTAGATAAAAGTATGTAAAATGTACTCCGAGAGTATTAACTTTTTCTTCCTATGTGCTGGGTAATTATGCTGCTGACGTCTGACAGAAAGCTATAAGTCATTACCAAATGAAGCAGTCAGCACTAAGATGAGCAAGGGCCACCTTGCCTCGAATGGAACCATTAACATAATAGCCTATCACTCAGGCTAATAAAAAATCAGCTCTTAAACTCTTCTGTTTTAGAACATGGGCCACCACATCCAGGTTTCCAGTGGCTTCATTACATCCTAGTCATACGGTGAATACATGGAGAGTTGCACTAAGCTCCTATACACACACACACACACACACACACACACACACACACACACACACACACTACAATGCAACCTCAGTAGACTCATCTCTCATATTCCAAACAGAACACTTACCCTGTGCTTGGGACTCTGGTCATTTGTTAGGCATCCTACAGTTCCATTAGAGTTCAAACTATCCTTCGGATGCTCAGCTGCCCATCTGAGTAGCTTGTTAATATTCTACTACTGTTTGATCTCTGTGTTAATTACTTAATGGTAATTTTCTAAATTGTGTAGACTTATTGTTAAATATTTGTTAGCGTATTTTAAGAGTAGGAGGAAAGATTGAGGGTGTAAGATACAAGAAGACCTACAGGGTAAACTAACCTGGGCCATGGGGCCTCACACAGACTGAACCACCAACCAAAGAACATATGTGGTCTGAACCTAGACTCTATACACATATGTAGCAGATGTGCAGTTTGGCCAATATTTGGGTGCCTCAGCAATGGGAGTATACGCTGTCTCTGACTCTGTAACTTGCCTTTGGATCTCTTTCTCCTAGCTGGGCTGCCTTGTCTGGCCTCAGTGGGAGAGGATGCTCTTAGTCCTGCTGTGATTTGAGATGCCAGGGTGGATGGTAACCATGGGGGATGCTCCCTTTCTCCCTTAGAGGGAGAAGAGGAGGAGGGAGATAGAGGGAAAGGGGGTGATTGTGAAACTGGGAGATGGGAGAGAGAGAGAGAGCTGTCATCAGGCTGTAGAGTGATTAAATAAATTAATTAATATAGAAAATTACCCATCACAGATACCCACAGTAGTTTCTTTTATCCAACACAGATACCATTTATAATTTTTTAAATTTCAATAAAAAATTTATATCCCCTTAAATATCTGTACGTCACACATATGTTTCCTAACAAATATCAATGAGGATTTTCAATGTTAATTAAACTTGGTTGTAAAATAAAATGACTTTCTAGGCCTTGTGGGGTTGACTTTCTTGTGGGAACAGAACAAAACACAGTAAATTAATGGGGAGTATGTGCGTGTGTGTGTGTGTGTGTGTGTGTGTGTGTGTGTGTGTGTGTGTGTG
>OU015752.1:19484230-19506648 GCA_907169655.1 Acomys percivali
ACACACACACACACACACACACACACACACACACACACACACACACAAACACACGTGGAGAGAGAATGATTTTGATGTTCCAAAAGAGAAAATAGTAGGTTTGAAGATAAAGACGTTTCCTGAATAAGAAACATGGTGGAATGTGTCTTCCAAAAATAGATGACATTTCAAAAGACAAAGGAAGGGCATTTCAATAGGAAGGACATTAACATAGAAATGGTGATTGGGATGTTATCTCATTTAAATAAATACGAATATTAATCCAGTGCGGATGGGCCCTAGTCATTGTGACTGCAAGGTGAGTGGACCTCAGTAGGACTATATTGTTGAGGATGCCAAGTTCACGTGTCCACGCCCATAACTCTCACTGAAGACTTGGACATTGTAAATTGTCTCTAAGTGTCCAAGAGCAATCTACGCATGACATTTCTATTCCATGTTTCATAACTACCTTTGACTAATATGATCTACAACCTGAGACAAGTGTACTAGTGCCACTGTGCAGGTCCAGGGTCCCCTCTGCTCACGGGTACCCTACCTTTGCATGCTTTGTTTTTTGTTTTTTTGTTTTTTTGTTTTTGAAAATCAGCTCTCAAGTGCAAAGCTGTCTGCTGCCTCTGCCTGCCGATGAGCTCTTCCTAGCTTCTCTTATTTAAGATCGTAGGCTTAGGCCAACTCCATTTGCTTGGGAAGTTCTATAGCAAAAGGGACCATAAATTAGTAGCTTTGTCCACATATCCAATACACAAGGTTATGTGTACTGCCTTATATTCTAAGAATAATTAAAGGGTGAAGAAAATCTTTCCTATCATGTACCTTAAAATTCCAAGTTTCCAAGTTGTTAAGTCCATTGTGACTTCTGTGAACTTTCCAAGGTGTTATAAAGATTTTCTTCTCTTACAGTCTTTCTTGTTTTGTTTTGTTTTGTTTTCTGGGAAGTTGAAGCAACTGTTCAGAAATCGATTCATTACATTAAATGCTAATGTGCCTCCTTTGGCCTAAGACAATTTTTAACTCTAACATGAATTCCAGGAGATACGACATGTCCTTGTCTTCCACACAGAGAGCTCTGTGCTTTATCCTCAGCCATGTTTTGCTCCCTCCTTCCCAGTGCCTGATGTACTGAAGTGAGGACAGATAATTACCACCAAAAAAACAACGGCACAATCATGGGTTGGCGGATCTTACTGGGCTCAATACAAGCACTGTTTACCACACTCCTGTGTGTCCGTCCTGGTCTTGGGGAATATCACTGCTGGTTGCTGCTCTTTTTTTTTTATTATTATTTTATTAATTTATTCATACTACATCTCAATGGTTATCCCTTCCCATTCCTCCCTCCCTCCCATTTACCCCTTTTTCCCTTCCCCTATGACTGTGACTGAGGGGGACTTCCTCCCCCTGTATATGCTCATAGAGTATCAAGTCTCTTCTTGGTAACCTTCTATCCTTCCTCTGAGTGCCACCAGGCCTCCCCATTCAGGGGACATGGTCAAAAATGAGGCACCAGAGTTCGTGTGAAAGTCAATCCCCACTCTCCACTCAACTGTGGAGAATGTCCTGTCCATTGGCTAGATCTGGGTAGGGGTTTGAAGTTTACGGCCTGTATTGCTGCTCTTAATTTTAAAAGTAAAACAAAATCCAATTACATGATCTCTGGTGCCCTAAAAGCTCATAGCATAGAAACTAAATCCTTTTCTTGAAGATTTGGGATGACATTAAAAAAAAAAAAAAAAAAAAAAAAAAACCTCTCAATATCTTCAGAGAGCACCTGTATGCCAGGGGAGTTGGCCACGTATCAGGCAAGTGGACGAGACAAGACGTGCAGGTGAACGGACAGAGAGCTCTCGGACACTGGGTGATTGGAGAAAGCAGCTGCAGGCGTCACCTCCTGCATGTATTCCATGATCAAGAGGTAGCTAGTTCTTTTGCACGGCTCCTGTGAAACAAAGGAAATGTCACCTCCCTCCCTACTGTCAAAGTGGTATGGATACCAAGAAAGGCCACTGCAGCTTAGAGAGGACAGGAAAGCTGCGCCGTCGTGACCCCATCCACGCCAGATGGATTTCAATAATCTATCATTTAATAAATAGATGAATCTGTCTTCTGAATTTTTTTTTTAACCTTTCCTCAAAACAGCCGAGCTTATCACGGCGATTTTTAGAAAATGGAAGAAGCAGAGCTTATTGAAACAGGTATTGTTGGCAGCGTGAAATTGTACCCTGCGTGCTTCAAGGTGGCCCGTGGAGGCAACAGGAGTAATGGGAACGGTTAAACCCTGTCGGACGGGGTTGAGGTTTTAGAGCCTTTGTGCCTGGTGACAGGCTGTGACAGTCAAGCAGCACTGAAGCAGAACAAACTCCGGTGGTGGCAGTTTGCTGCGAGCAGAGCAGTGCAACTGTCAAAACTGCTGCACAAAAGCCAGTGTTAGGGACGGCAACCAGCAAACTCTACTGACGGCTAAAACGTGTTTACAGGAAAACCCGAAGCGCTCTCCCTTCTGTGATCAGGCGCGGGGCGGCCAAGGCCTTCCCAAACCCTGTATCTTGTCAGCGTTGCACAACACAGCAAAGCACACATGCTTGAACACCGAGAGACTGCTAACACTCTCCTGTGATGCACATGTAATTTACTCTGTTTTGTGTTTAGAACAATCATACGCAATCCACAAAAAAAAAGAAACGTTGGCCTCGTGTGAAATCCAATTCCAATTATGTGGCTTGTAAGAATAGGTTACAGCACGGATAAAAAACCTGCCATCACGGGATAGGGTGAAATACTTCACACCCAGGACTCAACCAGTGAACTTAGCATTGTCACCAGTTTCCTGAAGAGCTGAAAAAAAAAATTACTTTGCACCCATGTGGCTTCACACGTTTTTATTAGAAGCCACAATAGACACTTTTCACCACAGTAAATGAGAAGTCGCTCCACACTGTAATAACACAGGGACAGTGTCTCGGGCTCTGTCATCCTGTGGGAATTCTGCCATGGAGCTTCTGTGGGCAACAAGCTAGAGGTGTTGCTGAAAACAATGGACTGACTTGGAACATAGTGTCATGTTTTCCATGTTTGAGGGAGTCCAAGAGAGAGAGGGTGGGATTCAAGTCTGCATTCTCTGGGGATACAAGGTGCTATAGCTTTCCTGAGGTCGCAGTATATAGGTGTGATATACACTAGAAAATTCCTCTCAGATCCTAAAACCAATTTTGCTCTCTAAGAAAGCTAATCTAAATGACCCCATACATGCATAACTGTGAGCTTCAACAAGCTGACGACCTTAGCACAACGTTGTTTCGCGTCTTCAAAAACGTTCCCACTTATATCCTGTTAGTAAAAACAATGGCTATCAATTCATACACTACTTCTTACATGAAAAATAAGCCAGATATAGTTGCAGAAGCCCAAATAACTCACATGCCCCATGATTTAGAAGTTTCATCTTCTTTACCTGCAGCTGAAGAGGCAAATAAAATCATTCAACGTTCACTGCTAGGGTAAAGAACATATTTTTAAAAGGGATAGTAAATTAGCTTGTGCTAGAAGCATCTATTTTCTGGCCTGCATCACTGCCAACTCCTTCTGTTTACTTTGATCAATGATTTGCAAGCTACTATTATTATTTATGTGTTCTACAATTACAGCTGGTGACACCTCCCCTTCTCCAGCCCTAAGCCACAAATGTGAAGGGAATAAATGCTGTTTATTATGACAGCCTGCCTTTTGTCTATGGAAGAGCGACAAACTACACCCTTGACGGCTCGCTACCAGTTTTTACGACTGCTCCCCCCCAACCCCAGCTGACACACTCACTTCTCAAGTGTTCTCGGGAATATGACAATAGATGGAATTGAATAAAAATGCTTAGTGAGAATCTGTTGCTTTCATTTGCCTCCCAGTGAGCGCCTTCAAGGACCAGTATTGGATGAGGGATGGGTGGCCCAGCAGTAGGTGGCTGTTTTAAAGTTTCTGTGCAACTTTGAAGTAGAAATAAACAAGGCTTTTTTTTTTTTGCCTTTTTTTTCTTATTAAAACAGAAACTTTAGCCACTTAGGTGTTAACATTTTAAATGTATATGATTTGAAAATTGCACAGTCTCCAGTAATAGGGAGAGGCGGTGCATATGAAAGTCATTTGTTGGGAAATATTTTTGTTCTCTGATCCAAAGACATAAAGCTGCTGCGCAGAAGCTGAAGGTGGGAAAGATGTAAGTTTGCGAGTTTTCCCGAGCAGCCTGCACTGATGCACGCTCTAATCTGGGCGAGGGCGATGTGTATACTGGCTCGCTGCACCTTATGGAACAGAATAGATTAGTAAGTACAAGAGTCATTACGGTTTTTATAGACTCAACTTTGAACTAAGAGCAGGTTGTTAAATATTTCACTACCTTCTTTTCGTGCAGTCGGAAGGGCAGGGAGGTCCTGGTGGCAGAAAAGCTGTGACTTAAGTCTGGCTCTACAAAGAGGGTGGTTTTCAGTGAAATGATGTTCTCTCTTCTTTTCTTTCTTTCTTTCTTTCTGTTTTTATATCCTCCTCTGGAATTTCTCTCTCATAGAAGTTTTTTTTTTCAAATTGGCTGCTTATTATCTCCAACTTTCCATTTTAGGAAACACATTAAAAAATCAATACCAACTCTCTGTGTTGTTTAACAAATCTTTTATAACTTCCAAAAAATTGTTTAAATGATTTATCTTCCTTGTCTGACAGAAATTCTTGTACTTGAAACTTCAAACTACAGTTTGACATTTAAAGTACAGTGGGAGTGGAGGTGGATTGCAAAGGACAGAAAGAACTGAAGGAGGTTGGTGAACCCACTTATAATAAGAATTTAAAATGAAAAATTAGGTAATGTATAATATTAAATATTCTATTCAGTGTAGGAATTGTATCAAACCAAGCACACCCCAATAATGTAAAAGAATTTTGGGGATTGGGATGCAAAGACTTCCAAACTGAGAAAGAAGATAATATCCAGTTGCCTAAAAAGATTACATTTACTATGTTGAAAAAGATAATTGTACTGTGTTATCAATAACATCTAAAGTAGGAATTATCTCCTTTCATACAAAACAAAAATATCATTTAGAAATGGAAACCTTCTGTTGACAGAGATGAACAATTAGGAGGCTTTTGCACCAAACAACAAACTTGTGGAATGTTATAACTTAAAAATGCACAGAAATGCAATTGGATAAAGCCAACTGATGGGGGCGGGATGAGGACTATAAAACTCTAAGCTACAGGAAATGAGTAAAGGGGCTGAGAGATGACTCGGGGGTCGAAGAGCACTTGATGCTCTTGCAAAGGGCCCACATTCAATGCCCAGCACCCCACAGAGGCTCACAATCATCAGTGGCCCACAGTTCGAGGGGATCTGATGCCCTTTTCTGATCTCCTTGGGCATCAAGAATGCACATGTGAACAAATATATATGCAAACAAAGCAATCATACACATAAAACAAATGCATATTTTTTGTTTAAAAAGAAAACAAATAAAGCAAGCATCTGAACATTGCAGTCAATAGACTTGTGTGTGTGTGGTTGTATGTGTGGGTGGCTGTATGTGTGTGTCGGTTAGGAAAAATAGTATATGGGGACATTGTTAGATCTTTAATAAATGCGTGGTTTTTACTGTGTTGGTACCCTTTGAGAACGTGTCTTGGTGAGATACCCCTCTAACTCATAAGGAAATGCAAGCTTGGGTGGCTGGGTGATGGGTTAGGATTCCTTCACTAGGATGATATAAGCTAGACTAGCTCTGAGGCTGATGGTCTCAAAAACATCTCAGCTCCACGGGCCAATAGAAAACTATTCTAAGGAAAAAAATAGAGCTATTCATGATTTTGACAAAACAATTTTGAACAAGTTCCGGAGCATAGTGATTTGTGAACTACGGTCTCTGGGCATAATTGAGTAAAACCAAATGGCAAGAAAAATAGCCTCACCACCTCAAGAAAAAAAAAAAAAAACTAAGGAGAAGCTTCAATTTATAGATATAAAAACCCATTGTAATTAATTGCTGGGTCAAAAGAGGAGGAGCCACAAATTAAGATCACATATAATTTAGCAGTTAACTCTGCCATGATTATTTTTTCCTAATACATGGAGCTTTTGAGACACTCTTCTATTGTTTTTAAATAGCTAATAAACTTTCTAAATATTCTCCCTAATTCCCTTTATTTTATTAATCTAGTCACTTAGGTACATCTATGTTGAGTGTAATAGACCACAATTGGATAATTCCACACTCTTAACACAGAATTAATTTCATACCTTTGTAAGTATGTATTACTTGTACTTTAATTTCTCCTAAGTTGGATCCATTATGATTATGGTGGTTAAATGCATGACCTAAAAACTGCCTTAGGTCTCCTAGACAAGTCACATTATGGATTCGAGGAAGGAGGTGGGGATTCTTTGTACACCCCTCTGTAGCAGCTTTGGCCACCTAGCTGTTCTTTTGTGATGTGCATGTTAGGGTTTCCTGCCTGCCTTCCCCTTTGAGAATCAAGTGGGTGAGAGTTCTCTTTTCTGGTTGTTCGCTGCCTCCCTAGGTTTTAACCAGTGTGGATTCCTACACGTCTTTTTCCTTCCACGTATGTATATAAAGAGACCTAAACCTATCTATTATCTATCTTACCCACACATATACACTGAAAATATTTTTGGCAAGACTGCTTTGTAAGTTATCATTCACAGTTAATTTAGTTGTTCACACTTTAATCAAATTACTTTGAACATCACTAAATTATCATTTGTTTAGATGAGACAATAGTTCATTGTTTTATTGATCTCCTTATTTTTGTTATCAACTATACTAAACTGGAAAAAAAAAACCATCATCATTACAAGTCATAGGATTTATTATCATTGTCATGGGTATTGATGGGAAACATAAAAAATATGTGTTCATACGGGGGGAGACAAAGCATCTCTCACAACTGCCAAATAAAGTAAATAGCGATGTTGAGTAGTGACATTTAGGAGTGAAATCCAACAAACAAATGAACAGCAGTGGAAAGATTAGTTTCGTCACTTCCTGTCTATACACAAAATAAGCACAAGTCACTTGTGGGCCACAGTTTGCTATTAAATAAGGTGGGGAAATAACTTGTGTTTTCTGACCCATATCATCAATAATAGATGTACTAGAAAAATGGTCATTTGGAAGCCTGATTTTAGGAGAAAGCTTACTCTTCTTCAGGGCAACCACATTGTACAAAAATGTATTCTTATACATAGTTCTAAGGCTGCATCTAATATGAATGCATATTGTAATCATTTAATCTTATGCCTCGTGGTTGCATTTGAGAACGTCTACATAGGATTTACTCAATGTTTTCTGCTACTTGCTTGCTGCTTCCTGTCAAGAATCCCTAAGCACTGGATCTATATACCCTGTGTATCCAGGTTTTAAGGGAGATTAGAGAGTATCTATTTTAAAACGTCTAGCACATTCCCTGGCACACAAGACTTTAAAAGTTAAAGCATGTGTCTAACTGTCCAACATATATGTAACATTTGTGAAAAAAAATCATCCGCCATCTTAAATACTAATTCAACAACATGATTCTCCAGCTTAATCCTTGTAGCAGATGGGGATAAATACAGAGATCCACAGACAGACATTATGCAGAAAGCAAAAGACTTGGGATGCTCAGCCCTAAATAGGATGCCTCTACCAAATCCCTCCACTCTGGGATCAGGGACCCACCAGGAAGAGGAGACAGAAAGAAAGTAAGAGCCAGCAGGGACTGAGGACCCCAAGAGGACAAGCTCTAAGTCAATATGATCAAAGCATTTATGACCTCAAAGAGACTGAGGCAGCATGCACAGTTCCCCACATGGGTCTGTACCAGGTCTTTCCCATATATAATAGCTTCCAGTTAAAGTCTTAATGGGATTCCTGTGTGTGTGTGTGTGTGTGTGTGGTGTTTGTGTGTGTGTGTGTGTGTGTGTGTGTGTGTGTGCACGCGTGCTCGCATGCATGTGTACATGGTTCTCTGTTTCTTGTGCGTTCTCTTGAGCTCTTCTGTTTTTTTTTGTTTTTTGTTTTTTTTTTTTTGTCCAGTTCCAACGCATTAGATTTTGCTTTACCTTATCATACTTTTATTATTATCCATTAGAGGCCAGCTTGTTCTCTACTGAGAGGCAGGAAGGGAGGGGAAGTAGGGAAGAACTGGGAGGTTTAGAGAGAGGGGAAAACATAATCAGGATACATTAGAAAAATATATTTTCAGTATGAAGGGTAAAAATGATTCTTCAGAATAGCATCTTTTCTTTCCATTGTGGAGTTGCAGTTCCATTGTGTCACAGCATACGAGCTTCATAGGGTGATGGATTCCCATAAGCAATCTTTGTTACTAGCACACTGGAAGAATACACACCTTTAGCTCCCTTCACAGTGAAGCCTAGCTCTCACACTCAAAGATTAGGGAAGCACAGGACTGCAAATGTGTCCTGAAATGTCACAAGAGAGCTGAAAGGCCATCTGCACTGAAGCCAGGTGGCTAGAATGCAGGACTTCATAGCCTGGACAATCTATACCTCATGGTATAGCATGGAAGAGCATTATAACATAGACTTACATGATCCCGTGACGCATACAAGTATTTGGGCGATACATGTATTCATTTCCATGTCACCTGGGTTTTCCCTGACTTCTCACCTCCGTAGTCCAAGCTGCTTCTGGGAGCATTGATGTATAATGCATCACCCACTCAGGTAGAAAAGGTCAGTGTGAATGGACTATGCCATAGTTTGAAGACTCCATTAAAACGGCAGCTGATTTGGGATGACTGCTTTGCCTTAGGCAAGCAAGTCAGCTTTATTTTAGACCAAACTAATGACAGCACTGAGAGTTTAACTCGAGCTGAATTCCAGACCCCCAATTCTTAGGTGAGAAGCAGGAACTGACAAGAAGCCTTGTCTTTTCTACAGCATCAGAAGTGGTCAGGACACTACTCCAAAATTACCTGGATATTCACCTCATCATAAAATCATTTCCACAGCAGTAACACTTCCAGTCAATCACCACTTGACTACCGCAAAGGGAGAATGGTACTCATGAAAAAGAGGTAAAGTTTATTGGTATACTTTGAAATATATATATATATATATATATATATATATATACACACACACACACACACACATATATATATGTGTATATATATATATATATACATTTGACAGTATATAGGGCAATATATATGAAGACACAAACACCCACAAATATATTCATTATATATGTTCATTATACATATGTATCTTCATTAGAAAATTGCTAGCTGGAGAAATGGCTCAGAGGTAAATAACAATTAAAGCCCTTCCAAAAGACCTGAGTTCAGCTCCCACCAGTCATGCTGGACAGGTCAAAACCCACTATAACTCCAGCTCCAAGGTGACACAATGCACTTGGCCTCCATGGCCACATATACTCATGTGCACATACTCACACACATCCACATATTTGCACATAATTAAAATGAAAACAATAAATAACTAACAAATAAATAATAAATGAAATACACACACATACACACACGTGTGTATGCATATTTTTGTGTGGCTGGAGAGATGGAACATTGGGTAAGAGAGATACTGTTCCTTCAGAGGACATGCCCAAATTCAGTTTTGAGCACTCAATTTGGGTAAAAACCACCCATAATACCAGTTCTAGTGGATCTGATGGCCAATTCTAGCCTCCACCTGTACCTGCACACACATACACATAAAAACATAGACACATGAAGGGAAGTGAGGAAAAATAAATCCCAAACAAATTGTGTTCAACTATCAGAGAGAATATCACCTTGAAAGAATGGCTACAACCTTTAGAAATCACTACAATATTAATTTTTGCTTACATCTCAGCAATTAATGATGACTATAAAAGATGATGAATCTTCATAATTGGTGTGGGACTATGAATTTTGCTTTTACATTTAGAGAATTGGTGGGCTCCTATAGAAAATTAGATGCCATTCCAAAACACAGGAAGGTTTCATTAAAGACATTACCATAGGCAATAAAAATATTTTAAAGTCAATATTATAAATTCTTCGCCATGACACTGATTATCCTCTTTATCACTGTATTTTCAACACCATATTAATGAAAAGACTATAAAGCCATTTATATACTATTCTAATAAAGAGTCACCAAACTATGACTTGGGCCATATGGCCCGACTGTCTGCTCTTCTGTGGCTCATGAACTAAGAATTTTCAAAGTGGTTTTTTTTATAAGATTGGGGAAAAAAGTTAAAAGGAAAATAATGCTTTGTAACATATGAAAATTAGATGATGTTCCAATTTCCATATATGCAAATCATGTCTTAATGGAACAGAGCCACATTTATCACTAAAGTGCGTGTATGTGCTTTTTGTTACATTTTCAGAGTTGAAAAGTCACAACAGACACTGTTTGCCCCACAAATCCTAAAATATTTGTAATCCATTTTTAAAAAGTTTGTCAATCCTATCTTACATGATTAATATCCCTTTTAGAACAGACTCAAATTCATTCAAAACCAGACTAAAGCTTATATGGAAAAATCAAGTAATTGTTTATTTTTAGGATATTTAGTTTCGGAGCATTAAGTTTGGGGATTATGGGCGATTTTGAGCCATCAAATATGAGTGCTCGGAACTGAACATGGGTGTCTTCAGAAAGAGCAGAATGTTGAGTTTTCATTAAATTGTTGCAACTTACATGAACACTAGGGACACATTAACACATATATTGGCAGAACTGTTATAGATCATTTTGAATATTGCTTTCTGTAGAACCAGTGTTTGGTGGCTGGGGGTGATTTGCCCACAATGAAGAATATAAATGAATAATTGTTATTATGCTGTTTCTTTGGTTACAGAACTGAGTACATATAGTCAACGATCCTGACTTGACTTGAGGCTGTACTCTAACATCCCACTCTTCTAAAAGGCATATTCTTCACATGGAAAATTCAAATTAAGATTTCATTTATTGTGCATTTCTTTATCAAAATAAAAATGTCACTTTAGCACATTTAAACTAACTTAATAATTATTTTTTTTAAAGACACTATCAAAGTGAAGCAGACAGAGAGGCATTGCTGGTAGTGGACAGGCATCAAGAACAATCAGCTGCATCTCTGAAAGGCTTTTACATACTTTTGACTTCATGATACAGATTAGCCTACATTGAGATTTCAGGCAATAATGACAGGATTACTTATAGCTGTCAATAATAACAACAATCAAACTATTAATTTCAGGATGTCGATGCTTTAAATAACCACCTCTGAACTTTAGAGTTAGTCTTTTGTCTTGTCATCACAGATCTGTTGTGTTTGTAAATCAATATTTACTTAACTTTTCATAATGGTAAGAATTGTTTTGGAGAGACCATTTCATATGTACATGTTTATATAAAATGTACAAGTCATTACATAATTATCATGAATGTGTGAGTTTGGCTTAATACAGAAACAGTATTCTGCTTAAAAGTGGATTTTCACAGGGCCAGTGCGGTGGTACATGCCTTTCATCCGAGAGCTCTGAAGGCAGAGGAAGTCAGATCTCTGTGATTCAGTTCAAGGCCATCCTGCTCTACATAATGAGTTCTAGGGTAACTGTATTACCTAGAGAGACCCTGCCAAAAGATAAATAAATAATTCTTTATTTAAATCTATCTGGGACAGTCTTTTAAAAAATAAAAAAATTAGTAATTCTTAATTTCCTCTAATACTATAGAATTCAGAGTTCAATGCACAAAGTTAGTGATTTTTTTCTTCTCTCAATTGTCTGCTTTTGTTGTTTAGCAACATACATTCAGGTCTTTTTGATTAATTTGAGACAAGATCTTTCTATATAGCCTAACCTAGCCTCAAATAAGTGATTGCTCTGCCTCAGTGTCCCATACTCCTGGGAGAGAACATTTCTGTTTGAGTTTGTGGTCTGATCACTTGGAAAATGTTATGTATTGTGTGTGAACTTGATATATGAGGGAGCACAGAAAGGAGGGTATGGGCTGTGAGGTCCTCTGGGTGTGATAATGGGAAAGTGGGGTTATTCCTTACTTCATAAAGAATCACTTCTTTCTTGTTCATTTGAAAATAAATGAAGCATTCATAAGATTACCTCATTGCTATGAGTGATTACCCCAACTTCTCGTGAATCTCTGATTCCATGAATGGAGAACCAAAGTGAAAAATCTCAATAGGTTGCTACATGTAGAATAATATTAATTCAGTGACTAAACAAATGGTGATTCAAGAAGAAGCAATGACTTTGGGGAAAAGCAGCCAGCTACTTTCAAGTCAAATCATCATAATATACTGTTAAGCCTCCTTCAGCCATCAGTGAGAGTTGAAAAAAATGCATAAATAACGAGGCACAACAGATACATACTTATTTCACAGAGGATGTGAAATTATGTTCAGTTTAAACCCCCAAGCATCACTGCCAACATGAAGTACAGCTGCAATCTCGGAGAGGAGAAACAGAAAGGAAAATATATGCTATCAATTCTATTATATTCTGTGATTTAAAGTAGTACAGTACAGAAGAGGGATGGATGCACTCAGCATACATACATGCTTTCAGCTCTTATGGAGTGTCGGGTTTTGTAGATACCAAAATAAAGTGGAGGAGCAGGCAGTGGAGGAAGGTATTTTTCAGGAATAATTTGTAATAAAGTAGCTTCCATTCCAGACACACACACACACACACACACACAGAGAGAGAGAGAGAGAGAGAGAGAGAGAGAGAGAGAGAGAGAGAGAGAGAGAGATGATCTACTGAATTTATATCTGAAAGAAACGTAGTTTTATGATCCTAATGGGAAGAACCCAACTTTTATATTGATGCTAGAATGTTTCTCCCCAGATTTGAGAGCTTCATTTAGACTCCAGCACAAGTGTCATATCTGAGGTACATAAGGAGTGTTTTCGTCCTCACTGTGAAGGTCCAACCACTTGGGGGATAAGAGCAGTGTCTTCCACATAAGTCTTTCCGTAAATCTGATTTTTTTAATTTATTTTGATTTTTATTAAAATATAATTACATAACTTTTACATTCTTTTTTCCTCATCAACTGTCCTCATATTCTTCTTACTCCCTTCTCAAATTCATAGTCTCTTCTTTAATTATAAATTATATATATATATATATATATATATGACTAGATATATAAACACAACTTATTGAGTCCTTTCGGTGTTGCTTATGTGTGTATGTTCTTTAGGGGTGACCCATTTATTATAGACTAATCAATTAAGGGGCTCGTCCCTAGAGACTAGATATCTCTCTCTTGGCAGTTATTCGTTACATATAGCTCTTCAACTAGGAGTGGGGCCTCATGAGATATTGGCATGCCAACTGATGGTGCCATTTCTCAGGTCTTGTTTTGGCAACAATATTGTTGAGACTCCATATGTAACTTCTCTGTTATATCTAAAAGAAAAATTGTCGCAGCAAACATCCTGGCCCTCTAGCTCTATATTCTTTTTCCCTCCTCTTCTATGATGTTACCTGACACTTAGTTGTGGGTGTTGTATTGTAGATGTATTACCTCAGCCTGGGCATGTGATTAATTGTAGATTTCTGTAATGCTATCTGCCTACTTTAAAAATAAGCCTCTTTGATGGGGAAAGCTACATTTATCTGTGGGTGTATTTGAATGTCACTAAGAATTTAGAGCACAGTTAGCAATTATATAGGTTTAAAAAATAGCTGCAGTAAAATTTCCTCTAATCTCCACGACCTCACTAGCCACTGGTACTTGGCTAATTTTATAGTATCAGGATTCACTTTCCTCCTGTTGCATGGGAATTAAGTCCAACTAGACAACTATTGTTTACTGCCAAAATATAAGTGCCACTATTGCACCTTTGGGTAGAGAAATGATCAAAACTCAATTTCACTAAACAAGTAGTTTCCATCACATATTTTCTACCTTGTCTCTATGGTTTCATCACTTGATGTTGAATAAAAAGACCGACAACCTGGTGGTGGCTTATTAAACAGTGGAGTGCTGGTTCCTCTTCTAGAGTCTCACACAAAAAATCAAGAAGAGGATCAGCAATAATAATGCCAAGTGTATCAGAAAATTCAGTAGTGAGGGATGGGTGTGTTCATGCATGACAGTTTCAATGAACACCGGCCTGGGGATTGGTTCTTCAAAGAAACATTTCCAATTAGTTCTACTTATACTTTTAAAATATTATTATATGTGTAAGTGGTTTTATATGTACTATGAGTGTACTTGGCCACAGAACCAGGAGAGAATATTGGCTCTCATAGAACTGGAGTTACAGATAGTTGGTAGTGGTCACGTAAATGCCTGGAGAAGAGGTCCTCTGCATGAGCAGCAGGTGTCTCAGATTTCTTTCAATAATTAGAAACAGCATTTTTATAGTAGATAATTTATTGACACAAAGGAGAGACTCACATTGTTTTAATTAGGAAGATTGCATAAGACAAGAGACTACAGCTGAGAAAGTGATCAGGTATCTTCAGATAGAAGAAAGTGTCCACTTGATTGTCTATTTAAGTTAATGCAAACAACAATTTCAACTCCTGTGCAAAACAAAAACAAAAACAAATGCCTATTCAATTGAAAAACATGGGGAGGCAATTTCAACTTTTGAGGATATGCAGATGTGACTATTTAAAAAGCAAACCAATTTAAAGATAATTTAAGGAAGTTTTAGACAGTTGGTATAAAACACAATTACTCACCCATTTAAATCATTGCTTTAAACAATAGTTTTCCACAAGAGACAGTTTGCATGTCCTCCCCATACCCCTTAGAAACATATTCTATATATTGGTTTGTCAAGAATTGGAGATGCTTGCAGCTGTGTCTTTCTATAGGATATGGGATCCAGAGCTGACACTAAGCATCTTACAGTCTTCAAAATCAGTTCCTCAGTCCACAATTTCAAGTCTGATTTACTGGCTCTTGATGATCGTGTACAGAAAACATTCCTGTCTAGATCACTCAGGTTATTTACTTAGGGAGTTTTGAGAATGACTGATGTTCTAACATAACAATGACTCAGCAATCAGGAAGTCTTTATTTACTTGACCAAAAGACCAAATTTATGTATGAAATGCTTAACAATCAAGTAAGTAAAAGCAGTAAAGAAAATCTAGATAAATCGAATGCCAATTTACTATAGAATTTTTGTTTTATCCTTCATTCATGTGATATTAATGGTGCGAGCCTATTTTCAATGTATATTATGAAATGTTGCATCTTTTTTCTACCAAACCAAAAGTTATTCACAACTATGCCTTCATAACCAAGTTGGCTGTATTCCTATCAAAGATACAAATACCATTTGATTTATTATAATGTGATAGGAGAAGATATCAAATATTTATGGGCTTGAATGTTTTCATAATCTTATAAGCAATTAAATTCAACAACTACAAAACATAAAATGTCTAATGAACAAGAGACATCTTGCCGTCTCGCATTTCCTTGATTTTCCTTTCCTTTCCTTCTTAAAGCATGACTTAGAAATCTTTTTCTCTTTTGAATATTTGAAAGCTTTCAAGATAATGACCTTTATTGAAGCTCAGTCTGTGTTTTCAAAGACTTTCCCTCTTCTACCAAAGAGTGTTTATCTATACTTTTGGTGTATGAGTTTCATTTTGAAATTGAGAAATTTATAGAGTAACCTCCATTTTAAGCTCATTTAAGTGCGCCTCGCTCATTGTCTTTGAAAGATTTGTGCATGCAATATAATTGAACTTTGGTGGAGAATCTCATAGAAAAAGCCTAAAGTACTAGTCACATGACTTTGCCTGAGCTAATAGCTAACAACTCTTCAACCTTGGACCTTGGCAAAGGAGTTGCTGCATTTAATACTAAAACCCTGGAATTATGAAACCTGGACCTAATTCTATCTAAATTACTTGCTAGCATGTGCTTTGGGTTTCTTTCTCTCTGTATATTTCCTATGATCAGCAACAAAACCAGAATAATGGCTCGGCCCTTATAGAATTCAACAATATCTTCACAAGTACTGGCTGTATATAGAGCCTAGTAAAAGTTATTTACGACTATCATTGAAATCTGATTCTAAAATGTGATGATTCATAAATGGATCAAAATATCAAACATCTAATAAGCCTACCAGATGCATTCACATTTAGACAAATTCAAACCTCTTTTACTATACAATCTTTAATCACCAATTCATTGACACCCCCAGTCCATTTTTCTAATTTTGAAATTGTAATTTAATTATATTTCGCCCTTCCCTTTCCTCCCTCCAGACTTTCCCACAAACCTCTCCCCAATCTCCTTCAAACTCACGGCCTCCTTTTTCACTAATTGTTACTACAGGCCTATATCTATACACACACACACCATATTCATAAATAGAATATGTTTCTTCTGTATGTTACTTATATGTATGATTTCAGGGCTGATGGTTTGGCAGGGAGACCACTGCTGTCCATATTCAATGTAGATAAAACAAGACTCCACCTGATTGAGAACCTCAGCCATGACCACAGCACTAATAAAGTGTAGGTATTCAGTGCAGCTCCCCGAAATTTCAAGGCTCGTATGTGTAATGACCAGCATATTATAGCAACAGCGCTCGTGTTTTCTGTAAAATGCTAATACTTCCACGGGTATAGAGAAGAAAATAGGAATTCCACATGGGCAAAAAGATAGGAACAGTCACAATGGAAAATGTTTGGTGGTCTTGTGGACGTGGAGGGTATGTCAATGATGGAATGTTGTGTTAGTCAAGAAGCGATATTTTTGGTTGTGAGCCTAGCCTTTAACAGCAGAGCTGTTACTATTTTTATTTTATCTTGTTTTATTTCATTATTATGATTATTTTAGTTGTCTGCTGGTATTCTAATGAGAGATGGTGGGGCGGGAGAGGGAGAAGTAGAGTCAGAGGGGAAAGAGAGATAGAGGGAAGGAGTGTAGATTTGGATGAGTGGAGAGGTGGGTAGGCTCTGGAGCAAGCTGGGAGAGAAGGTATAATCAGAATATACTGTATGAAAAAGATCTATTTGCAATTTTAAAAAAGAAGAAATGCAGTGGTTAGTATATATGTTACATGTTTTGTTTTTGTGTGCTTTAGAACATATATCTAGGTCAATGATTCCCAAAGGTAGAGAAAAATCTTCAGTGAAAATGATTCTTCAGTTATACGAGAAGTGTTTGTGTGACATGGGTTATCATAATGTTTAGTGACAGTGATGAAAATACTCCATCGTGTAAAAACACAGCTTCTTCTTCCTTTCAGAGGTGCCCAGCAGGCATACTCTGTATCTTGACTCTCTCTTTTTTTTTTTTTTTTTAAGTACGAACCAGTTCTCAATTCCTAAACCCTTGCACAAGTCACTGTGTATAATGCATCTAAAATATGAGTGCGGGGACCAATCCATGGACTGCCTTTTTCACAGTGCAGATTCTGGCCCAGTAAGTCTCAGAGTCTGCATTTCCAACAAGCTCCCAATGGTGTCAGACTACAGTTTGGAAAGCAGAGCTTGGATATAGAGCTGGAAGAAGCATTTTCCCAGCTGTTCTCTCCAAGTATGATGATGCCCCATACACCTTCGTCAATGCCCACCAGTGTCCAAATCATCTAGGATAACATTCTCATTCCATTTCTCCGTGTTCTTTAGGCAAGAAAATACATCCAGGCATCAAAACGTAGTGGGACGTTTTTCACATGCCCTTAGAATATATTTTGAGACATCATATTAATTTGGATGTAAATATTGGCACAACAACTAGTGTGTTAAAGATATTATGCAAAGAAGATAATTTATGATTTTATTGTACCAGATAAAATCTTTAAACTAGGAAAGTGCTTTTTAAACCACACAATTTACCTGTTAGAAAGAACGGGGTGCTCTTACTGATGCCTCTTTGCTAAATTATGAAATGATGCTTCAACTCTTAAAAATTCTTAATCTGCCATAAAATTTTAAATGCAGAAGCAACTACATGTATTTCAGCATCACAGAAGAATCTAACACTTGCATAACATACTTCCTGGGTTTGGCAATGATTATAAAAATATTCAGCTTTGACTTTGAGAAGGACATACCATTTTTTTTAAATACTAAAATTAGAGAAATAGGGCCCTGGAGAGTCTATTTTTGAGAAACCAAATGGAATCACACCCCTCACCAGCCAGTGCACCACAAGCCAGGATTGGCTTTCCAAAATGGACCTAGTTTGCATTCCATATGCTGTCTGAATTCTCACCTGATTATGTTGCAATGCTGTACAAGATTACATCGGGTCACCAGGCAGAGAACATCTGGGATATTTCTTAAAACTTTCAGGCAAGTAGATTAGTCCAACTTCCCTGGTAACATATTTCATTATCTCAAAGACACTTAAACACAGAAGGCCTCGAAGAAAGTTTTCCACTTCACATCTCGAAGTCCATCTCTCTCCGGCTCTCATCCGGCACAGGCCACAGCTGCTTTCCAACACTCACAGGCTTTCCCACCCCGAGTTTGCTCCTTGAGGTTAAATTTCACTCCACAACCCTCAAAGACTCCCTACCTCAAGAAGCATTTCTTTTTACTTTTTTTTTTTTTCTTCCTTGCCTCAACTTCAGACCGACTCAAAATTGCCCACTGCCCTTTATTTTGCGGAGACCTAAATTGGTCTTCTAACCTTTGAGACATGACCAATAGCAGGACAGTGAGAATCTCAGCTTTGTAGAACTTGCTTCTATTCCTACATCTCAGGAGCCTTCTGGTTCTGGCTACAATTGATACCAAAGGCTGGCTATCACTTAGGGTGAGCTACTTATGGATGTACAAAACTGAGACTTGAAATCTATCTTCGCCTTTCTCAGACTGTAAATGATGTGCACAGTGCCTCCAGGTTTAAATTGGCTCCTGGCTTCGGTGCCAAGTTTCAAGAGAAAGAAATTCATGCTTCTTAGTTCAGAGCCCTCAAGTCCATC
Organism: Acomys percivali; assembly: GCA_907169655.1. Classification (NCBI taxonomy): domain Eukaryota; kingdom Metazoa; phylum Chordata; class Mammalia; order Rodentia; family Muridae; genus Acomys; species Acomys percivali. The sequence continues at coordinate 19,503,184 of OU015752.1, forward strand.
ATGACAGAATTAGTCATTTACACTTAGGTGTGACCTGCCAATGGGCGACATTCCACCAGGCTTGTTATCGTTAAGATCTGTATGTTTTCTAGCAGATTTCGTGTTTGTCGTAGATAATCTTGCTCAACACTGACTCCCCACTCAAACTTACAAAGTACTTCCACTAACCATGACACTGATATATGCAGTATTCAGTTTTTTAAATGTATTATAATTTATTCAGATTACATCCTGAATGTTATCCCCTTGCTTGTCTTTTCCTGTTCCCATCATCCCTCTCTCTTCTGCCCTGTTTCTCTCCACTAGACCTCTGACAGAAGTGGACCTCCTCTCCCACCATATGGCCACACCATATCATATCTCATCTAGATAGCCTGCTTCCCCTTCCTCTGTGTGCTGTTGGGGCCTCCCCACCAAGGGGAAGTGATCAAATCATAGGCACCAGAGTTCCTGTCAGAGGCAGTCCTTGCTCTCCCCACAACCATGGAGAATGAGCTGTCCATTGGCTAGATCTGAAAAAGGGTCTAGGTTACTGCATGCATTGTCCTAGGTTGGTGCATCAGTTTGTGCAGGGCTCCCTGAGTCCAGATCCACAGGCCTTGATGGTTTCCTTGTGGGGCTCCTGAACCCTTTGGGTCATTCCATCCCTCAGTTCTTCCATGCCACTCTCAGCGCTCGGCACTACACTTAGAGTCCAGCAGCAAGTCCCAGCATCTTTCCCGATGCCCCACTGGGTGGAGCCTTTCAGAGATTATCTATGTTGGGTTAATATCCTCTTATAAATGAGTATATACCGTATGTGTCTTTTGGGGTCTGGGTTCACTTTTAAGGCTCAGTTAGTACATAACTTACCCAAATCCTAGGTTGAATATATTATGTATTATATCCAAGTAATACATGCACATAAAGATTCTCTTTACATTAACCCAAAGTCTGTCTGCACATACCTATAACCTGTTAATTTTTTGACTGTCATTTATGTATATCCACCGTATGCTAAAAACGAGAAAGTTTATTTTTTATTGCTCATGATGTAGTAGTGGGAGGTTGTCTTGTCTGTCTGTCTGTCCGTATGTTTGTTTGTTTGTTGAGGAAGTATCTCACTATGTAGCCATAGGTAGCCTGGAACTCAATATGTAGAGTAAGCTATCTTCAAACATGCAGATACCTGCCTGCCCATGTCTTTGAGCTCTGAGATTAAAGGCATGACCAACCACAACCACTCACCCAATTTGAGAATGGGAAAGTCTCTCAGCAGAGGTCAGAATTCCAAAGATTACTCAACAATTTTCAGTACTAAGTGCTACATACAAGAGTGAAAACTCTTCACACATACCATGGATATTGAGCTTGTCCAGAATGATCAGGTGATTATTCTGGGTGCCATATCACTTTATACCCCTGATCTTTCTCAACAGAAACTCAGTCATTAAATCCTTTTGAGTCTAAATGCATCTCACTTTTATAGTTGCATTGTTATTTTTGCATTTGCTTTGTTTTTTGGGTTTTTTGTTTGTTTGTTTGTTTGTTTGTCTTTTGTCCCATCTTAGCGGAAGTTCCAGTTTTCACTCGGGGTAGGCACCTTCTTTCCAGGTAGAAAGTTACACATGCATAGCAATTAGATTTCATCTTCCTGGTTATATGCCAAAATCTTAGCTGGCTTGTATCATTTTGGGTCCTGGATTTGTCAGCAGAATAGATTAATTGCCTCATTTGATTTAATGATATTGGGAGCTATGATAAGCCTACCAACTATTTTTCTAGCAATGTAGAAAAACATCAAACAAAGTATAAAGACTCAGTCCAAATATAGATGGTGGATTTCTCTCAGGTGGCTCTCAGTGATCATTGAGAAATCCTGGCATAGAGGACTTCCCATAGGGCAATCATGCAGTCACATCTACCATTTTACTCTCCAACCCGCCTTTTCTGCAAGCATGCGAGGTCTTTGTCAGCCAACTTGATTTTGTGTCCTTAGCATCTCCGTGAATATTTGGCTGAAAGGTGCTGACAACTGTTGCTAATCAGGTACCGCTTACGATACTTAATAATGCCCCACACAGAGTGTTGATATCTGTGTCACATGTCCATAATAGAGTGTACAGGCCTTCCTCCAAATCTTGATGATTTTGACAATTCAATCAATCTACTAAATCAATCACATACCAAAACCTACAGTTCTTTGAATATTATCCATGACCCATACCCAGTCCTTGAAAAATGATAGAAAACATTTTTCTAGCCCCAAAACACACCCCCCTTGGAATAATACATTTGACATGCAATTAAACACAGCTAAACACTGTTTACTTTCTCATCACCTAGGATGGAATTTTCTTTCCCTCTGCCTTTTGTTATTAGATTGACAGTAACCCAGTAAGGATGTATCTGTCCCCACAACCTACATCTTCTGCTTAGTAAACCTACATTCTTTTACAGCACTCAGTTATATAGCTCATAGCAGTTTATAAGGATTTTCATATGAATCACCTAATTCAATACTGATGCAATTTTTGATACAAACTATTCTCAAATTTACATCTCTGGACTGCGTTTCCTTAAAATTAAGTAAACTTTCAACAGGAGAAAAATAATAGCATCAAGTCTAGAGTGTTCCTCACACCCAAAACCACATATCTAACAAGCTTTTCGCAGCAGTGTAAATTAAAGCACTTATATTAGTGTAAGTAGCTTTATTGTGAGAAATGGCTGGATAGTCTTGTAAGTTTTCTGCAAGAATTCTATATTTGAATTTGTCCTCTTTGCTTCCCCTGCCCCTTCAGAGACTATGAACAGGGATGTACTTGCGACTCCTTCATCTAACAGTTGTTTTAAACATGTTCAGGTCACAAGTCGGACCCTGCATTTTTGATCTTAGAGGCACCTTACAAATATTAGCATCATGTCTCCTAGTCATTGCTATGTAAGAACCACACATTTTGGGAACTACATTTTGGGAAATGTAGTAGAAACTTTGCAAACTTACAGTGGTAAAAAACTTTCACATGCAAGTTTCTGTATCTGTATTATAGCTTGTTTTGTATTACTGTAACAAAACCTCACTTAAGAAAAATTTTGCCCCCCCCCCCTTTTTTTTACTGTTTCCTTAAAAGTTTCATACAATTGTATTCACACCACCAATTCTTCTCCAATTCACCTCCCCACCTCTTCGGTCAATTCACACCTAGCTCTTCCCTAATTTGAACCCCCAAGGGTTCCCAGTTCACTTCCTAAGGCTTCCTCCAATTCACTGTTTTCCAAGTTCTTCCACAGTTCACTCTCCCTTCCCTACCAACCTATGTTTTTGTCATTTATTTTTGATGTTTCAAGACCAATTTGTGCTGCTCAAATATTCTTGGATATGTGGTCTTCCACTGGAGTATGGTCAGCTTAACCAAGGGCTACACTCTTAAAGAAAACTCGCTCTGTCTGTCTCTGTCTCTGTCTCTGTCTCTGTCTCTGTCT
>OU015752.1:19511954-19526488 GCA_907169655.1 Acomys percivali
ACACACACACACACACACACACACACACACACACACACACACACACATTTAAAATGGAAAAAAAATCACCATATCTTAATGCTGACATGAAGCAGCATTAAACTCTACCATACCTAAATCTAGTGAATGCTAACTCACTAAGACGAACACTGAGATATCCAGGTACAGCCTGGTCTCTCTTGGAATGTTGCCGGATGTTGTACTTTGACAGTAAATACTCCATTTGGTCTTGCCCCTAGCTATGTATCACAGCTCCTTAAGGTTTTGGAAACTGCTCAATGATCCAATGGTCTTTTCTTACTCAGAATGAGTTCATCTGATAATATCTGAGCGTACGTTAAAGGTAGAACTTAAGGGGAGGTCCCTGGAGAACCTTGGGATGAAACTAGTTTCCTATAAGCCTGAGTGGTTAGCAGGCTAAAGCGTTTAGCCACACCAACTGACCTCCAGGAAAGGCAGGCATGGGAGCCTGGAAACTAAGCTCCATGCAGACTCCCAGGTGAGAACATTAGATGGACTTTCAGGAGGTTGAACACATGAGGGTCATGGAAGGTGGCATAGGACCTCCGTGTTCCGTCCCTCATCCCAGGATCTTGCCCTGTCCATTTCTCCCAGCTGTCTGTGGGAGATGGGGAGGCCTGGTGGCACTCAGAGGAAGGATAATAGGTCACCAAGAAGAGACTCGATACCCTATGAGCATATACAGGGGGGGAGGTCCCCCTCAGTCACAGACATAGGGGAAGGGAGTAGGGGGAAGCGGGAGGGAGGAAAGAAAGGGAGGATAAAAGGGATGGGCTAACAATTGAGGTGTAATATGAATAAATTAATTTAAAAAAGGAAAAAAAAGAATATCCTTTCAAATAAACTATCAAAGAGGAGTGTTTCCCTGAGTCTTTGACCGATCATCCCAAGAGAACGATACAATAGAAGGAGAGGTGGTAGAAATCCCAAATCATGCCTGGTCCTTCAAAGTCAGTATGAGGAAATACTTCTGAAGATTGGCATCAGAGCAAGGGGAAATCTTTGCGGAACATAAGAAGCAACCTGTGAACATAGTTGAGTAAATGATCATGTTGTATGGTGGAGCATCTTTCAGGTATATGCCCAGGAGTGGTATCGTAGCACTATTCCCTGTTTTCTGAGAAATGCCAAATTGACTTCGAAAGTGGTTGTACAAGTGTGCACTCCCATCAGCAATGGAGGAGTGTTCCCTTTTCTACACCTTCTTGCCTGCTGTACCAACCAAGGACAATGCATGCAGAGAAACCTGGGCAGCTCATTCTCCATGGTTGTGGGGAGAGCGAGGACTGCCTCTGCCATGAACTCTTGTGCCCCTGATTTGATCACTTTCCTTTGGTGGGGAAGCCTGGTGGACACACAGAGGAAGGGGAAGCAGGCTGTCCAGAAGAGACCTGATAGGCTGTGGTCATATGGTGAGAGAGGAGGTCCCCTTCTGTCAGAGTTCTAGGGGAGAGAAATAAGGCAAAAGAGAGAGGGAGGGGAAAATGGGAAGATACAAGTGAGGGGATACTCTGAATAAATTATGATTTAAAAAAAGAAGAAGAAGAAGCTACTTGTGGCCTCAACACCATCACCAGTCAATGATGTCAGCACTGAATTGCAGGACCCCCAGCTGGTGCCCCCTGGAGTATTGATTTATATTTGGGAAATATCACACACCCCTAGTAAGAGAAGTGCTCTGTGAATAGTGTATAAGAGGCTGTGGGGTTTTTTTTGTTGTTGTTGTTGTTGTTGTTTTATTTTCTTTCTGAAGTATTATATAAGGTGGTGCCTCCTTTTCTCCACTCAAGGAAGACAATTTGTTTTGTTCAACTTTAAATGGGAAGTTGTTTATAAAAACATTTTTTCATGATTGTGCCTTTCATGTTATTGATACTTCTCAAAACAAATGATAGCAATTAATTTCCCAGTGTAGATTATCAGTTGTCATTAAACATCTTCTACGGTTAGAGTCAAGACAAGGAAAGCCCCAAAATAGAGCTCTTATTATTAAGATCGGAAAGAATATGCACAGAGAAATTGGCTGCTTGTGGACAGAAGTCAGTATTAAATACTTGATCAAGGAAGTGAAGATAAAAGAAAGGACTGCCCCTGCCTTCATAGACATTTTCAGTAAGTTCACAAGGATGAGATTTTATTAATTTACTATCAATATATTTGAAAATGTTCTCACATGAGATAGCATCCCAGTTGTTTCTAGGGATTAACCACAGTTTCCATTTCCCACTCACTCTATCCAGAAACTCTATTTGACCCTGCATTCAAATATGAAGAACCCTAACATCTGCACCCCAGTGTCCGGGAGAGTCTATTAGTTGGAATATCTATGAAAATGTAGCTGAATAGCCAATGCTTTCACTAGGGCTAGTGTGGGATGTACTGAGATCCTTCAGAAAGGGAGTTGCCTTCCTTAGGATGGAAAGGCAATTATCCTGAGCAGGAACTACATAACCTGCATGGCAGGTGCCATGGTTTGAGTGTGGCGTGTCCCTGAGAGGTCATATGCTAGAGTTGGATCATCAGTGGGGAAACAGGAAAGAGATAGGACCTTGCAGAAGTGGGATTTTGAAAAGGTAGGACCTTATGAAAGGTAATTGGATGATAAAGATTCTAGATTCAGCAATGGATCCATGCTAAATCTCAGGAGCACATTAGGTTTCATGTGAGTGGGCTAACTCTTAGGAGAGAAGGACTTTTTAAATTGAGGCCACTTTATACATTGGCCTCTATACGCAAGGCCTATTGGCAAGTTCCCTTGACTTTCTTCTCCGTGTTTTGATACATCCAGGGAGAGTCTTGTAAAGCAGCAAGCACTAAGCTGTTTGTACTCTCTCCCCAACCAAACCAGGAGCCAAATAAACTTTATGTGGCATTTATTGTATTATAGCAACACAAAACACACTACAGCAGTGGACAAGCCACCTTGAATAAACAGTTTTCAGCCTACATATTTGTATAAAAATGAGCTTCACTTGGCCTCTTTACTCCAAAGTTTTTATTGCATTGATAGGCGTATAAACTTTTATAAATTATGTAAACACTCGATATTTTTCACACCTGAAGTTTAGTATTTTTGAAGCTCTGCTCTCCTGTAAAAGCAAAAACGAAATTCTAAACAGCAAACAGTAATCAATATTTAAATGAATTTATGAACAAAGTCTAATGGTTTGGAGGATATTTGTAAGTAATATGTAGCCTAATGCACTTATTGATTCTTGGACATTTGGGTGTTCAAATACAAAGCACAGGAGAGAAGAATGAAAAGAAAAGGAGTTACTAATTTTGTCCTAGCCTTCAATGCTAATTCATTTCACCTGCCCTACACTTTTTAAGAAATGAAAGCAGAAACAGAATTCAGCGGACAAGAATGGGTTACCATTTAGAGCTGAGTTGAGTGTGAATGCAATTTTACTCAATTAAGCCTTAAACAACTGAAGCAGGCAAATGTGGTCCATGCACGAGAGACCCTTATTATATCTAATATAAAATAGTTAATTGCTTCCAAATGAAGCTCAAATCAGACGGAGAAATGTCTATTCTGACTTGTACTGGAATAAAAGTAGACAATGGCACTGTTGTATTTTTTTTTTTTTTTTTGCTTGACTCTGTGGATTCTCAAGAATATTCATTTACTTAATAGGCAAAATTAAGCCATGTGGCCTCCAGGGATGGCCAGTCTTTGGACACGTGGACATAAATGCAATTTTCTCTAATTTCTTTGATGGATTCAGTAAAGATTCCTTCTGGTCGACATGAACATGCTTGGGCAATGTTCTCCCTATGTAGCATTTTGGTGAACACATACTAATCATATTCAGGTTGTTGTAACAAATCTTCCATTTAACAATATCACCCTTAATCATTAACATAGTGTTAATATTTCTAATGTCATTGTTATCATTCAAATCATAAAAAACGATCTAGTGTGATTTTTTTTCTTTAAGTTATTAAGGTTAGGAGACTATCCTTAAGGTAAAACCCTTATTGGAACAAGAACAGTGTAACTAGAGGAACATAAATAATCTTGCCTGTTCCAAAGCTTTTATTTATAGCTCAAAGTAGAAACTCAGTTTCCCTAAAAGTCATCCAGTGCTGTGAGAATCTTCTCAACCGGCTTCCAGTTTTCTGTTTAGCTCTTCATAGTGAGTTCTGTTTACCAAATCTTAAACGCCACATAATGGGACATAAAATAAATAAAATCTTAAATAAGTCTACATCACAGTATTGAAGTAGGTTTTGGCAGCATACATTTATACTGGAAAAATACATATTTTCTAGTGTACAATTATGTTTGAATATTTGATTGCTAATGGATTTCTGCATTCATATCAAGGTCAGATGGACAATTGTCTATGAGTCATCTGAAATCTCCTACAGTTTCTTCCTAGAGTTTTATAACATCTATGTGTGACATTTGCTATTTTTAATGTGGCTCCCTCATAGTTTTTGTGTTGTTTTGGTTTTTTTTTTCCCCTTCCACAAGAGCAATGCAATGCATTTTGTCAGCTTCACACTTGTTTTTCAAAACTCTGCTTTATCTTACTGGTGAGAGCTTGCAATTAACTGACTTCTCCCTACAAGAGGCATCTTTGTAATAACAGCTCTTCTGGCAGAGCTTTTGTTAGAGATTTTTTTTTAACCAAAAGTCATAAAGGTTGAGATTTGGCAAATCCCTTTCAAGGTCATATCCTAATGCATACAAGTTTTCTCTCCATTGAAACATGGTCTATCGTTTTTCATATTCAAAATCACAAACAAGACAAGTCAAAGGTTACTTGGGTTTTGGTGTGTGTGTGTGTGTGCGTGTGTGGTTTATTTTTTATTTTATTTTTTAACCTATGTTAGGGGAGGAGACTGGGAATTTACTCCTTCCAGGGAATTGACAAGGAAGAGCTTTTCAGTCCTTCTTTGCCACAATGAGGCCTGGTGATAGAAAGGGCCAGGCCTCCGAAGAAACATGCTCCACATTCTCCCTCATGCATAAGGTCCAGGCCAGCCGGCGATCCAGCAGCATGAAAGGGCTTAATCGACAAAGGGCGTGTTAATTCCCTCAATCTGCCTTTTCTTTCTTCCAAGGCAAAAATCTTCACCTGGTGTTTTGGATTCGTGTGTTCTAATTATGATGGCTGCCATCAGCAGCCCCGTAGGGTGACACCCCGAACTCCCCGGGCCCACAGAGCACACTGAAGCTTGTTAAGCGACCATGTCAGGCTGATTTTCGGGCCCGTTTTGGAGCTCCTCACAGGCCTATCTAAAAGCATCAGGAGTCTGGGGCTTGCAGGACAAGTGCATTGTCTTTCTAAATGTCTCTTTCTGATAAGCAAATCCAAATATGGTTCATTCACTGTGGCTTTGAAGGCACAGTGGGGAACTAGGCTTGCATGGTGGATACAACAAAATGCTTAATATTATCATTTGGTGTAGAGCTAAAGGACTCAATTTCCAATTCCAAGATAAAAAAAAAAAAACCTTTGCTCCCCAGCTATGATCAAGAGTTTGAAATTTAAATCAGGGGTCTTGAAAGCTATTCTAACTCTCAAAAGGGCTAGCTTTCCCATACATACAAAGAAGAAAACGCTGTGCTTGCATTAGTATCGGAATCAGGAGAAGCTCACATCATTTGAGAAAATGCAATGCTCGCCTCTCGCAATTGGAATGCTGCGGAGTGTCTTCAGTGTTTCTCACTTCATTTGTTTTATTGTATTTCCCATTATTTAGATTATGATTAGGGCTGGTCCCATAGTCTTTTTTTATTACTTTGTATACCTCCTATTGTTTTAGTGTTTCCACGCTAATAACACCTGGCAACATGCAAAAACATTTTGATTTATTTTGAGGTAAATACAAAAGAAGCGTGGAAAATGAACCTAGCAGCATGCTTAGTGCCTTGTCCTGCTCATCACGTGCCGTGTGTGTCTTGCATCACTATTTTTATTTTCTTACATCTTTACTGGTGTATAATTGAGAGAATATATATAGTGTATATAGTACATTTTGATATCAATATAGATTATAAAAGGATTGCCAACATAAAGCTAATTAACATGTCAATCACTTCACATCGTTATCTTTGTGTGTTCGAGGAACATTTAGAATTTACTGTCTTAGTAAATTTCAGAGAGGTGACACAGTATTCGTGACTATAGTCCGCATGATGTGCACCACCTCTCTGGAACAGTTCACCATTCCATATAACTGAAGTTCACTACTTTTTGCCTGATGCTTTCCCCTTAGCCTCACATTGAACTCATAGAAGGAAATCCTGCAGGATGTGACTGACTTTCCATGCCTTTCTTATTTACCTTTACACAATAATGTTCCCTTATGTTATCTTGAATGACAAGATTTGTTTTTTCTCTTATGAGGCTGGGTAAATCATCTCCATCTATCTTTATATTTATCTACCTATGTATCTATCTGTGTATCTATATATGATTTATACACAGAGATAAATAGACAAGCAGACAGACAGACAGATAGTATCTCCTCCACTTTTAGGTAAAATTGTATAAAGGAAATTTTGTTGATGTCAGAATACTTCTCAAGAACTTTAGTAAAAGTTTACACTCACTGTACTCTTCATCCTCAAGCCAGATCTCCAACAACCACATCACGGCATTATAAAGAAATTCACTGTCTGGTGTGCAAGGTAATTTAGACTGGCAAATGGTTCCCTGTTTAACACCTAAACTGACAACAATAAAAACCAACAATTCTTTAATATTATGTTCTCTTGCTTTAAAGAGTTGTTGCTGCATTTTTTCTGTTTGTTGTTATTTATTGCTTCATCTTCTAATACTTATTTTTTGTCTTAATTTAGGCTTCTATTTTTAAAAATACCATAGAGCTGCTAGTTTAAATAGCAGAAATGTTTTTCCCAGAGTTCTGGGGTAGGAACAGACCCAGAAGAAGGTATTTAAAGTTCCTGTTGGGACACTTCTTTTTCATTTATAAAGAGATGCATTTTGGTATAGGGTTTCAAAGGAAAGAGAGGGAGACAGAATATCTCTCAAATGTCTCTTTTTACAAGGTTACACATCTCAGTAACAAGCTCATCCATTCCTGCTCAGCTGTCAAAGGCCTGGCCTTCAAATGAGAACTCATGTTGGACATCAAGCTCTGACTCATGAATATAGAGATAAAATCATGCCACCCATCGCAACCTTGGGCTAAATGAAGAGTATTGCAAATGCAGAATCTCGTCAACCCTCTTGTGAGATGACTGACATCAACGCCTGCTCTATGGACCCACAAAGAAAGTGGTTGATAGCAATTGGTCAAGTCAATCTTAAAACTCATGGCTGCCCCAGGGACTTGGATATGGATCATCAGTAAATCATGTGCTCAGTATTCAGGAGGTTCAGGAGTCAATAAACATTTGCTTCAACTAATTATCCAAAAGGTGACTGATAGGCAAATAGACAACCTTTCTTCATTTCAAAATCTACAACCCACGTCAATTTTACCTTAAAAGTGTTTCCCATGTCCAGTTCCCCTTCCTTACTGATTTCTTTATTCTAAGTAAGGCTTTCATCTGTTTTGCCGCATCATTATTGGCATCAGTCAGTGCACCATCCCACTATCCAGTAGGCTCATATCCAAATACTTACCAGAGTGATCTGAATTTAAAAGAACCTTTCAATATCCCTCCCCACTTAAATCTTCCAGCTGTTGTTCTCTGGCCCTGTCTTCCTAGTCAGTTTCAATTCTTTCTCCCAGCTTAGTCTCTACCACTCACACTGAATAATCTGACAACCTGAGTGGTGATGCTGCTATGACCACAATTAGCTTCATCGGCTCCTTAAATTCTGTGTGTGTGTGTGTGTGTGTGTGTGTGTGTGTGTGTGTGTGTGTGTATGAGTACATGTGCTACAGCATGTGTGTGAAGGTCAGAGGACAACCTTGAATGTTGGTCCTCACACACAGAAGGGGTCTCTTTGTTGTTTTCCACTACATATCCCAGCCTATCTGAAGCAGTGGCCCTTCTTCTCCTAGGGGTGCTTGGATTACATTTGCTTATCCAGCTTTGCTGTGGGTTCAGGAGATTGTAACTCAGGTGTTCCTACATATGTGGTAATAGCTTGTAGCCACCGAGGCATCTCTACCATCCCTGCTTTTTCATTTATTTGGGTCACTTTCATTTCTTTTGCTGGTTCCCAACAATAAAGATCCTAGCTCATAGACACATTTGGTTTTTCCTGAGTGAGTTGAGAACTCCATTCTGTCTTAATTACTCAAAGACATAAGCATACCCTCAAAGAGTTCAAACACACAATCCTAGGCATGTGATTATAACGAGCAATCTTAAAACAGTGACAGAGACAACAAAAGATAATTTGTTATGATAGAATACATATGGAAATCAAACATCTTGATTAACAGAATCATGAAGAAGAAAGACTGAAAGGGTTTTTTAGGCAAAGTATGAATCCTAAAAGATAAATTTTAAAAATGAAAAATAAGAGAAAAAATAGTATAAGGACTCAATAAAAGCCACAAGAACGCTGTGCGTTGTCAGGGAATCATAGCATAGATGCCACGTGAGCATCAGTCTACAATATGACAGACGGGGAAGAAGTTGGTAGTGACCCTGTAGCAGATCACTAGATGCTGTAGGCAAATAACCTTAGATGACAGAAATCCATGGAAGTGAATATCACGGGTACTACATGATCTGATTTGTGCTATGAATCACTTTAGTACCAATGCAGAGGATGGATAAATTCATTGGAAAAAGTGTGAAAGCAGAGAGACCTAGAAGGGAGGTTGCGTAACTCAGGGAGAAGAAGAGCTGGGAGATAGAAAGGGAAATGGGTAGTAGTCTGTGAATAGAGGTATTTGGCACAAGAATAGATACAGGCAAGAAAATAAGTGGGGTCAGAAATAGTTTATGATCGTCAAAGCAGGTTGGAGTGTGTCAGTATTGGGTGCAAAAATGGGGCCTTGTTTGTTTTTAGATTTATTCAATTTTATATTATGTGTATGAGTTGTTTGCCTGCATATGAGTCTGTGCATCCCATGTAGGCCTGGTGCCTACACAGTCCAAAAGTCAGTGTCTGAGGACCACAATTGGAAGTACAAATGTGTGGGAGCTGCCACGTGCATATCGAGGACTGAGCCCGGTTCCTCTACAAGAGCAGCCAGTGCTCTTAAGCTCTTAACCACTGAGCCATCTCTCTCTCTCTCTCTCTCTCTCTCTCTCTCTCTCTCTCTCTCTCAAATGACCACATGTTCCACTTAGTCTCTCTCTTCCTTCATTCATTAAAAGTACAGTGAAAATCATTTGTTCTGGGACCTGAATGAGGCAGATCCTACAGAAGAATCAGAGAAATGGCATCCAAAACCACCATATGCCAGGTGCAAAGGGGTGCTACTGTAGCAAAAGCAGAGATGAAAATGTGTGATGTCAGAGCTGGAACAATGCCTCAGCAGGGAAGGACACTTGCTACTTTTCCAAGGGACCTACATTTGGTTCCCAGAACCTACTTCAGGCTGCTGTCAACCACCTGTAACTCCAGTCCCAAGGGCATCTGACATCCTCTACTGGCTTCTATAAGCCTGTATTACCATGTACATACACACAGACACACACACACACACACACACACACACACACACACATAAACACACACACACCACCACCACCCATATATATACATATATATGTATATAAATATGAAAATAAATCTTTAAGAAAATGTCTGTTTTCCAATGGAGGGGATCCTTTCATCTGGGGGCTAAGGAGGAGTGAAGGGTGGTATGACATTGGAGCAAGCCCTTGAAACTTATACTGTATCCAGACATGCAGAGATTGGCCTGCAGAACTTCTGGGCAGAAAGAAAAGCACAGATGGCTGTTGTCATGGGCTCTAGGAAAGGAAATTATCTCTTCCATTACAGTTTGGCCCAAGGAAGAGAGAGAATGGGACACAGTGAGGGATTGAGCCAAATTACATCACTAGGGTTGCTTGATGGCCTGGCCAGGAGGTGAAAGATAGAACCTCCAATTCTGGACACACGGTGAAGTTTATAAAAATAAGAACTAGAAGGCATTTTGGAATCTCTGGAGACCAATGACCGTGGGTATGCAGTGGTGACTGTGGCTCAGACGTCTCTCCTTCATGCAGACAGGTGACTGTTGTTCAACCGCTTACATTTATCATCACCTGGAGATACGAACCTACGTTTAAATCTCAGAGGAGTTTAATGCCACATAAAAGCCAGTCAGGCAATGCCCCTTTGTCTTCTCACTGACTAATTGTGAGAACCTATGCCCCTTTGGTATTTGGGGGTGGGTAGTTTACTATTCCATAACATCAAAAGATGTACAAGGAACTCCACCCCAACCCAGAGCCCCTCCTGTGTCCAATTGGATGCGGCTTTACCATCTCACAATAGGCTTCTTTCCATTGCACAGAGGTTTTTCTCTGTAAAGGTAAGGGTTATCTCCCCCCCCCCTTTTTGTTGCCTTTTTTTTTTTAATCCTAGGGAAAAAAATGAAGCTTACCTTGACGCTGAAAATGTGACCCTACTGCTCAATTGACCAATATTGTTTTCAATGTTTTGAGAACAGAAAAGGGTCCTGGGTTCTAGTTAAAGCCTCTGATCCAAGACGCAAGCATTCGCACCTTCTCCTTTTCCTTTGCCTTGCTCTAGCTTTTTGGTTGCATATTCAGTATTTTAAACTATCCTGGCGTAACTGATTCAGTTTCAGCAAAACACAACCTGATATGAGTGTGTGTTCAAACATTAAATGTCTCATCTTTCCCCCATCATCTTTGAGTGCCCATGGTATTTGTATTTAGGCACAAACAAGAAAAATTAGCAGATTACTCTTAGGACCAACAAAAAACGCAACACCCACAACATACCTCAAATATCTGGGTATATATTTTCAGCTAATCACCTTAGACTTTGCAATTCTCTTTCATTTTAAATGAACAAACACTACTATGAATAAGTTTGTAAATGTATTCTTCACCTGACATTAATTACTTTATGATATGGGCCTTCTATTTGGATAACCACCAGGTATCCTGACTAACAGGGTGAGGAAAATGGGTGATGGTAAGACAGTAATCCTACCTGTGCTTTGTAACTATGGAGATAAAATTTTTAAACTAGCGTTCTCCATGTATTTTCTCTGATGATTTTCACGGCTCAGAGAGGAGTGAGGAAATGAAACTATAACTCTACCTTAATGCACTTACATTTTCTTTTGCATTTTCCTGAGTTTCTTCAAAACCAAAACCTGCTAAGGCATTCATCGAAACAGGGAACTATACAGGGACATCATTTAGGAATCAGAACCTAACACTTTTGAGCTATCAAAGGAAACACTAGATGTCAAAACAAGCCTCTATTTTTTGAGTGAGGAAACTAAGGCAGGGCACAGCACAGAGGCCGCTCTTGAACCATACAAGTGAGGGCTGAAGCTAAGTGGGAGCCTGCCTCTTGAGTTTACATAAAGCCTCCATCAGCACAGCTGGGATAATACCACTGGGATACCTGGGAAACAACTCTTTTTTTCTGCATTTTTTGTATTAAATATTTTTACATGTACACTTTTATTATTACACATAAATATAATAAACTGCTTATAGCAAGAAGAACCATGAAACAATTAGGAATTATATAAATGTTATATTCATAGTGTTTTGGCTATTTGTAGTTGGCAGCCTTGAAGAAAACATCTTTCCTATCTTGGTGAGTCTAAAATTCTGAATGTACAGCGATATCTATCATATCTTATCTTTATCAACTTAAAACATCTATCTAGACCTAAAAACATCTTAACCCCTAAACAACTAAGCTTAGTTGTAAAACTAAACTGTCTGGTCTTCAACCCCATCAGAGACTTGAGGAAGAATATGTCCCACTGGAAACCAAAGCATCCAGCTGTCTCTTCTGTAGTCTTGGTGTTTAAAACTATCCTCCTTCAAAAGTAAAATACGATTCATTCTGATACAACACTGGCATTCCAGATCTCATTATATACTTTGTTTCCCAAGTAACTTTTTTGTTATTATCTTGACTTCCACTCCTCTTTGTATATTTGGGTTAGTGTATATTATGTTGCCTTGTTGGGTCTTTGTTATTCATCAACACTGGCATAGATCTAAAGGCATCAAATTATAAATGTTGACTTTTCTACTGGGCTAATAAAATGATAGCACATGAGTTAACAAATGTAGTTTTAATTTTATAACACATATGATAGTGTCTGCCAAGGAGATCCCTGCAAATACAAGGGAATAAAAGCATTTTAAAATGTGAAAATTAGAAGAATATGTGCTGCGTAAAGAAAGGTCAGCCAGGCTTTCTTCATGATAACAGAAAGCACTTATGCTTGGTTACCAATAGAAAAATATGTAAGTTGAAAGGCTCTCCTTCCCCCAAAGCAAATATAATGTCCTTAGGAGCAGTAATTCCTCAAGGGAGATAGGATAACTGCATTACTGATTTCTCAGTTTCTGAGCAGCAGCAATTAGATAACTCGAATCTGATGGCTATAATCCTCAAGGTTGGATCTGATTAATAAAGCGAATGATAGCCTGCTGATTCTAAAATAAAAAGCTAAATAAGTATGTGTTGCCATTTTCAGCAATAAAGTAATAAGCAGTTTGCAGTAAATGTGATTGGCATAAGCAATGTTGAAAATAATGTCAAATACATTCAGGGGGGGGCTATTGCTGTCAAATTTACAAAAACAAAATTGTATTTCCACAAATGCCTCTACAGTTTAAAGCTCCTACAATAGGTTGGCAGATATGCTAACAAATCATTTATGCCATATTTAAGTTGCACACCTAATTCCTCAATAGTAGATTTATTTCATCAAAGCATGATTGCTTCTGACAATTACTTTTATCAACTTTTATGGGATATACCAGGAAATATTTGCAGATGTGTATTACCTAATTCAAGTACAGAGGAAGGAGCTGACACAGCCGGGCAAAGTGGTAAAGCAAGAGAGAATATGGCGCCTTAAGATGTTTCCTTAGCTGGAAAATGGCTGAGATAATAATAGATGAGTACAAAGCAAAGTCCACAGAGGTTATTAAACTATACTACCAGAATATAAATCTCTTACATGACATGCTTTGTCTAGGTCTATGCGTTTTCTGGAATAATCCCAAGCCAGTGTGCTGTATGTGGATGAGCACGTCGGAAGTAGACTGTCTATTAGGAGTCACAAACTCATGAGCCCTCAGGAGCTAAGTACATAATTCCAGTGAGTGGGGTGGTCAGTGGAGACAGACAAGTAGGAACACATGTGCTGGGATTGGCTGCTGAGGGAGGCAATTATCACGGTGACAGAACTCAAGGCCAAGATTGCTAGAGGTTCTCTCATCTCAAAGAGGTAACAGAGAGTAGAGTCTTCAGTGATTGCAACTAAATGATTAAAAAACAACAACAATCATGGTGCTGCAGACCTGATTCAGAGGGCCGCCACATGTCTACCTCAAATAATGGCAAGACCAGGCCCTATATACATCCTATGTAGACTTTACCACAATAGAGTTGAGCAAATTATAGCCAAATTATTGGGGAAATAAGTTCTAAAAGCCTCAAGCTTGCCAGAGTAAACTTGAGGCTTCTAGAAGAGAGCGAATACATTTGTTGTAGTGGGAACCACTCATGGTTTCCTGTCTGCTCTCTGGTTCTCACTGCGTCAGGAAAGTGGCTGCTGTGTAAACAGGAGAGCCTGAATTCAGATCCTTGGCACTTATATAAAAAGCCACACACAGCAGGACACAACTGTAAGCCCTGCCACAATAATAGGCAAATCTCGAGAGCTCATTCAATGTCCAGCCCATCTAGCATGCTGATGGTGTTTGGGTTCAGTGAGATAGCTTGTCTCAAAAAGAACTGAGACTGGAGAGAGAAAAGAGGATGCCTGATTTTAACTTCTTGACTCCCACACATACGTGCACTGTACACACATAGGATAAAAGTACTATCTACTTCATGGATCATTATTAAGATTAAATGAGGATATGCTTTACAGGAGGTACAAAATAACTCTTATGTGTTGTTAACCTTATTATGAATCCAATGTCTATTCCCCCGATACTAATGGAAAGTTACCTTTTCAGAGCATGGGTGCTCAATATAACAGCACTGAGAAAGCAGCTGTTGAAATAAAGCTGCTGAGAAGAAAACTAACAACACTCTAAAGGCAAGAAGGTGTTTTAGAGTTGGACTGAAATAAAGAGAGTTTCAAATCAGTACCCCTTTGGACAACAAGGTAAATATCGTGGTAGGCAGGCTGGCTTGGCATGCAGTCTATTAGGTGTGATCTGGTAATGAGTGTGTAGTGGTCTGGAAAGGAGGCATCTCTGCTTTCTTCGAATTGTTGGAAAGAGACCTCTGAGCTGTGTTCTGTATTTTTTTTAGAGCCTTCAAAATCTCAGAGTGACAAATCATAGCAGGCTCCCCCAAGATCTGGCTGCATTTATTCCCCAGCCATGCTTCAGAGAGATAGCCCCTGGCTACTGTTCTCAAGCATTG
>OU015752.1:19526498-19537891 GCA_907169655.1 Acomys percivali
CTCACTACAGGTAAGGTGTGACGTAGAGATAAGTTGCCATTCTCTTTTGGACTCTGTGCATCATAATCTAGTTAGTCTCCGTAACCCAATGACAAAAAAAAAATGCCTAGAATTTTTCTTCTTTCTTTTTCTTAAGTATAATGTATGTTGTTCCCTGTTGACATAAAGAAAATTCAGTTTAGTTATCCAAGTGAGATACTTTATTTTCAATGGTATGCACATGTTGATTTATCACCAGGATTCCTGCTTCTTGCTTAGGTGTAAAATTATGACACAAATACTTTTCATTGATCACAATTGAACAGCCAATCAAGGCACAGCTTCATCTTCACAATTTCACTGCATCTTTACAATTGAGAAGAATAGTGGTTATAATGGGGACCATTATAGCTATTGTGTTTCTCTGAGAGGAATGTGGAAATGGTACTGAAGCTGGCCAAGTTATATAAATGTCTGTGGCTAAGGACGTTATGGAAAGAGTAATGTAACCTCACAGGATATAAAGATTTTTCTATAACTGATCTCACTGGAATTCCCCATTTGCCCATAAAACCTGTTGTGTCCATAGAAGATTCTGCAACAAGAGTTTTCCTTATGCTCTCATTTACACAGCCCAGAAACTAAGACTGGAAAGAGATTACCAGTTTAGCTCTTTTGTATACAAATTGAAATGGCTTCTCTTGTAGTTATGAGTTGGGGCTTTGCGTGTCAATTCCAAAGTATTTTAACTACCAGGGGTAGTGGCACACACCTGGAATCCCAGCATGGAGAGATTGAGGTGGACAGATGAAAGCTAACCTGAGCAGGGCTAGAGAGATGGCTCAGTGGTTAAGAGTACCACCTGATCTTCCAGAGGTCCTGAGTTCAATTCCCAGCAACCACATGGTGGCTCACAACCATCTATAATGTTATCTAATGCCTTCTTTGGCAAATAAATCACTCATATACAATAAACAAAATAAGTAAATCTTTAAAAAATAAAGGTTAACCTGAGCTACAAAGTGAGGCCAGTCAATACCCACAACTTGATGTTTTCTGGGACTCCATCTTGGTGTATCAGACTCCCCACTGTCAGTGAGCCCTCTGCATTTCAAGGGTACTTTTGTCTTCCTAATATAATTACCTATATATGCCTTTCTAAGTAGCTAAGTGCTTCGGCCACCTACCACGTGAACTCCTTAGGATGCATTTTCAAAACTTGTTCCCAAAGCTTAAAAAGAGCCCTTAAATCCATTCTATGCAGGAAAGAAAACAAAATTACTACATGGCAACATTTTTTAAAAGTTACTTTTATTCTTTCTGGCATTTTATTCCATATTAGAGGTGTTGGTTTTTTTTTTTTTTTTTCTCTCACCCACAAAGGGGCCAGTACACAATCTATCATTAGAATGGGCACTGGATTAAAATAGACATTCTTTTGTACCTTGGAGGACTGATATAATACAAATTTTTATCTTTGTAGATGCATGTTCGGAAGAATTCCAATTCTGAACTGTCAGGGTTCCTGTCCTAACATTACATGCTGCTTGTATTGGTACCAGATGTGGGCCAGTATACAATATCAGATGTGTAGGGCCTGGAATTCTGTTACAACTACTTGTCCACAATTCAGTATCCTTCAGTCCAAGCCAAACTCTCCTCCAGGAGCTAACTGTAAAGCTTCAAGAATTATGTTCAAGCTATGGTGATTAATTCAAGAGTGTAGCCACCTGTTTGGATCTTCCTCCGCATTTTTCATACATTTATGCTGCAAGTTGAAGCTTAGAATAATTGCAAAGACTATATTTTTTTGGAGCATCCCTTCTTCCTTCTACAAACCCTCCCTCCCCCTCCCTCTTTCCACTCCACCCTCCCTCCTTTTCTCTACTCCCTGAGACAATCACATCACAGTGATAGGATGTATTTTATTTCGGAAGACCTAACCAATCACTGCTTCAATTAAATAATTCAACACACAATATTTTTTATTATATTTTGGTTATTTCAGTGGAAATTTTCTATCCTCATACTTCAAACTCAGTGTCTACAGGAACTAGGCTAACAATTTACGTTAGTAGAGGATACGGAGTGGAGCAGGGGGAAGGCAGAGAGTAGACCCGGGATTTCTGCATTCCTGTTTAAAATTAATTGACAAATAATACAGAATTTTGAGCAAAACCCAACACCAACTGGTTTGCAAGCTTTGCATGAGTGTAGAAGACAAAACTGCTTTCTCTGCATATACAAATGAGATAGACAGACAAAATAAGGGGATAGATCTTAAGGAACATGTGATAACTGAGCAAAAAAGAAAGATATACATTCAAATTGAGGTTCACACAACAAGCAGAGCTATACAGGACTACAAATTAGAATTTGTGAGGGACTGCTATTTATTCTGGATTGAAAGGCAGACACAAAGGGAAAGGCACACCCACACAGGTGAAAATAAAGGAAGGAAAGGAAGAGATATGGTGAGAGCTAGGCTTGGTCCTGACACCCTAGGGTATGTGAACTTTACTGTGAACTAAGAGAGGGTAGAAATGGGGGTGTATGTGACAAAATCTATGGAAAGCTTCTCTCTCAGCTTTCTCCATCCAGCAAGAGTACCCTACCAGTCCTGTGATGTTATACGCAGGCCTCCAGACTACGTATGCATCTTCAAAATGATGTGATTTACCCTAATCCTGCCTCCATCACGAAGTATAAAAGACCAACCTGCAGTAGCCTCCTAAATGTCTTCCTGTCTTCAAATATCTGCCAAAATGTTTGGATCATATCAACATCCACTACAAAAAAAAAAAATCACTGCCCTATATATCTTCATTGACTAAAGGTTTTTCATTGTGACTTAGATAAATATCCATATCCTGTGAAGACTAGTTGTAGTACAAGCCTGTTCCCCATTCCAGAGCTTCCTGCCTACCTGTCAATTAGAGACCAGCCTACACTACTGCGATCCTCAATTAGAAGGAAAATAACCTAGTGAAACTCTTTAAACCTTCATATGTTTTTTTTTCCCTTTTGTCCAGAGCCTTCCTGCTAATTTTCTACTTCTGTCTGTTAACATACTAGACAATGTGGTCTTGAAGTGTAGACCACATTGTCTGTGTTATCCTCCTCCACACACTATGCTTGTGGAGCCAGACTAGAAGGTTCTGTTGTAGCCCCACCCCACCCTACCCCCACTCAAAGAGCGCCATTTTTATGCCTTCATTCAAAAGCTAATAGTTAAACCTCATGATGTCAAGTGGGGGGGGGGGGTGGTTTCCTGATCCACAGAGTGCAGATTCTGTTCAGAATGTCTGTTTTCTCCATGCTTAATATTTAACTAAACTTTACTAAGAAACTTGTATATGAGTGAGTGTGAGTATGTGCATGTGTGTGTGTGTGTGTGTGTGCATGAGTGTGTATGGGTGTGTGTGTGTGTGTGTGTGTACATATGTGCGTGTTTCCTGATAGCCTAGCTTTCTCTCCCTTTGAGGCTAAGAGATGGGTTGTTCACTGTGCACATGTGAGGCCTTTCTAGCAGACTCTTGAGGAGGAAGCTCCACTGTGGCGATGAATTGGGACTGAATTCTGAAGCAATATGGAGTCAGAAGTTTCCATTTTTAAACTCTCTCACATCTGGCTTCCTTTCTCCAATCTTCATTGGTGACATTTATGTTGACATGAAATTATACCAATAAAGTTTCTAATCCTGACACTCTGCCTATCTAACGCCCATCTTTGCAAAGACAGCTTCATCTCCTCTCATCTCTCCCAGTGAAATAAGAGTGATTCCAGCCGCATTCAGATTTCCGTTTACACCGTGCCTAAAGTACTAAATACACTCAGAGTTTTCTGACGGAAGAAAAACTGTTGACCTTCTAAATCCTTATACCCTCCACTTGGAAATAAAACGCACTGGTTAGTACATAGAAACTACTCATATTTGTGCTTGCTCTGTAGTTGACCATCAATAATTGGAAGTTCTCTGTCCCGCTGTTCAAACCTCTCAGAACTGTCAATTTTTTTTTTCTTGCAGTGGCTGTTGTTGTTTTCTTTTGTTAAAAGTCAACTCCAGGGTCTACTCCATGCTAGGCACATACTCTGCACTGAGCTACATACAACTCCAGCCCAAGCCTCGTAGATTCTCATGTCCGGTCTTGAATCTCACTTCTCAATGAGGCTCCAGAAAGCAACTGTGACCGTTGTCACATCATTCATTCCCCTGCCCTTCCCCCCCGCGCCCCCACCGCACAAGTGTCATGAGAGAAACGGGGTTGTACGTCTGTCCTTTCTCCCCAACTCCACACTCAATCACTGTTACTTCTGGCTTTCCCACAGCCAACATAACACTCCCATGGCCAGAAAACCTTTGAATTAGGGGATCTGGGTCTGCAGATTCGCCAAACCCCATGCATAGACACACTACATTTGTAATCCGTTCGTTTTTATACACTGTTTCGAAGGTCTCTCTCGCCTGCTGGGAAGTGTGTCTTGCGCAGCGCTCCCAGCCCTCGGTGTGTGGGTCCAGACAGCAGTCACTCGGTGTTAACCTATGTTCACCACTTACGTCCCTTCTCCTTCACAAAGCATGATTCTGTTCATTTCCCTTCTCAGAAGCTCCCATATTGTGGCTGGTATTTCGTTATTTACAATTCTTTCTTCCTATCTCCATTTTTGTCCTGAATTATATTTATTTATTTGACATTATACCTCTTCTCAGTTTGTAAATGATAACCTCATCTACAGAAGAAGCCGTAACTTTTTAAGCTTCCCTTCGCTTAGACTACATTTAAACAATGGTCTATTTTTTCCTTGACATGGGTGACTTAGTTTTTTTTAAAAGGCTTTAAAATAGTTTAATGCAATATTAGGTAAGACATGTTATCAATCATCAGAGTACTTCTACATTTCTTTCTGTTGAGAATTTCTTTTCAGTCAGAAAAAAAAAATAAAACATGATTAGAAATATTGCTAAGTGTCAAAATGGCATATTCCCAACTGAACAGAAATGAATGTTACATGATGCAAAACTGTATTTTATGTTTGACTAGGACTTGAAGCAGTACACCCTATGTCTTCAGTGAGTTGGTAGAAAGGTGTTCACACACCAGAGGAGAGTTATACCCCATCCTGTATTCCTCTAGGGGAAGGGAATATCGGAGACAGGGATGTGTTTAGGGCTGCAGGATGCAAAGAGCAAATTTTTCACTCCCTAATGTAAACAGGTTCAATCTAGGTATAGTATTTCCCATGGGAGCTCCCTAAATATTTTAACAAGATGAGAGCGCCGAGGACAGAAAATCCACCACTGGCTTTCTGTGCCTAGCCACAGATAAAAAATTAATTACATTTCTATAAGTTTGAGAGGCTTCCAGGTAACGACTGTTTTCTTATTTATTTATTTGTGTTTTTGAACTGCAGCAAGCCATTGAAACTGTAAACTGATGTAATGCCACCTACATTTCAGTGAAGGACCTTACTAAAATCAATGTGCTTTATCTATCCCTTCACAGATGTTCATGGGTTTGAGCATATAGGTAGTTAAGTTGATTTATTCAAGTATATATTGATATCACAAAAAAAGGTCATAAACGAGTTTTTGTTGCTGAAGAGTTTAAAGGCTTGCCATTTATTTTATTTTATTTTTTAACTGGAATTGTATTTTATACAGTGTATTTTGATCATGTTTCCACTCGCCCAGTTCCTGTTAAATTCACCCTTCCTGTCAACCCACCCAGTCTAATGTTCTTCCTATATTTTAAAAACCGAAACATTAAATCAGAAACAAAAACAAGCAACACACACACAAATTCCCACAAAAGGAAAATCAAAAGAAGAAAGCAGAAGACCAATAAAGCATGGCACTTAAATACTAGTCATTATATCAGTGACTATGAAACAGATATATATTTAAATGGAAAAAAAAATACTTTCATAAAAGAAAGCTGGACGTCACAGAGAATGATATTGAACTCTCTAGCCTCTCTTTAAAAACGAAGCTTCACGATGATTTGAGATGTTTACCTGTATATTCTGCACTCCATCCACAGCAAGGCACATGCTCCAAATATATAAATTCATTTTCCCCTGACTAGCTAGATGCTGCCTACACATTCTCTTCAATTGTGTGTGAAAATGGGCTACATGCCAGCAAGCAACTGAGCAGCTCAGTGGCTGAATGTATACTGGTATGAAATCTGAAAACACGTGGGCTGGTTCTAAAACACTTCTTTTCCCACAAACCACAAAATGGAATACTGTTATGATCACACGCTGGATGCCCACCGGGGGGTATATTTGCTTCTCAAGGCTAATGGGCGTTCATCAGCCACAGGATATGTCCCATCATCTGCACTAGCAGGTGAAGGATATTTGAAATGAGATGTGTGAATGATTGGACAAAGAAGTCTGCATTAGCATGTGAGCAATTTCTTAGTTTATGGAGGGAAAAAAAATCTACACCGAAGATTTGACATAAACAGAGAACCGCTCGGTCTGAACGTTGCTGTTGATGGGACTGATAAAAACATCTTGACGTTTGAGTCTTTTAACTGCCAGTCTATCACATGAGTGCCTCCAATGATGAGTCCGCCTGAAGAAGCTAACAAAGGAAGAAGTTACAGAGAGCCATTTTGCCTTCACTCGGGTAGGAGACAGCAATGTAACACCCACATTTCAAAGATAGGTGAGTGTTTTACACGTAACACATTTATTTGAATCTTTAAAGGACTATAAAGCAGGAAAGTAAGTTAAATGACACAAATTACATTTCCAATAAAATTACGTCTATGGGGATTTTTTTGACTACTTCTATGCTTTGAGTAAGGTTAAGTAAAATTTTAAATCAATAAATACAAATGGATACCTTCCACAGTTACACTGGGTTCAAATATCAGCTTAAATAAGTGTCGATTTGTGCTTACAATGACTGGAACTCTCTGATTCAACCTCG
Organism: Acomys percivali; assembly: GCA_907169655.1. Classification (NCBI taxonomy): domain Eukaryota; kingdom Metazoa; phylum Chordata; class Mammalia; order Rodentia; family Muridae; genus Acomys; species Acomys percivali. Next base: position 19,533,421 of record OU015752.1, read on the forward strand.
TAACTGATCAGGGGCCCACTTGTACTATGACACCAAAGAGAAATTTGCTTTTACCAACACGCTCAGGTTATCAGGATGTCTGCAGTTCCTAACCTCAAGAATCTGTGGCCTCCTGTGACAAAGGACTGGGTAAATATGACTAAGTTAATGACCCCAAAACTGGAAGATCATTTTTGACTATCCCAATGAGCCCAGTGTAACCACCAGGGTCCTTTTGAGAGAGAAGAGGGAATGTGAATAATACCCAAAGACTACATGGCTGCAATTGGAGGTGCTACTGTGGCCCTGATCCATGGGAAACAGGAAGTTTCAGAAGGAAGAAGGCAAAAGAAACAGACTTTACCCACCTGGAGCCTCCAGAAGAAACTAGGCTTACTAACACCCACATTTTGGTTCCTAAAAATTCATTTTGGACATCTAACCTCCTGAGCCTTCTGAATATAACTGTTTCCTCGAATTACTGCATCATTTGTGGTGTAGTCATGGCGCAAATAAAAGAGTAATAGAAAAAGACAAGAAGAGACTACCTACGAGGACAACATCCCCTTTCTCAGGAAAGAAGAAAGAAAAAGGAAAATAATCCATGTTAACAGGAAACTGTAATCCCAATGGCCATTAGTATGCTAGAGAAGTTCTGTATTCTAAAGTCAAAGTGATAATTTCACTAACTAGCTGTTTAGTTTACCAGGTTTTTTTTTTTTTTACATGTTTGTATTTTCAGGCAATGTAGGATACATATGGGGTATGGTGTGAAACTTCCATACATATAAACTATCTGATGGTTTAAGTGAAACTATTATATCTACAATCTTAGACAGACATGATTCCTTTGTGTTAGGAACATTCAAATCCCCTACAGGTACTTATTTTGAAACAGTCTATTAATTGTTTCCTGGCCTGGTTTTCCTACTGAGATATAGGATGTTAAAAGCTATCCTTCCCAATCCAGCAGTAGCCTCTATGCCAAGTAATGGTTTTCTCTCCATCTGTACTGCTGTACCATCTGGTAACTATTAGTTACTACTTTTTAAAGTTCAACTTTGTGTTTTCCTGAGTGTATGTACATGCACCTGTATGGGGAGATGCATGCGTACCTGTGTTCATGTAGGGTCCTGAGGATGACACAGGCTATCTTCCTCAGTGATTTCTCTACTTTTTATCTAATACCAGATCTCTCACTGAAACTGGGCCCAACAAGCCCTAGAAAATCTACTGTCTCCACCTCCTGAACATGGGTATCGCTGCCACACCTGGCTGAAAATAACTCAAGTCCTTATGCTTGTGTGGCAGGCAATTCTCTTACTGTGCCATCGCACCAGGCATGAGATCAACTTGTTAAACTTTCACCTGTAAGTTAGAAATTCAGTAGATGTCTTAGAGCATAAGGTCCTCTAGATCTATCCATGTTGGTGTAGGAGGAATGGTTGAACAATAATCTGTTTTTATATATAAACCACATTCTCTTTGTTTGCTCATCAAGTGATGGACACTCACATTGATTTCATGTCTTTGGTACTGAAAATAGAGCTGAAATAATGAAGGGACTGTAGCTACTTCTTAACATGTTGGTTTCAGTTTCTTCCTGTGCATTCTCAATAGTTCTGACTGAGGTGAGAAAGCATCTCACTGTGGTTTTTATTTGCATTTCCTTGATAATTAATAATGTTCAGAGTGTTGCCTTAGAGTTGTTGGCCTTTTGTCCCTCTTCTTCTGCTAAATGTCTCAACTCATTCAATCATTTTTAGTCATGGTTGCTGTTAACGTTGCAAATGCCACAGGCACTTGAAACATGTAGTTTTAAAGAACCATGAGCTTCCCTCTCTGTTGGTTGAATTTGATGCTGCCAGCTGGTTGCCCTGCCCTAGAGAAAGAACCCGGCCATGTCGTACCCTCTTCCATCCAGAGTCTCACTGCATGGAACCACACTAAAACCAGATTCACTCAGGTCCTATGAAGCAGTTCTTCATTGGCCCTAATAGTTATGATATGATCTTTCCCACCTTTCCATATTCCTAAAGAGCACCTGAGTGACACTTGGTGTGATTCATGCACAGAGTCTCAGGGAAAACAATCAGCAGTTCTGCCCACTCATCAAAAATGATGGGAAACACCCTACTGGAGCTTACAGGAACAAAAAAGAAGACCTGTCCTGTGGACCTTGGAAGCAACTGAGCACTTCTGATGTTTGACTAACTGCACAAAATAACAGGAATATACATTCACTTATCAATAATAATCTTAAATGTAAATAGATTAAAAACTCAAAAATTTAAAATATACAAAGATGTAAAGGATGATAAATTAGACCCCAAACCCATACTATGTACAAGAACTACACTCTGGTAAAAAAAAAAAACAATTAGGCAAAAATACCTTAAAACCAAAACTATAAAAAATTCAGAAAAGTGACTTAGTGTCTCTGGTTTTATGTTGAGGTCTTTAATCCACTTGGATTTGAGTTTTGTGCAAGGTGACAAATATAGGTCCAGTTGCATTTTTTTACACATAGACCTCCAGTTAGATCAGCACCATTTGTTGAAGATGCTATCCTTTTTCCATTGAATGGATTTGGCTTCTTTGTCAAAAATCAAGTGACCATATGTGTGTGGATTCATATCTGGGTCTTCGATTCGATTCCACTGATCAACCAGCCTGATGCTGTGCCAGTACCATGCTGTTTTAATTACTATTGCTTTATAGTACAGTTTGAGCTCAGGTATGGAGATTCCTCCGGAGCACCTTTTATTGTACAGGATTGTTTTAGCTATTCTGGGTTTTTTGTTTTTCCATATGACGTTCAGAATTGAACTTTCAATGTTTTTAAAATAATTGTGTAGGTATTTTGATAGGGATTACATTGAATCTGTAGATTGCTTTTGGTAGGATGGCCATTGGAAACAGCCTAAGTGTCCCTCAGTAGAAGAATGGATAAAGAAACTGTGGTACATATACACTATGGAATACTACTCAGCTATTAAAAACAAGGAATTCCCAAAATTTGTGGACAAATGGATTGAGCTAGAAATGATCATAATGAATGAGTTAACCCAGAAGCAGAAAGACTCAAACGGTATATACTCACTTATATCTGCATCCTAGCCCAAGGGGCATGTCCCATGAAAGCCTTCACTTACCAGGAAACTGGGACAGAGGGGAGGACATCCTATTGGGACTCTAGATGAGAGAAGAATGGGAGAATAGCAAAGTAGAAGGATCCAGAGGGTCCTAGAAACCTACAAGCAGAACATTATAAAAGGCAGATTTGGTTCAGGGGTCCCGCTCAAACTAAGGCACCAGCCAAGGACAATACAGGCGGTAAACTTTAAACCCCTAGCCAGATCTAGCCAATGGACAGAACATTCTCCACAGTTGAGTGGAGAGTGGGGTATGACTTTCACACGAACTCTGGTGCCTCATATTTGACCATGTCCCCTGGAGGGGGAGGCCTGGTGGCACTCAGAGGAAGGATAGCAGGTTACCAAGAAGAGACTTGATACCCTATGAGCATATACAGGGGGAGGAAATCCCCCTCAGGAACAGTCCTAGAGGAGGGGAATAAGGGGAAAATGGGAGGGAGGGAAGAATGGGAGGATACAAGGGATGGGATAACCATTGAGATGTAACAAGAATACATTAATAAAAAATTAAAAAAAAATAAAAAGAAAAAAATTTCAGAAAAGGTTAATATGTAATAATAATGATGATGATGATGATGATGATGATGATGATGATGATGATGATGATAATGAATCAATGAAAGAAGGGATAATAATAATGCTGACATATATAGGTATTCATATAGGAACGATCAATTTTATAATGTAAGCCCTGGATCTAAAAGGAGGCATGGAATTTAATATAACTACAGTGGACAGTATCAGCACCACCTTTCAGACATAGACAGATCATCCCAAGCAAAGCATCAACAAGGAACCTCAGAGCAAACTATCCTGCAAGTCAATTGGACCTAATTGGCATTAGAGGATATCTCACTCAGCACTATAGTGAATGCTTCCTTCTCATCAGTCCCTGATAAACCGTATAATATGACACAAAATTAACCAAACAAATACATCTCAGCAAACTAAACACAACTGGATTCATAGCACACATTATTTTTTCTGGCCACAATGGGAAAAAAAAACACGGAAATTATAAATCAGCAGCAAGAACTTCAGCAACTGCGGAGACAGGTGGAGATTAGTCAACATTCTCTTAAATAACCAATAGGTCAATGGGGAAATTGAAAAGGAAATGAATATTTTCCTTGAAAGAAATGAAAACACAAACTCAATGTACCAAAAGCTGTGCAATCTAGCAAAAGCCAGTCCTGGGGGAGATTAATAGTAATGCCATAAGTTTCTTTATGAAAAATAAAAATTTTCAAATAACTTAAAAGGGAAGGAACTGAACAGATGTGTATAACACACACACACACACACACACACACACACACACACACACACACACA
>OU015752.1:19542053-19554936 GCA_907169655.1 Acomys percivali
GAAGGAAGGAAGGAAGGAAGGAAGGAAGGAAGGAAGGAAGGAAGGAAGGAAGGAAAACAAAAAGAAAGCCAGTCCACTATCCTTCAACCACATTCAAAATTAAACTCAAGATGAAGCAAAGACCTAAGTGTAAATCACAAAAGTGTTAAAAGACAGTTCAAGGGAAGTGATTAGGGATATTACTGTGTGAAAGATTTAAACATAAGACTCCCACAAATCACAGCAAACAATATGAAAAGTTGACCAAACTGCTTCACATCTATCTAAAAGAAGCCATTATTAACAAGATGTAGAAAGAAGTGTGCTGAAGAGTGGCAGAGAATGGTCACTCACTATGCTCCTGACTGGCTTTCAAATTTTAGACCACTTATTGTTTCCCCGCCCAGTGAGATTCCCATTGGCTCATGGTCTATCTCAAGTGATGAAACAGTTGGCTACTTTGCATTCAGCACCCTTCTTTACAAGGCCATTGTGTGTTTCCAATCTCTGCAACATTCCCACTGTACCCTGATACTCAGCCTCAAATAATCCCATGGGATAGCTGCTGTTTCCTCCTTAATTTTGTCCTTTGTTGGGGAGGCTGGAGCAGAGACCACCTGGAGTAATCCACATTGCGCGGCACCTACTTACTAGTTACTTGACTTTAGACACTTTTTTTCCTCTTCTTTTTTTCTTTCTTCTTCTTTCGGTTGATGTGTTCTTCTCTCATAAGATACATCCTTTCCACAGCCTCTCCTCTTAACTTCTGGTTCTCAGTATCTGAAGCTGTGAAATGGGACTAACAATACCTTCTATGTAAGCCTGTTGGACAAGGCGGTCTTCTAACACCAGCCTAGTATGTGCAGCATCTGGTGCCTAGTGACAAATGACTGAACCTGACACATTTTCCTCTTGCTTTAAAAAGTCAAGATTATTAAGCTTCTCCTTCATAGCTTCTGTATTTCAAGGAAGTCAGTGTCTGTTTGTATAGTAATAGGTTATCAATTAACAAATGTTTTCATAGATTACTATTTACATCTGCCACTGCACTTCGGCAGTTAAGAACAAAAGTGTTTTGCTACCCAACCTCTAGCCACTGCATGGTAAAAAGAATCATACCTATAAACTAATAAATTATGAATGGGAAGGATCAGATGTAAAATCAAGGACTTCTGAGGTCACAGAGAACAGAATCATGATTCTAATCATGATCTCTAATTGTCACTCAGAGACGGTGACAATTTAAGCGGGCCTTGGAGTAGCAGCATTCACTTTCCCATGCAAATTTTGCTTGAGGGAGTCTGGAGCTGAAAGGATAGTATATGTTGACTGTCCTTAATGGGAAAAGCCAACATGCTGTGAAATCTGAATGCTCAGAAAAATTCAGACACGGGGGTATTTTGGAGTTCAGATTACTTATGCTACTGATCAGTAAACTTTATCCCAAATATTATACAAGATCAGGAGCCGAGGCTGCCCAGGAATGAGCAAAGGGTCTCAAATGGTTGTAGGGAGACAGCCAGATTTTATAGCTTGGTTGACCAAACAGAAGCAACAATATGTAGAGAGACTGCTAGAGGCAAGATGAGTTATGAGAAAAGAGGGTGTTGGAGGAAAACGTGTCCAAATTTGGATGAGTTGGTTTTTGGGAGCCTGGCAGAAGTGCCATATGGGACATGCAGCAAGCCGCTAAGGAATTTGGAGACGATTGAATTATTTCAACTCAAGGGATATGTCTGCCAAACCAAATGTCCTTCCTATAACGATATGAATATGTACCACAGGATATTTTAGAGATAACAACCTTGAAAATTGAAATAATCACTTGAAAGGCTATTTTTCTATCCTAAGTGTTGAATACCTTACTCTCTAACCAATGTTACTTATACATCCTGTGAGCACATTGCACAATCTCTCAGCTACTCTCGTTATATCTACCTGTTTTGGAGAGCATTAGAAATGTACCATGTAGCTCTTGTCAATTAAGCCACCACAGAAGTGATAATTAAAGCTTTATCTTTCTAGATATACTGCTTCCAAAACTGTGAAAACTCTTCCCCCAAAGTTTGAAGAGTTTTGAAAGGACTTTTTTAATCAAGAAAGTGTGTTCTATATTAACAGGATTGTTGAAACCCCTGGTTTTATAGTTCAGACTATCCATACAATGGTTTTGCAAAACCAGGAAACCAGATGGAGCACACAAACATGAATATTTAATGCATAAGAAAAACACTTGCTTTTGATTGATTTTCTTCTTTCTTTCTGTTTTAAAAAAATATTTGGCTAGAGTATTTTGGTTTTGCTTTAGCTTTGTGAGTCACCTTACTGTTGACTGGAAAGCCTTAACCAAAATGACACAGATAAGACCTGAGAGTTAGAATAATTAAATGTATCATAGGAAACTTATAGACTGTGGCCCAGCTAATTCAACAATGGCTGCCTGTGAATGGAAAGTCTAAGGATCTACTTGCTCACTGCACAAGGCTAGATGTCTCAGCTAGACCTCAGTATGCACTGCAATCTTGAATTAGTAGGCTTTGATGCCAGTGAAAGACTGGACTTGCTAACAAGGTGAGAACAATCAGGCAAAGAGCAAGATGTCCTTTTCCATATCCTTATACAGGTTTTCAGCAAAAGGTGTGGTCCAGATTAGAGGTGGATTTAAAAGACCCAGATGAAAGGCGTGTCTTCCATCCTCAAAGATCTAGAATAGAAGTAGATCTTCCCACTTCAAATGAACCAAACAATTCTCACAGGTGTGCCCCTCTGTTTTTGGATTTCAGTCAATTCCAGATGTAGTCACATTGACAGCTAAGATAGTCATCACCACAGCCATTTTGTACAGAGGACAGCATTTTGCAGCACTCCTCACCATCCTCTGTCACTTACATTTTTTTCTCTTCCCTCTTCAAGATGTTTCCTGAGCCTATGGGATGGGGGGCGAGTTAATATAAATTCTAATCTATAGCTAAGCACACGTAGTCACTTACTCCCAGCACTTTGAACCTCAATGCATCTCTGCATCTACCACTACCCACTGCAAAAAGAAGTTTCTCTGACCAAGGTTGAGAGCATCGCAAATTTATGGATCAAACTATAAATAGAATATAATTTGACATCATTGCTATTTCGAAAAATAACATCAAAATAGGTTCTACTTTCAGACCTAAGAGTTCCCTAGTCATGTTTTGTGACTATGTTTACAGTCCCAGGCATGAATTGCCTCCTATGACAAGCCTCAAGTCCAATCAAAAGAGGTGGTAATTATACCCATAAACAGTCTTGCCACTATTGCACCAATGGGAACACCTTGCTTACTAGATTGGTAGCATCTGGATAAGACCATTGATATAGTATCTCCTATATTGTTCCTGCTAACACTATGAAAGCTATCCATCATGGAAGGTTTCCTGGTCAGTTCAAGACTGAATTTTCTATACCCTGCAATCAAAGTGTATGTTATCGTCATCAAAAAGGTCTTAACATCCAATCACAGCAATCACAGCAGATAACCAAGAGCAGTGATAACAGCCTGTATTGTTTTGAGTGCCTCTGGGACCTGTCTGACTAATATATTGTAGAGAGGTCGCCCATGCCTGACAATGAGATTTTCATTTAGAAACCCATATCTTCTGGGAGCAGAAGATTCACTAATGTGAATCACTTCTGATCAAACTGTATAAAGAACCAATTTTAATTAGCTTGTAAACTAGTAGTACCCCAAAGATGTCTTAATATTAAACCACTCCTGGTTCTCTTTCCTGTACCTCCTGCCCCAAACCACACTTTACCGCTCCATGTTCCCTCTGTGCTTTCATTTCACAGAAGATTTACTATCTTCCTTTTAAGGTATTGTTTGCTTGGATTGCAAGATCATAGATTCCTAACTGGCTTCCTTCTGCACACTTCATTTGGTTAAGCCTTCCCCTGGGCTCTCGTCTCCCCATTCTTGTCTCTGTACTTCCTGTTCCTGACCCTAGTATTTCCGCTTTCTACTTCTGTGTTAGCTGTTTCCTCTTAAACCTACACCAATGCCCAAAATTTAGTTACCTAGATGTCACATGTACTTCACATTAAACTCACATAGCAAAATATTTGAATCTGGGACTCTCCTACGAAAGACAACATGTGATCTTTGTCTTTGGGGCCTGACTATCTATACTTTTAAAGTTCCATCAATATACGTGCAAATTTACAGATTAATAATGTCTCATTTTGTGTGTGTGTGTGTGTGTGTGTGTGTATTTATCACATTTTATTATTTATTCATCAGTTGGTGAAGATCTATGATAATGCTCTCCCTAGTTATTGTGAATAGAGTAGCACTCAATATGGATATAGTAAGATATGAAATTCTTTAGGTACATTACCCAGGAGTGATCTAGAGAGATCTCTTTCTAGTTTCAGGGAAGAGACCTTCTTGAACAGTTTCCAGAGTGACTGCACTAATTTATTCTTCTCCAACAATGCATAAGGCTGTCCCTTTTTGTTGTCATGGTCATTCCTGAATATGGTCAGTCTACCTGGCGTGAGATAGAATGTTAAAATACATTTTATCATATAGAACAATTGGGGTTTCTTCTTAGTGTTTACTGGATACTTGCATTCCTTTAGAGAGCTTTGTTTTCAGTTCAAAAGCTTGTTTTTAAATCACGCTGTTTGTTTCCCTAGTGCTCAGCTTTTCAAGCTCTTTATATACTTTATACACTAATTTGATGTGTAGCTAGAGCAGAATTTCTCCCATTCTATGAGATGCCTCTTCACTATGGCCATTTCCTTTGCTGTATAGAATCTTTGTGGTCCTGGTATATCATTTAGGCTTGAAGCAAATCTGTATATTTTTTTTGGTAGGGTGGCCATTTTCACAATATTAATCCTGCCAGTCCATGAGCAGAAGACATCTTTCCATCTGCTATGTTTCCTCAATATTTTTATTGTCTTAAATTCTTCAGTGAATAGAACTAAACCTTTGAGAAAATCCACATCCATTCATTATAAAAAGCATGAAAAGGTTTTGACAAAGGAACATACCTAACTCAATAAAGGCTATATGCATCAAAACCAGAGCCAACATAGTGATAAATGCAGGAAACCTCAACTGTTCCCATTTAAATCAGGAACAAATCATGGGTGTCCATTCTCTTCATTCTTATTCAAGTTGATGTTTGAAATCCTAGCCAGAGCAATTATATAAGAGAAGGAAATAAAAGGGGAACAAATAGAAATCAAAATATTCCTGATTGAAGATAATATGATTTTATTCATATGAAACTCTAAAGATACTAAAAAACACTTACTACTAATAAATATCAATCTTAAGTGGAAAGATAGAAAACTAACATACAAAATTCAGTAGCCTACTTATGTATCAATAACAAATGGACTGAAAAGAAATCATAGGATCACATTCTTTCACAGTACCTGCAAACAATTTTTAAAAAATGCCTGAGAATAAAGCTAGTTAAGGAAATAAAAGAACACTGTTTTTAGGTTTTTCTCTGTGTTAGCTTTGGCTATCTTGGACTTGCTTTTGTAGACTAGACTGGCCTTGAACTCACAGTAATCCACCTGCCTCTTCTCCTGTGTGCTGGGATTAGAGGCGTGCGTAAGCATGGAGCAGAACTTGGTTCACCATGATCAGTGTTGGGATGTCCATGATACACAGAACTATATTTCCTGGTCTCCCAAATCAAGAAGATGTTTACCAAAAAGAGGACTAGGGAGTATTTAGAAACAAAAAGACATATTTTAAGTAGATATTTTATAGATAATTTTTCCTAAGTATAAAGTATATGCAAATACAATTATGATATGGCTTGTAAAATGAGACTCATATACAATATACAAAGGAAAAAAATAAATAAAAGTGTCTCTACTTTCAAACTAAGCAATTAAGACCCTGCAACATCCAGAATGAGAAGAGAAGCAGAAAATAGAGGAAAGAGAAAACAATGGAAGGATGAATAATAAATGAAACTAAAATTTTGACAAATTTAGAAAGGTTGAACAAAAAGAAGAAGATTTGGTAAAAATTACAAACTTGTGTGAGTCAAGTGAAAAGTAGAGAGAGTAGAAAGTAAAATTGAGTGTTGGGAAGATATGCCACATAAGGTAAATCCTTTCGAGATCATGTTTAAGAAAGCAGGACAAAAGAAGACAGAAATGTCTGGTGAAGGTTAGAAATAAAAAATAAGCAAAAGGAGAGCAGAGGCTGGGTTACAAACGCGCTAAAGTACGCCACACACTGTCACTGGCACTCACCTGAAGGTTCCCAAGAAGAGAATGAAATACACACAAATGAAATGACATCCTTGACCCACCCCACCCCATCCCCGCCCCACCCGACTCCCCCTGCAATGCGGGAAACTTCTTTACTGAGGACATTAGAAAAGTCCAGCCTTCTTTATTTTGTGAACCACTTCGCTGGTACTGTTCTAAGCATGGGCATTCTTGCCTACCGTTACGTGGGACAGAGAACCTTCATTCTCTAAGAACTCCATGAAGAGCTCCACGGAAGATAGAGGTTGCTGAGTCAGAATATTCAGAAACTCAGATTCAGAAAATCTAAGTTAAGAACCAAATTGGTCTCATTTGTACGCTTTTGAATATGTGTCTCCGAGCCAAAAGTAAGGCTTCAGAAACATTACAACTGTGAAAAACAAACCTGCGAAAACCAGTCTTTTGCAAGCTCTTCCTCAGTGCAGCATGCTTGACACAGCTACTAGAGTGAAAGAGCATCCGTGTGCAGAGATTAAAATGTGTCTCCATAAATGTGTTCCTATAAACTTAGGGCTCAATCAGAATCCGTTCATTCATGTCGTTCCCTTGATTTGCACCATCATCATTTCTCAGATGACTTGTTTTCAGTGCATTTTTGCTTTCCTCGGAGTGATGATGCCTGCTAGTGTTTCTGTTCCAAATTTCTCTAATGCCCTTGCACGCATATGCAATATTTACTGACCTCACACAGCTGGCTTCTCCCACCTCAGAGTGTTCCATATCTCCCCCACCCCCACCGTTCTACAGTCTTCAAATAGCAAGTCACATACAGACCAAGAGAAATCAACCCACACTGTCCTGCTTATTCACCATTCATCACACCTGGAATTTTTGTTTAATTTTGTGTTTGTTTCTTAAAGAGCCTCTGTAGACCAGGCTGACCCCAAAGGTCAAGATTATGAAATGAGCTACCTACCATTCATTGGCTTGCTTTTCTTCTAAAGTACTGTTGAGTTGTTTTCAAGTCAAACTGAATCTGGTCCTGTCTTTATGGTCTTAGATAACTCATTTAGCTTCTTGAATCTTCAGCTTCTTCATCTAAGGAAGACAGATAATGAAGTGTAATCTTCATTAGGTTCATCTGATAACTAAAGCTTAAATGAGCAATATATGTCAAAGTAGCATAGAAACCCTGACCATACCCACTGTGTGTCTAGCTGCCTGTCTTAGTTACTTTTCCAATGCTGTGAAGAAACACTATAACCAAGACACCTTATAGAAGAAAGGGTTTACTGGAGGCTTAGGGTTTCAGAAGGTAAGTCATTACCACCGTGGTGGGAACATGACAACATGGCTCTGAAGCAATAGCTAAGAGCTTATATCTTGAGACAACAACCACATGACAAAGAAAGCAAAAGGGGGAGGAGAAAGATAGAGAGAAAAAGATAGAGACATCAACAGAGAGAGCCTCAGCACTGAACCACTCCCCCCCACCCCCCACCCTCCCCAGCCCTACCCCCTCACTCCGTCACCCCCGCCAGTGTCACACTTCCTCTAACAAAGCCACACCTCTTAATCCTTCCTAAACAGCTCCACCAATGGGGATGAACCATTCAAATAAATGAGCCCACGGGATTTATTCTCATTCAAATCACCACAGAGGTTTTATCCTAATGGCACTTAAGCAATTGCATGTCTCAGATGGAATCCATTCTCTTCCACATAAACTGGGTCAGTTTTGTAGATGTCATATCTCAATTCCTGGCTATATTATTAAGCTTTTGTCTTCGTTGCTGCCAGCATCTCAAGAGAGTATGTCACTACTTACTGCCAGTCAGAGAAAAGGTCAAAAGCCCAGCATATGAAAGGTCTACTATTTTTACGCAATTATAAAGTTGAAAATCCATAAGTCAACCTTCATGCTGCTGAGCTGTGATGCTTGGATATTGTCTGATTTGGGTGTACAGTATCATAAGAAGGTGGCTCAACGTATGTCCTAACTCTGAGATGGCTATGTCAGTTGCCTTCCAGACATACAGGTAAAATGGTCTCCAGCATCATTCTAGTGGCTTACTTAAAGGATGATTTGGCCTTGTTTTGGCAAGAGGATCAAACAATTAAAAAGAAGTTTTCTTCCTTTAAAATAGGAAACACTTTTTTTCCTCAGAATTTGGGCTGTTCTCATTTCAGCACATACTCTGACAATAGATTAAGTACTGAAAATGTCATTATGTGGTTGGTCTTAATGATTACGGATAATAAGTATGTTGAACTTCACAGCAATAGTAATTCAGGACAAAACTGCACTCTCCCCATCAACACCAGTTTCAGCAGAATCATTTTCTTTACCCATGTGCCATTGCTCACGAAAGCTAAATATTTGCAGGGAGGGCATGCACTCCCATAGTGAAAGCACACCACTATAAATGTTTCCATGTCCTAATGGGGACCTTGGGGGGTTGTTCCAAGAAACAATATCCCTTTCTCATGTACTACACACAGAAAGTGGATGTTGGAGCCTTTTTATTGTTCGCTTATGTTTTCCTTGAATGTTGGTGTCAGCACATGAGGCTCTGTAGATCAGATATTCCCTTATGTGTTTTATATCATTGCCTTCTTCATCATTCCAACTTATAGGCTATTTAAAACTTCTTAGACACAATCTGCATTGCAAAAATAACCATGTGTAAGTGTATACTTTAAAAGTAAAAAATTTAAAGTGTGTACGGTGTATTTTAAATACAAATAGAATATGTCATCCCAGTACTGTCTTCCTTTCTTTCAGTTTTCCAGAGCTGGTTGGCTCTGCTTCTCATTCAGGTAGAATTGTCCCAGAGGATTGTCAAGTGCGTGACTCTGTCCAGCTGTGGACAGCACTGCTCCTTACTCTGACTCCAGATATGTTTTATGTAGTTCTCCTCTGCAGTCTCCAGTGGTGGACAGGCTGGGCCTCCCACTGTTCTCTGATCGCATCCTCTGTTCTCCTGCCTTGATTGTGTTCATCACTACATCTCAATGAGCCCACTGACAACGATTCCTTTTCCTCTAGTACACTCCTCCAGATTTAACCAACCAAGGAGGTTTTGTGCTCTACAAAACCTTGCAAGATGGCGCTAGAGCAATGTTTCTCAACCTGTGAGTCACAACCCCTTCAGGAAGGGTTGAATAACCTTTTTACAGGGGTCACCTAAAGTTTTATCCATCATAACAGATTACAATTTATAACAGTAGCAAAATCACAATTAAGAAGTAGCAATAAAAATAATTCTACAGGCAGAGTCGATGGCTGCACTCTGCCAAGTCAGGGTAAGCAAGTCCTCAATAGTTCCTGCCCTGCAAACAAGTCTGGCAAAAATATTAGGCCAAAAAGCTGAAGATGAGTCTCCAATGTCATAAAGTGTATTGGGTGACTGGTCAGGAAGTAAACTGTCTTAAGTCAATTTGTACATTTTGGAAGATGTAACCCACACTGCTGGTTCATTCAGGAATTTAAGTTTTATTCCTTCTCAAATCTCTGGGGGACATTGAAGACAAGACAGTATAGTTTTACAACCAAGTTTAGTTGATTAGGGGACAAGATCGTTTTAGATCAAGATAAAGAAGTTAAGCTATTAGAGTTGAGATAGGATAGGTATTGAATCTCATTCAGAGATCTAGACCCAACAAGACAGGAAGAACACTTACTTCAAACAAGACGAATGCAAATGGCCAAGTCACTATGAATGTAACATGTATAGAACTCATTATTCTCATTATTGTCACATGGTTCTCCCTGATGTATGTAGTTTGTCTTATACATGTGTAATAAGATAAAAGTATTTTTAAAATGTGTGATTAAGGGGTCACCACAACATGAAGAACTGTATTAAAGGGCCACAGTGTTAGGAAGGTTGAGAACCACTTTTCTAGGGGGCAAAAAAACAAAAAACAAAAAACTCTTTCCTTCTTTTGAATCCCTTTTCTTTTTTGTCACAGTTCTCTCTGTACATCTCAGTCTGTATGCAAACCCTGAAGGCTCAGCTCAGCCTTAATTCATCATTAAAACTTCCCAATACCTACAAGAGTGCTTACTTAAATCTAGGGAACACTGAGAAATATTTACAAATTAAGGGAATGAATGAATTTGTAGCACAGTCCATCTGTTTGCAAATATAGCCTTAGCATATGTGTCTATAAGTGGTTTCTGCACGAGAGAGACTTAACCAGCTTCTCTAAGACCTTAAATAGCTACCATGGTTATGTGTATTGAAAGAGCCATAACTTAAGGAAATCTTCAGTAGGAGGTGATTATAATAAGATCCATCTATAAGAGCCTCCTCCATTTAAATTATTCGAATAATTTGGTTCAAGCATCTATTAACACTGGTAGTAACTCTTACACACCTTGTATTTGAGTTTCCTTAAAGGCTACTCTAATAGGCTCAACTTCTCTGGTTCTGTTCCCAGTCCCTCACATATTACGTGTTCCTACCTCCCTTACCAAGAGAGTCTTTGGAAGAATGGGGTCATGGCAGATATTCCTGATAATATTTCAAGGGCACCAAAAACATTTTATGTGTCTCATTACCCAAGGAGAGCCAAAATAACAGGTAGGGTTTGATCTGGTAAGCGAACAGGTGACCAGAAAAAACAAACTTTTATTTTTAAAGTTGCAAATGTAATTTTATGGGGCTGTTCCACCCAGCCCGAGTGTTGGATAATTTGGATCTTTCCCACACCCTCCTCTACTTCTGGCTCATCTCCAAATTTACTTGATAGTAGACGCTTGCTTACACAGTGAGATAAAATCCCAAGGCAGATAAAGGAAAGAGAAAAATCACTTGCCTACCTAAATGTTTTAATAATGAGTTTATACCCATTTCTTTCTTTTTATATGTTAAAGTTCTCAAACCAAAAGACAGAAATCTAACTCTCTCTCTTTACTTGGCATGTGAGATATAAAAAGAAGGTGTAAATGTTATATTTCATGGTAGGTTTGTAAAGAAAAGATTTCTTTAGGGAAGAAATTAGTATTATTATTTTTAGTAATATTCATGTTAAAATTCAAAATTGAATATAGTTGGTAAATATGCCCTTTAGAAAAAATAAATGAATGCCTTATCTACCAAACTTGCCTAGCCAATCTCCTTATTATTCAGAATAAAGTATATATGTGTGTGTGTGTGGAACATAATTATGTTCATGTGTGTGTGTGTGTGTGTGTGTGTGTGTGTGTGTGTGTATCACATAGTTTTCCCACTAATTCTATAAACCAAGAGATTAGAATGTCCTTGTCCTTGCTGACTATGAACTACATAAAAAAATATGTATGAATGTCCTATGAAGTGAAAATGCTCATGTTTTAAATGCACTTTCTCAGTGTAAATCATCTGCTTTTGGCAACTGTGGAAGCTACATTTGTCAGGACTGAGGAGGGCCTAGTTTTTCCATTTTCCACATGAAGAGGCATAAAGGAGCAGCACCAGTTTTATACAATTGAAGGAAAGATATTTCTCCAGGATCAATGGAAAGTTAGCTATCCCAGCATTCTTAGATTTGATTAAAGTGTCTGGCATACAATTAAATATAAATCGCAAGGCGGTGAGTATATCGTCTTTAAAGAAAGCATCCTGGAAATGCGAGGGATGGTTTACCAGAGGGAGAAGTGATGAGCATTTTGTTGCTTGCAGGTAATATCCAGAGTATGAAATGGAGCATGAGCCTGGCTGTCTGCAGAGTGCCAAGCACTTCCATTGGAAGCCATGAGCAAAGCTGGCAACCGAATGCCTTGTTTGGCTAACGTTTTACACCGGTGACTACTTTCTATAGCCAGAGCTCAGATAGATAGGAAATACTGGATGCAAGAATCGATTTTCCCAGGATAGACCTTAATTACCTACCCGCCTTGCCGTCTATCTCTGTCTCCCTCTGCTTCCTTCTCCCCGTTTGTTGTTATTTTGGTCCTTCTGTCTCCTCTGAAAAGTCATCAGAAGAGAGCTCCCACTGAAGTACATGAGCCACTCACATTGACACCCTCC
Source organism: Acomys percivali (assembly GCA_907169655.1). Taxonomy (NCBI): domain Eukaryota; kingdom Metazoa; phylum Chordata; class Mammalia; order Rodentia; family Muridae; genus Acomys; species Acomys percivali. The sequence goes on from OU015752.1 coordinate 19,554,269, forward strand.
CCCCCATATTAAAAAAATGGCCTTTTTGAAGTAACTTCAAAACTATCCTTTCAATCAGAAATTTGCTTTTTGAGTAGGAGTTATAAAGGCATCAAGAGGAAAATAGTCACTTAGATCTCTGTTTTGATTGGCTGAGCCCTTTTAAATAATTTATAGACGACTGTAATCACAATATTTCTTGCCTGATGAGCTTCTACACCAGAATCAATGATGGGGAAAAAAACCAATACACTAAGTTGTTGCTAGCAACCCCTGAGGGAAACGTTTCTCTACCAAGACATCCTTACTAGAACTATTGGAGGTCTGGAAACGTAACAAAAATTTTTTGAAATTATGAAGCCACTGAAGGAAACTTTTGCTTGTAATCACCGCCGTCTCTTTCACAGCATGACTCGATGACAGCTTGATAGGTTTATTGCAGCTGGCATTGGATTGCTTTGGCTCGCTAAATGGCAGCTATCTCATATGCCCTTGATTGTGCTCAAATTAATCAAAGGCTTTTGAAGTGATGGCTTTTGTGTGCAGGGGGAAGAAGCACCGTTTTGAAGAGTGTTGTTGCATCTTACAAAAAAAAGATGCAGAGATATGAAGAGATGTGAAAGGAGAGCCCCCGCTGCGTTGCTTGGTCTCAGGAAAGACCGGGCTTTTTCATAGTTTTCTAATAACAC
>OU015752.1:19580184-19607976 GCA_907169655.1 Acomys percivali
AATAATAATAATAATATTCAAAAGAAATAAGAGATCCAACTTAGGAAAAATAAATATTTGCCTAACTAAAGTTATGCTTAGGGGAGCACAAATGGAATGCAAATTTGGAGCCCTTGTCATCTATCATGAATTCTAGCCCATGTTCAGAGGCCCACTGTGCACATCAAATACAATGTCCATTAAGATATATTTGAGAGTATCTAAAGCTGTGCATCTCAGGACACTTCTTCTCCATGCATAATGAATGTCTGACCAATAGATTTAAAATGACTTTCAGGGATTTACTCTTTGTTTTTACAGCCAAAAGCTAAAACTTGAACTTTTTTGTTACCTAGGGTGAGGTTCTAATGAGATAGTTATTGAAGCTGTAGTGATGCACAAAATTTTGTATAAAAGACATTTTTTTAGAGCCAAGAGTTTTGTTTTGTTTTAATTCCAGTAATTGAGGCCATGATAGTTAAAGTGTAAATCAGAATGCCTAACAAGGACTGACACTCCCACAACAGCAAAATGGCTCCCCCACCTCAGAGGTGATAGGAGCGTGCGTGAGTGTGTTCGTGATTATGCGCTTGCATGCATACGTGTGTGCGTGGTGGTTATTTCAGTGATCTCCCTATGGACTGTCATATAACCTTTGAAAACTTTCCATTGATATACACGCTGCTCTATTATTGTCAACTTGATCCAAACAGAGGCTTATGTGGGAAGAGGGAACCTCAACTGAGGAATTGACTCAACAAGACTGGCTTGATGGTGTTTTGAAGGCGTGTTTGTGGGGTATTTTCTTGATTAATGATTAACATAGAAGAGCCCACCTCACTGGGATGCTGGGCAGGTGGTCCAGGGCTGGGACTGAAAGGCAGCTGCGCAAGCCAGAGGAAGCAAGCCAGTAAGCATGATCCCTCCAGTGCCTGCTTAACTTCCTGCCTTGTCTTCCCTTAAGGATGGCCCTGTAAGCCAAATAAATCCTTTCATTCCACATAACTCTGGGTCCATGTTTTATCACCTTAAGAGGAAGCAAACTAGAAGACTGTGTAGTCACTGTAAGGAGTGCTGGGGCTCATGAAGAGATTTTTCTATCAAATATGATCCATGCTTTGACCATACCCATTCCTATACATCTTGCATTCCCAGCCTCCTCTCCTGCCAGCCATCTTCCTTCCTCTAGATGTTCTCACTGCTTCGTTACTATGTGTGCACATGTATGCGTGACCATGTGCAACATGCAGGGATGCATGCCCACAGAGTAATGTAAGTTATCTTTCTCTAGAACTCTCCACTTTATTTTATTTCTTTTTTTAAATTAATTTTATTTATTCACTTTACTTCCTGATCACAGCCCCTTACCCTCTGTACTCCCACTCCCACTCTCCCACCCTCTTCCCTCTTGCTGCCTCCCATCCTAACCCACCCTGGCACATCAAATCAGATCTGGACTAAGCGCATCCTCCTTCACTGAGGCCAGACAAGGCAGCCCAGCTAGAGGAAAGTGATCCAAAAGCAGGCAACAGAGTCTGTGCCAGAGACAGCCTTCACTCCACTTGCTAGGGAACCCACATGAAGACCAAGCTGCCCATCAGTTGCATACGTGTTTCAGGAGCCTAGGTCCAGCCCATGCATGTTCTTTGGTTGGTGCTTCAGGCTTTATGAGTGCCCATGGGCCTAGTTTACTTGACTCTGTTGGACTTCCATTGGACTCTGTTGGGTTCTTTATTATTAAAGGTTTCATTTTTAATGCTCCTGGATATTTTGCCTAAACATATATCTGTGTGTACCGTGTGCATGTCTGGTTGTTGAGGAGGCCAGAAAACAGTATTAGATTCTATGAGACTATTGTCACAAATAGTTGTGAGGCACTGGAAATCAAACCCAAGGCTTCTGGAAGAGTGGCCAGTGCTCTTGCTCAGCCATCTCGACAGCCACTAGATAGTCTTACTTCTATTTTCATGTCACACAAATGGCACACACACTGAGCGAAAATAGTCATGTTGTCTTTCTGAGACTGGCTTATTTGGCCCAACTCTGCTGTTGCATCCATTATCCAGGAAATGGAGTAATTTCATTCTTCATTATGGCTGAATAAAACCCCATCATTATGGATACCATATTTTCTCTGCCCATTCAGTTGTTGGTGTACAGCTAAGTTGAACCTATAAAGTGGCAAATAGTCCTATAATAAATGTAAGTATACAAGACCTCTGTCGTGTGCTGACTTAGAATCCTCTGGTAAATACCAAAGAATACTATAGCTTGATTGTTCTGAGGTTGTTGGTGAGTTTTTGTTGTTGTTGTTGTTGTTGTTGTTGTTCATTTTTATCCTTAAAGAACTCTTTACTGGCTTCTGTAATGGTTAGACCAATTTACATTTCCTATAACAGCAAGAGGCATCTCCTTTCCCCAACATCTTCACCAGCATTTGTTATTTATTTTCTTTTGTTTCTTAATGACAGCCATTCTAATTGGGAAGAGATAGAAGCACCTTGTAGTTTGATTTGATTTGCTCTAATACCTAATCATGGTGAACATTTTTCATGTATTTAACTGGATTTATTTATTTTCGAAGTCTATTTATTTAATTAATCCTTTTTTCGGATCTGGTCATTTATTTGTTATTTTGTTCTTGAGTTCTTTGTATGTTCTAGATATTAATCTTCTGTCAGATACATAGTTGGAAAAAAGTCCCATTTTCAAGTTGTTTCTTCACTTCATATTATTTCCCTTGCCATGTAGACAAGTTCATGGAACTGCATGCGTTAAGTCTCTGTTTAATTTTTGGAGCCAGTGAAACCATTTATAGAAAGTTTTTTTTTTTTTTTTTTGGTAACTATCTCAAAGCATTTTCCTCCCACAGTTACAAAAGTTCAGATATGGCATTAAGGGCTTTGACCCATTTTGAGTTGGTTTCTGTACAGTGTGAGAGATAGATGTCTAGTTTCATTCATTTGCAACGTAGATACCTAGTTATCACAACACCATCTTTTTGCCAATGTGTGCTTTGAGCATCATTTTCAAAATTAAGGTCACCACAGGTGTGTGGGTTTATGTCTAGGTCCTCCGGTCTGTTTTTTGTTACTATACATGCCTGGGGTAACTCCAAGCATGGTGTTGTGTTACCGCCAAAATCAGTCTTTTTGTTCAGATCACGTTGGCTGCCTGGAATCTTTTGTGCTTGCTTGTGAATTTTTAGGATTATGTTTTTTCTATTTGAATGAAGAATGTAATTAGAATGTTAGTGGGAATCAGGCTGAATCTATAGATGACACTGAGTTATACAGCCACCAGTGAATGAGCTTGAAAGGTCTATCCATGTTTTATTAAAATGAAGAGTATTCTGTTGTGATTTTTTTCCAGTTGAGTTAATGTACTGACATTATGAATCAATGGGTATATTAAAAAAATGTTTGCTGTAGAAACCCTGACTGTTTGATTTCAACACTTGGATCCCATAGTGGATGAAGAGAACTGACTCCATGAAGTCATCCTCTGATGTCCACACTGTGTATACTTGTACACAAAAAATATTGTTTTTTTCTTAAAGAAGTTAAATAGTATATACATTTGACAAATACCAATCAAAAGAGCTGTGTATATGTTTCACCATATACCAGACATACCATCTCATTTAATTATCCCAAAATAATATGAAGCAACTATGATAATCTTTCCCCGGGGTTAGTGCTAACAAACAAAAATGGTTTTAAAGGTCAAGAGTTCAGAGATAGTAGCAACGGTTGCAGAGCAGTATGGGTGCTCGTAATGTCATAAAACTGTATGCTTAAAAATAGTTAAGGGTAGGTAAGATAGTTAAGGGCATCTACCCTCAAACTTGACACCCTGAGTTTTACCTCTGGCTCCCACCTGTGGGTAGGAGAGAACCAGCTCCTCCAAATTGTTCACTGGCCTCTGCGTATTTTCCATGGTATGTGTATACCCCCAGACACATACACAACAAATAAATAAATAAATATACAAAATGGCAGATATGGCAAACATCATGTTATATTCATTTTACCATGCTATAAACAATCAATATGATAAATTAATAAGTAACTCCAGGAAAGGCAACAGACAGTATGAGACATCTTGATGATTTAAGTCACAGAGTTATGGTAATTATTTCAGACTAATAAAAGGAAGAACCATTTCTAGAACAAGTGTTGCCTACACACTTTTAGTGACTAGAAACAGAAGCTTACAAACCCAGTGTAAGGCAATGTTTTTGATTGGTCGATCATTCGCTAGAGACTTCCTGAACGTGTGATGATTGATTGATCATTAGCGAGACACTTCCTGGACATGTGATATATGCATGATCTCCCAATAGGATGATGTTTACACAGAGTAAATGCTGTAAAGAAGATAGCCACCACTCTAGTTTCTAACTTCAAAGTTCTTTGCTTTATATTAACTCTTGTAGAGGTTACAGGTTGTCAAACTAGACTTACTCACAAAACTCTTGCATTGACATTGGATGCTATGTGCTTAAGCCATGCTCTATGAAAATAGAAATGATCCTATAACATTTGCAATCTAATCGGAATTCATCTTATAATGGCAATCTCAAAACACATTTGCTAATTTTGTTAATTATATCACTCTCGTTGACTTTCTCAGCTCACTTTTCACTTTTGGTGAAGAGACACTTGTGACATTTAGTGTTTAATGTCATTAGCTTTCTTTCTGAGATGGGAGGGAATATTGTTCAGGGATTCTGAAACCTAATGTGAGTAAATGCAGGATATAGGTGCATCTGTTGACTCTATGCATGCTAAACAATCATGGTTGCTAGGGAACAGCAGGAATCTAAAGGAGAAGGGAAGTGCACTGGCGAGGAGGGTTCCAGAGGGTTAAGAGGGGATGTTTGGGCAGATTATTTTGGCCAGCATGCTATAATATCTCTTTCCAAAGTGTACTGGCAAACTATACTGAGCAATCTCGATTAGACTGATTTAATTAAAATGCTGTAAGCATAGGTCTCTGCCTTCATGCAAGAGAAGATTTTTTTTCCAAAAGAATTTTATTACAAACAGCAGGATTTAAAAAAAATTATCCACTTTTAGCTACCCTACTGATTACTGTGCGGCTGGAAGTATAGCACAACCAGTCTGTTCTTAATAAGGGCCTTTAAAAATCACAGCATGTTCTTCAGTCCCTCAGTGCAGGATGAATGTGACATCAGGGACACAAATATCATTACCTTGATAAATTACTGACGGCATAATGATTATGGAAATCGTCATCGACTGATCATCAGTCACAATTTATTTCAAATCAATGTCTACAATTTGTAGACTGGATGGAAGTGTTATCAAAGGCCCCTCTCTGGTAGAGCACAGCTCTTTTGAGCTCACGTCCTCAGAAGAGCATCCTGGCATTTTCATGCATCATCTGCTGTTCATGAATGGAGCCATTCAATGATCCCATGGCCTCCAGCAAGCCAAACCAGTGAGAAGAACACTGAGCTGCTGCACATTTCTCAGCAAAGTGTGTGTGTAGGGGGGGGGGGGAAGCAGTTTTGTTTAAGAACCAGTGAATGTGCCAACTACAGAACCCCACCCTGGACATAGTTTCCTCTTCCCCCTTTTCCAACTGGCAGTAAGTGATGATGCCTGACTTTATCATGCTATTAAATTGCAAATAAGTTGGTGCAAAATCATGGCATGATAGGCGTTTATGTCTTCAAACAGGAAGCATGGCTTGCCTCCTTTTGTCTGACACTTGCTGGTGTTTCATTATTTGTTTTTTCAACACATTTAACCCCTCAAGTCATTTGGGGGTCAGCGGGACCCAAGCAATCAATCTCTGCGGTATATTTATGTACTGTTTGTCTAGTTTTTTAAGTTAGTCATAACATAATAAGGTCACAAGGTAACCTATGTGAATGCCAGCTAATGGTGAATGTACGTAAGGAAACCTCCATCCCCCAAGCCAGCACCCTAGTATAGCACACTTCAACCAGTACAGGGATTTTGTTTAAATATAGAGAAAACATGTTTGTTAAGCTGTATTTTCAGTTTCTTCTATTTTTCATGAGAACTGAAATAATCGGTTGCTTAGTCACTTTTGTTAGGATAGATAAACTGATGCAGAAAGACGTAAGAGGAAACAAACATGTGAGCACTGAAATCTGTTATATTTTTGTGGTATAATATTGGTAGATTTTTGGAAAAATGTGTCTATGTATATGTCTGGGGGTGTGCACATGTGCCTGAGGAGCCCAGAGACATTGGACCCTCTGGAACTATAGTTATAAGTGATTGTAAGCTATTTGATATGGGTACAAGAAAGCAAACTGAGCCGGGCAGTGGTGGCGTACGCCTTTAAAACCAGCACTTGGGAGGCAGAGGCAGGCGGATCATTGTGAGTTTGAGACTAGCCTGGTCTACAAAGTGAGTCTAGAACAGCCTAGGCTACACAGAGAAACCCTGTCTCAAAAAACTAAAACCAAATAAACAAAAACAAACTGAGGTCCCCTGAAAGATCAGACTGTGCTCTTAAATTCAGTTTAAAAAAAAATGACCTGGGGTGCCAAGGTGGGTTGGAACCTATAGAAGCCCCCCCTTATCTGAAAAGAAGTGAAAGGAGTGGGGAGATAGGGGTGTGAGGGTGGGACTGAGAGGTCAGAGGGAGCTGGTATCAGGCTGTAAAGTGATTTAAAAAATTTTTTTAAGTTATATTTTTAAAAATTACAATCAGTTAATGAAAGTCTGTTAAAGTGAAATGTGTTTTATAGCCTTTCATGGCATTTTAAAACATGACAAGCTTTCTTTGTTACGTTTGACAATAACAATACTAGTCTTAATGTTTTAATAATTGTATTGATTCTTTGAAATTTTGTACAATGTGTTTTACTATTAGTTCTTAATTATATAGTATTAGTTTCAGTTTCACATGTAATAAGGCACTTAACAGATGTTTTCTGAATAACAATAAAGTATGAACAGCAGTAAAGTTTAAAGTTGGCTGATACTTCTCTAGATATGTCTGCATGGCAAATCCCCCAAATCTTAGGTAAAAGCAAATAATAGTCCTTGAATATTAATAAAAAGTTAAAATATCAGCTATGAATCAAGTGTCCTGTAAAGTGTCATGGGGCATTTTCCCCATAGGGCATTTTTTTTTTACTTCACTTTCATTTATATCTTACACAGAAATGTTGAGCCCCTTAATTAAACTGAAGAAAATGAAGGAGAGCCGCCTGCAATCAGAAACTGGCAGAAAGGCAGATCTTTTTGAACTTAAGATTCTTCATGATAGGTGAAAGTCCAAAAACAAGATTCTTTTAAGATGAGTTTTCCTCTTGGGTTGTTCCTATAACTGGCATTCGTGGAGGATTTGTTGTGTGGAATATGAGAAAGACATGAGAAAAAAGCGAAGGAGAGAAAGAGAGATGGGATGGCGAGGGAAAGAAGCCATCCTTCCACTTTTGTTTCTTTCTGTAGGAAGCTGAACTAATTTGTTGCTTATCCATTTCTGTTGGGATAAACGGGCTGATAAAGAAAAATATGACAGAAAACAAATACAGGAGCATCTAGTTCTTTTCTATCTTGTGTAATAATTTCGATGGATTTTTCAAAAAACATATTGAAATATTGGCCAATAAAAGTAGACCCACCATTCTATCAATTCCCCATTTGAGATTCCTTGGTGATGAATACTGAATTAATAATAAATGTATAAGTGGCCCATTAACAAGGCGTTATGATCCCACAACTGACCCTTCTATGGTGACTTACCAGTGTGGTCGTATTCTTTTTTATAGTTTGCAAACAGCTACTCTTCCTGAACTGGCAGGTATCTTATTGTCTGTTAAATTCATCTTGAATCTAGGCCCTCCTCTATAGACATGCTAGAGAATACGCATGCTCAACAGTGAATGGCACATTTGTTGTCAATTAGACCATCAGTGCCTTGGTAGAGTAGGAAGCAACACCAAATTAACTATAGAAAATCTTGGGCTTCGGGGGTAAATTTGTCCTTTATTGGCTGAGTATTTCAAGCTAAAATATTCATTCCACGAGCATTTAAAGACCCTCTGCTTTTCTAGTGGAGAGACATAAATACGGGCAAGGAATAGACTAAATATTTCAAATATCGCTAGTGCCCGTTAGAAAATTGGATGGTATAGCAAAGAATTAGAGGAGAGAAAAGAGTCATTGAATTAGATTTGGTAGTTTAGAAAAAGAAGACATTACTGAAGAGAAATGTTCTAAAGCAAAGTTAGGAACCAGCCGGGAGAAAGCTTTTAGGTTGGGGAAATAGTAAATGTAAAGACAGGGTTGCAGGAAGAAGGAAGGCCAGTGCGGCTGGGAGGGGATAGGGTTGGAGAAGTCATAGAAAGGACACAGACTTTCCTCCTGTGTAACAGGGCGGCCATTGGCAATGCTGAAAAAGAAAGCGCCATGACTGCACTTCCGGTAGAAAAGCATGACTGTCGCAAAAGCAAAAGCTGCTCTTAGGGCAGTTACGGGTAGAGAGGCCAAGGCAGGACACCATACCAAGTGCTGGAACAGCCAAGGGGATTGGTAACATGGTGTCATGGGCTGGCACTGCCTCTCTGAAATGTTTTTTTTTTACATTTATTATTATCATTTGCATACACTTTTAGTCTCAGTCACTAAGTACGTTGTGTTTATATTTATAGATTCTACAGATTCAGTGCAAATGCTTTGTGATTTATTTACTTTACCTTCTCCCATACTCTCACTTTCAGAAAGTTATAGAGAAACCAGGGAGTAATAATCTGGGGCTTGCATCATAAATAGTTATTTCTAAATGATACAGATGGGCAAAGTAAATTCTGGCCTATCCCTCTGACTGTTACAGTAATGACTGTCCTACTCATGGCTCTTCAGAAAGTACCATAGGACACAAATGGCAGGACATGCAAACAAGGAGGATGTCAAGTCCTGCTCACGTGCAGCTTACAGTTTCATGCAGAGCCAGGACATGTTCCAGATCGGATGACCAGGCCAGACAACATTCTCTGCTCCAAACTAGCACCTAAGGACTTGTGAGGGAAGAGAGATTTGGGGGGGGGGAGGGAGTCCCAGGCAAAGAAGAAAGCAATCTTAAAGCCTTTCAAAGGGGATGGAGCAGACTGGAGCAGGGAATTCACCTGGGCTTCTGTGTTATAATGGAACAGTGGGAAATGAGGCAAGAGAAGGAAAATTGGAAGCAGATTGCAGAGGGTTTAATGCCTGGTGAGAAATGTGGAATTTGTTCTCTTGGTATTGGGCAGTTCTTGCAGAGTTTGGAGGAGAGACATGATGAAGAGGTATTTGGGGAGATGAACCCAACAGCTGTGTGCAGGCCAGGAGATGACTCAGAAAACAGCTGCGATAGGTGGCTAGCCTTGAGAGTCATTTGGATTTGGTTGGTTCTGAGTTTCCGAAGTAAAATCATCCTACAACTGTGTCAAAGCTCCCTCCCTCCCCCTCCCCCGCTCCCCCCCCCCTCACCGCTCATTCTGCTACTGGCTCATAAGCTATCTAATAAAGTAATTGCTTCTATCAAGTCCTTCGCGTAAAAATTAAAACAAATAGTCCCCGTCTATTTGCCCTCTTCTCCGTTACTTTCTTGATTCATAGTGACAAGCTAACTAAGAAAACTGACAAGGACGTAGGGAAAGCATAGGAAATTATGAAAACAAGTGAGTGTTTGGTGAAGGAAACGTTTATCACTGCGGCTCTCATCATTATGAGTTAATTACAGGCTCTCAGCAAATACCCCATTGTGAACTCAGAGGTGCAATATGTTTTATTTGAAAAAGTGAAACAGTGATTTCCTTTCTAGTGTTCAGTTGTATTTCCTGCTATTTTAAGGCTACTCAGTGGTACCAGTGCACTTTGACAACCAATTATCCCAGCATGCCTTCACAGTGTATTTTAACTATAATGCTTTTTAAAAGCTTGAATTGCAAAAACAGAGTTCTGTCTTAATTGATCAGATGTGCATCTAGAGTTGTCTGCATTCAGTCTGTGTAATATCTGAATAAATTATAAATTAACCGACTTAGACTTACATGAACTGGGGAGGGCGAAGCCGACCTGTTGGAAGGAGACGCATTGAACTTCTTCACCAACTTTCTCCAGACTCTCGTCTTTGCTTCTGAGAAAGAATCATGGGTAGCCCTGGGTTCTGAATGAAACTACGAATGAAACACACAGCATAGGCCTTCCCCACGAGTTCTTAATCTGATTTACGGAAAGCAGTTGCTAATGACTGTGATTATAGTTGTGAACACTGGAAATCTCAGTTATTGACAATACCACTATCCTCTTGATTGCGTGTGTGCACACATGTATGTGGTGTGTGTGTGTGTGTGTGTGTGTGTGTGTGTGTGTATGTACACGTTTGTGTGGGTGTGTCCATATGAGTGCCTGTGGATGCCAGAGATGAACATAGGTATTTTCCTTGATTACCCTCTACCTTAACTTTGGAGCTCACTTGTGCTGATCACCCATTGATTAGTCAGGCAGGCCAGCTTGTAAGTTCCCAGGATCCATCCGTCTCTGTCTTTCAACACTGGAGTTACAGATAGAACCTTGTGGGTGCTAGGGATAGGAATTCTGGCACTCAGGCATGCACCATGAGCACTTTTCCAGTTGAGCCAACTCCCAGACCCTACATCATTGTACTTGGCAAGCTTGTTTCAAAAATACTCAGAGAATCCAAGGGAAGGGTGACTTTAATAAGTAACCATTCTCCCTGCTCATGTTATCCTAGTGTCTGTTAACCGTGATCGTTGTTTAAAAGCTGACATCTATGATTGATTCAGGCAAAGGGTTGTTGCTTCATTTGCTTTGGTTTGACTTTTTCCCCCTCCCATCACCATCCCAGTTGGCGTCACCCAAGCAGGAAAGTCAGACAGTAGTTACTGCTTTGGAAAGAAAAGATAAGCTGAAAACCGTGGGATGCATTTTTCTTAGACTCCTTTGCCAAGTGTTACACAACTGTATCAAATTTCTTTAGACTTTGATAATGAGAAGCAGACACTTCCATAGAAATATAACCAAGAGATTTGCAGTAATAGATGATTTCAGAAAGACACATGGCTCTAAATGGCACTGAGATTATGTGCTTTGCAGTTCTGAATCATTCATTTTTTTTCATGTTTGAGTAGGTCCTACGGTTGATTATCAGGTTGAAGAAGGGCAGAGGCCCTGTCTGCTGATTATAAATGTGCATGTGTGTAAAATTTTCACACATAATATAATATTTCAAAGTTATTTTTATGGAGACTCAGGGGTCCCAGAACTTAAAACAAAACTGCTGATCATTGGCTCCAAGAAATACTTAGAAGGAATCATAGTTATTTTTTACATCCCAAGGAGTCATTTGCAGACTTTTGGGCTACAGATCACATAATGTTTATTTATTCAGCTGGCTTTGGAGATTTGAACAATATTTGGAAGCACATGAGTCTTTGTTTCGCTTAATAAAAGTATACTCAGAGGTATAGCTACAGCGTTCTTATATCCAAAGGGTTCCCACAAAGAGGAGCATGTATTGATAAAAATGTAATTTTGAAATTAAAAAAAAAGAACATATAAGTTCAGAAAGAAAATCATTTTGCACTGTCTTTCTTAAGAAATCTTTGTCAAGACCTATGTCCCCTGCAGTGCAAAGCCCAAGCATATATAATATTTACAGGGATTGTGCTATACAGTATATTACAAGAGTACTACAAACTGTAACTTGCATTATTCTCTCTGATCATCTACAACAAACAAGACCTCATTTATCTCCTAAGAATGATGTTTAACACACGGTGTGTAATTTCGCCAGTGTTAATAGTGAGCTTTATGTCACAAAGTCAGCTCGCTCTTTTCCATGAAAGAAGGTGTAATAAATATTTCATGGCTATGGCTCCTGAGGAGCATTCTCCTTTCAAATGTGAGGCAATCTTTCAGTGTGTGTGCCAATCAGAAGTCTTTAGCAGATGTAAAACGCATCTTCTTTACTGCCTTTGAAAATATAAGAAACTTGAGATGCAACTAAAATATTCATTACATGGGCAACAGGCAAGCAAGGCTGGGAGAGCAGAGGGTGTCAGTCAGTGGTGTCCAGGTTCATTCTTTGTTTAGTCTTTTTCTATTCCTTCACTTTCTTTTTTCCATCAAAGTTCCTAATGCTTCCAAAGTCCACGAAGGGTCAAAATGTCTTTGTTCTATATCTTTTTTTTCAATTTTTGGCAACTGATTCACAATATTTAATAGCCCCATGATCTTTAATTTAGTCAGCTCACTGATGGCTTACAGGAGGACAGTTTCGGTAGCATGTTTCATAGCCATTTGATTAATAACTTTATGGTGATACTACTGACAAATTTAGTTGCCTATGAGAGGACTTCGTCGATATCAATTTGTCTGGGTGGGATGGAAACTATTGTATTTTGTGTGTGTGTGTGTGTGTGTGTGTGTGTGTGTGTGTGTGTGTGTGTTGTTTAAGATGTTTTGAAGAGCATAGTGTTACTTGGTCAGATGTTATGAATCCAAGTCATTTTAAATGCTTTATTAATGACAAAGTAGATATTTAAATTCTGTAATAAAAAAAACGGGACAATGACTTTTGATTAGACAAACGTGTTCACACAAACACACATATGTGCACCAGGAGAAAGTATCACACTAGGCTAGGAAGAACTGTGTTAAATAACTGAAGGGCATAGTATACCATAATTTTCCATACATTCCTATACTTCTATGAAATATAATAAAAATTAAAAATTTTATTAAATACATTTAGCTGACACACTAAAAATATTTTCATTCTTTTTTTATATTTTTTCCAGTATCTTACCTTTCTTTTTTCCCCCTCAATCCTATATAACTTGCTAAACTTTATGAGTTGAAATATATCCTGGGGGTGGGGAATATATAACAAGCTTTGTCACAAACCAATCTGCTGTGAAAATGAGAGAAAAAAGAATGAACATATTTTCAGGTCTTACGATGTGCCAGACATTGTTGGAGATAGCTTTTCATATGTGTTTTCTTAGTTAAAATGAAATTACGTTAGAATTGCTGTCTCATTCCATTGTGAATGGAAATAAATTACATTATTTTTACTACTATTACTTTTTTATTTTGATGATTAAAAGCACACATTCAAGTTAACTTTCATAGAATAAAATCTATGACACACAAAGCATAGCAACAATGCATTTCAATGGCAAGATAGTATATTCCGTAAGAAGTCAATATAGCAATTCTTATTGATGTGGACATGAGTGCAAGCACGAATAAGAGAAGTTCACTATGACAGGTTAACTCCTGGGAACACCCAGCCTACCTCAAAGAAGATGGTGAGTGAGCATCAAAGAACCTCTTTATGGAGATGGTTTTACAATTAAGCCTAGTTGTTTGGGGGTTAAGATGATTTTAGGTCTAGATAGATCTTTTAAGTTGATAAAAATGAGATATGATAGATATGGATTTACATTCTGATTTTTAAATGCAGCAAGATAGGAAAGATGTTTTCTTCAAGGTTGCCAAATACAAATAGACAACATATTATGAATGTAACATTTATATAATCCCTGGTTACTTCAGGATTTTTCTTGCTGTAGATAGTTTATTATATATATTTGTAATAAATTAAATGTAAATTTTAAGAAAGAAAAAGAAAAAGAATAAGTGTTTAAAAAGAAAGAAGCTCAGTTCAGACGTTCGGAACAAAAGCACAGAGGAGTGTCCAAAGTCTGGCAGAGGCAAATAATAGATTGTGTGTGTTTTGTAAGAAGCAACGTAACTGTATTAGGGTCGGGGCAGGGGTAATTTTTACAGACTCTCGCCTAGATGATTTTTTTAAATACCACTTTAATCATACTCTGAAAAGAATGAATTTGGAAGAAATAATCAGCCTGTTAACTATATTAATTTCACTAGTTGCAAGATGAATTAGATGGTTTCAATAACCATGTTTCTCCCTTTTGATTGTTTTTCTTTGTCACTGAACATTCAGGCTTCTTCAAAGAACCATAAGCAATGCATTGTCAACAAAATCACAATGACGTTGTTACTTTCGGGAAGATTTATTAGTACTGACTACTGAATAAAAATGTCACAGACACAGTAAATATCATGCCTAAAAAGCATAAAGAAATGCTGCATTGCTTTGAGGACAAATGGGAAATATAATTTACATTCTCAGCACAAAATGGATGTCTGGAAATGGACCAAAAAAAATGAATTAGGAGCAAAGATGATAACGGTTCTCATGATATCTGGGTAAAGTGTCAAAACCGAAACATATTTGGCTTCTCTGATGTACAAATGAAGTTGACTCTTGGCAAGACTGTCAAGAGTTTGGATGCTGTTGACATCTTTTTCTGGGGCATCTAACTCTCCTAAAGCTTTCTCTTGGATACAAGATCAAAAAGTACCTGGCAACAGCCAACAGTCCCTTTATTAAGTGTGTCTTTCATGAAACCCTTTGTGCCTGACCTCCATTCTTTTAAGGCAATGGATCTCAAATCATTGGGCTGTGTCTCTTTTAAGAATAGACATACCTCAATCTATTTTTATTCAGAAGAAAAAATAAAAAATATCTTAGCAGGAAAACCACTATATATATTATATATATTATATATATATTTTATATATATATATTATATATATATTTTATATATATATATATATATATATATATAATGTTAACTCATGCAAGTTTGTCTGTAACCAAGACAAATTGAAAGCAGTATTCCTAGCTTTTGTCCCTCCTTAGATTTCAGGAATTCTGATGATTTTCCTGTGAACCTATGTAGCAGGAACACAGCCAAGCTCTGAAACACCAGGTTGCAGGCAGATGTCCTGGCAGAATAACAGTCTAGCACAGTTAATTCTGGCAGCGTGCTAGTACTAATTAATGGACAACAACTTCTACTACCTCAGCAGATACAAGCAGCTACACATCATTGATGAAAGTGTACAAGATTCAAAGTCAGAAGGCAAGAAGTATTTTCCAACCATCAAACAGAGCCTGGCAGTGCCACCAGAGTCTGCCAGACACCGTTGAGTTTGCGGGACTTGAGCGTGGGTTCACTGGTAAAGGGCTGGAGAGCTCTTCCAAGATGGAGAGACCATGTACACCTTTGTGCTCTCAGGTGCTAGTGGCTGTAAAGCCAAGCTACCAAAGAGGAAAGGAAAGGGGAGGCGGGGGAGAAAGGAGGAGAGAGAGAGGAGAGAGAGAGAGAGAGAGAGAGAGAGAGAGAGAGAGAGAGAGAGAGAGAGAGAGAGAGAGAGAGAGCTGTTTGTATCTGAGGAAGAAACAGAGGCCTGTCTCCACTTTCAAAATACATCTTATAGTCAGGACTTTATAAGGCCACATCTAGAAAGCCAGAGTGAGAAACTAAGTTGATCCCTGCAGTCAGTCCTTGTTTCAACCTAGACATGGAGTAGAATCGAGTAAGCCAGTCCCAAAAGACAAAGTACCACCTGCTTGAGACTAGATGTAAAATTGGTGGCAGGACATGAATATAAAAGGGAAGAAGCTAGGGAGTTGAATAAGGGAAGGGAGAGGGAAGAGGGCATAAAAATGGGAGCAAATAATATTTATTATGTGTGTGTGTGGCTCTGTAATGATTCCTCTTACTTGGTTCAATTACCAAGAGTTCCAAAAGGCCTGGTGAGGTGAGGATGCATGAGAGCCAATTCGATGTGGTAGGCGAGCAGTCCTCACAGGTTTTGACTTGTATCTTAGCATCCATCTGTCCCTGGTGGAGACCCAGTGTGCAGTGAAGTCTTGACTAGCCTTCACAGTATTATATTGCTCTTGTTTACTTAAGCGGCTCCACTCCTAGAGGACCACCTCCCTTTCCAAGGTCATTGGATTAACACCACCAAATTAGCAGGCCACATTTTCTGTTTATTGTTCTCCATTTGCTCACCAGTGAGGTGATTCAGTGTGTCACATTGGGGTCTGTGACATCTACGTGCCCAAACATGTGAGCTGTCTGTATGAAGGGAATTGCATTCTAATGTGAAATCGCTACGTTTCCATCCTGTTAACAATTTCTATTGAATTATCCAAGTGCTACTAAAGTCAATTTACAAGTGTCTTTGTCCCTATGTGGGACTCACGATTATGAAAAGCATTGAACATATTTCACTTGAGTTGCAAACTAGGCCACACAGATTGATAACTAGCAATATGGTTATGAGAATCAGCTCACTGGGGTGAAGAATTTACCTCTTAATATTGTCTATCAATGGTTGTTGCTCTCGAATAAACCTTTAATGGAAAGACTCAGTCTACAGATTTGAGGTCTTATTTCCAGAGAAGCCATGGGAGAAATATGTTGATTTAGCTTTTGGTTAGGTTTTTCCCCCATCCTCTTCTTTTTCTTGTCAGTTTGTTGAGGGTGATGGCCCTGAAGGCGATAGGGAACAAGAAGACGTACGTGAACTATGTAGAGTCAGTTTCAGATAGCTTTTTGGTGCTCTGCTAAAAGATTCTTTTCTGGTTGACCCCCGGGTCCTCTTTGTGCTTGCTCATAGGCATGCTGACAGTGTCATCATCACAGGCCTGTGCAGAGAATGGGGAAAATGAGGGGTTGGCTGCTTGCTAAAACACTTCCCTCATTGATGAAATTGACAGTGACCTTAATCAGAGACTATCTCAGCTTTTTAGTGCTGACAGAAATAACCATTTTTTCCACTCTGTCTATTTTCATCATAGACTTTTTCCCTCTGATCTTTAGATATATGTCCCAAGGTCTGTAGTGTTTCAGAAATGTGGTCAGAATGCCTCTGTCTGTACAACTGTCCTCTCAATGCACCCCAAATGTATATGCAAGCAGATTCATTGGAGAAACCTCAAAATATAGGAAAAAAATCTAGGAGCATTGTAAATGGGGAATGTGAGGCCATAATCTATTTGATTGTGACTGTTTACAAAACTGCATAGGTTATAAGTTGTCCCAACAAGATTTTTTTTAATCTCAAGAACAGTGATTCTCAACTTTCCTAAGACTGCAACCATTTAATAATACAGCTCCTCATGTTGCAGTGACACCCCCAACACCCAGAAAATTATTTTGCTGCTACTTTATAACTGCAAGTTTGCTATTTTTATGAACTTCAATGTAAACATCTGATAGGCAGGACATCTGGCATGTGACTCCAGAAAGCGATCATGACCTACAGATTGAGAATCACTGCTCTAGATCTTAGTTATTTTCTATATATCTGCAAGGGAGATCAAGAGGGGGTAGTTTTTTTCAAGATGGAAGGTAATTGCAAGTGATTATTTTAAGTCACTTGATATTTGGGAACCATAGTATCGATGGTATGGCTAAACTCAATAGCACACATGCATAGTTATTCCGCACACAATAACATGCTGTCTTCAGCAAACTTCTGAATTTCTGTTACCTGATCCATTTTATTTGGAACCAATCAACATCTGCTTTTTGTGGTAGATGAGAAGGTTAAATTAGTTAATACTCATGAGTCTGTGAGAAATAAACATCGTCTTTCCCCATACACATCCACTCGCAATCATTTCTGTCAACTCCTGAACATACAGTGGAGTCAGTGTTTGTTCTGGCTGCAGGTTGGTCCTTTGCTCCCAGCATCAAACTGAGTCTTCTAGTTGCACAGTCACACCCAAGCCTTAAGTGAATCCTAAAATTTTGAAGTGCACTGACCTCTAGTTTAGAACTCGGCACACGGACAATTAAACGGTCCTTCGTACTTTTTCCTAGACGTGACAGCCCGAAGCGGCATACTGCATGATTCAGAGCCCTGGGCTGGTTCATGTCGACAAACCTCTAGGTTGCTTAAAGGAAGAACACATTTGAATCAAGCACAGGAACCTCTAGGGCACTAGATTTAAACACCTGTAGAGACTTGTAGTGCACTAAATGTAATTACCTGTAGCAAAGAACCCTGCTATACTAAGTTTAATCACTGGGAGGTACTCCTGGTGTGTTGAGTGTCACTGGCACACTAAGAACATCTAAAAGAGCCATTCACAGGAAAAGCTACCTACCATGCGTAATATAGCTCCATCTAGGGTGACTTCAAAACTCTAAACAAGCAGTTTGGCACAGGAAAAAAAATACACAGATTTGGGGCAGATTTTTGTTGCTAATATTCATGTGCAAAAACTGAGTATCACTCAAGCTCCATAGCCCCGTAGCTTTTGTGATGACCTAGGAGGATCTAACCATGTCAAGAAAAACGAGAAATGGTCACTTTCCAGAGTTACCCCTGCTATAATTTCAAAGAGTTCCACTTTCTAAACGTGTCTTCCTTTCTATAACTCATTGCTTAGGAGAGGGCATTGGGGCATGGGGGTGAGGCAGGGTATTGGGATAGGGATCAGGTGTGGGGAAAGTGAGGAGGGGAGGACTGAGAGAGAGAATGGTAATCAATGGTGCATCATCTCTGAGACAGAGAAAGCTCCTGGAGTCTATCGGGGTGACCCTAGGTGAGACTCCTAACCTAGGGGTCTCTGTCCTGTAGCCAGGTGGGGCTTCTAGTGCAGGGAGGGGATACAAACTCACCCATAAAACCTTCGACCCAAAATGTGTCCTGCCTCCAAGAAGTATAGGCGTCAAGATATATGGGAGCTTGAGGGAATGCCAACCAATGAGGAGCTCAACTTGGGACCCACCCCATGGGAGAGAGCCAACCCCTGTCTCATATGCTTGTTGTGCACATGAGATTGAGCTGTTACCAGATTGTGTGCTTAAATGTACCTATAATAAATGACTTGAGGGTAGTTTGAACCAAAAAAACAAACAAACAAAACAAAACAAAAAAGTCATTGCTTGATTTTTCTGATACCTGGCTCTCCTGAAGATCACTTCCCCTCC
The DNA here is from genome assembly GCA_907169655.1 of Acomys percivali. Taxonomy (NCBI): domain Eukaryota; kingdom Metazoa; phylum Chordata; class Mammalia; order Rodentia; family Muridae; genus Acomys; species Acomys percivali. The sequence continues at coordinate 19,599,011 of OU015752.1, forward strand.
CCATGACGTCCTCTCCCTGGGCACAAGTGAATCTACCCCAGTTCCTCTTCCATACACCCTACTGTCTTGTCTTACGTCCCGATTTCATCAGATGTCACTGCCTTAATAATCCCTTCCCTGCAACTCTGTCAGCTGGATCAAATCAGTTCCACTGCTATGGACTCCAGGGACCACTACTCCTTGTCATTATAACCCAGTTGTGTCAGTCAGTCCCAATAAAGAAAGAAGTGTGGCTCAGCTGAGCCTCAGTGACATTGCTACCTATGTGTCTGCAAGACAGTAAAGGATTCAGGCTCTTGCATGAAAAGTTTCTTCTGGGTTTCCAATACCTATTAAAACGTCTATCAAAGTGAAATGCATTAGGTCTCGCCTCCCTTTCATGTCCATAGGCTCGAAGGCTATAATGTAACTAATTTGTCCCATGTACCTGAACCGCTATCCCCACCCTAGTCCTTAAAGTGTGATCCATTACCCTTGTTGGAAGTAGGCTTCTCTGCCTTCTGATCTCATAATCTCTGTGTTCCCTTTAGGAGACCAGCAATCTGCTTGTTTATCTACTTTTCTTGAGGAAGGATTTTTCCTTGTCTTGCTACAGCTTGGTACCACTGACACAAATACTGGCTGTAAAAACCCGTATTCTCTGGTGCCCCATATTTGACCATGTCCCCTGGATGGGGATGCCTGGTGGCACTCAGAGGAAGGATAGAAGGCTACCAAGAAGAGACTTGATACCCTATGAGCATATACAGGGGGAGGAAGTCCCCCTAGTCACAGTCATAGGGGATAGGAGTAAGGGAAAATTGGAGGGAGGGAGGAATGGGAGGATACAAGGGATGGGATAAGCATTGAGATGTAATATGAATAAATTAATAAAATAAAAAACGGTATTACAGATGTGTATGTGAAAAACAGCATCAAGGGCAGCCCAGTCACTCCACAGCTATTATACTCTTCTTGGATCTAGCCAAGTCAAGTAACGAGATGGCTTGTTTTTACCTGAGTGTTTGAGTGGATGAATAGCTTATGTTTTATGTCTTACATAGATCAATGTGCTACAATAAAGATTAGACATTTAAAATAATGTTTTATGGCATAGTACATTTCTTCTTTGTTTTCCTTTTTCAGGCTTGAACCACATTGATATCTTTGCTTTGGTGACACGAGTGACACACCACAAAACTTGAGGAAGAATATACTTTTTGGGTAAGTACTATAAACATTTCTAAATTATACTGCAATTACAAAGCTCATGTCTTCTTGCTTTGTTTTGTTTTAAGCCCTTTTTTACACACACACACACACACACACACACACACACACACACACACACACACCACACACAAATAAATAAATAAATATTTTTAAAGCTCAAAGCCTTGGTATATTTGGAGAGAAGATAGATTTATTAGGCAAAAATTTTTAAGAAAACTTACAGGGTGTTTTAGGCATTAGCATAAAATCTTTCAGTTTTATACAATACTGTGGAAATTCCATATCTTTCTAGAAGAATGCTATACTTCAAATGAAATGTTTTGAAATACAACATGTATCCTGCAAAATGTGCAAGTTTCTGCACAGCTCCATGTACTTTCACAAAGTGAGCATGTATGTACCAGCAACAAGATGTGGTTAAATGGCATTAGCTGCACCAGCACCCAGCGGGGCCCCATCCCTTGCTCCCCTGCGCCCCATCTAGCCAACTTCTCTCCACTCCCATTAGGATTAACCAAACCCAGACTTCGAACACTAAAAATTGCCTGACCATTCTTGGAGTGACTGTCATATTAAATAACTTACAATTAAAAACAAAAAGGGAAATAGGAGGAGGGCTACCTGATATTTTCATTAATGTAATGGTCGTTAGGCAGATAATCTGACACCTAGTAGGGCTGGTATTGCTGTCTTCCCTAAATCCAGCAAATATCACCTGTTTAACTGAGGGTCACTGCTGACTGAGCACTATCCTCATCCCCTTTGATATTTGTGTTTAATAAATTATAGCCTGCCCAAGATCAGAGAAGGTATTTGTCACATTAAGTCTTCACAACAAATGTCCTTTATGATTAGAGCAAAAGATTCTCTTTTCGCAATGACTAATTAAATGGGCAAGCAACATGGGATGAAGATTTTTGTATGGACTCCTCGAAAGGAGCCAAGAAAACAGAAATAGACTTAGATCAACCAAAGACTTAGTAATGTGTCTGTTAAATACTCCATTGTATTTATCACAATAAGTGTCAAGGAAGATAACTGTATCTCTGATCATGTCCTATGAAGGGATTATTTCTAGCCTCCTAATCCTTACTAATTTTTACACCTCTTCTAAGTAGCAGCTACATTCTGACACGTGGGTGTCTCACTGACTCCAACAGTATCATACTGGTTGAATACTTGGAGAAAAAGATATTAGAATTTCTCCTTATTTAAAATGCTAAATAGTAAATCATTTAAGTTTTCAGTATCACTAAATGTTACTGATACTTCCTCCCACATCAATAATTTTTATTTTAGTGCATTTCTTAAAACATTGTCACACTTATTGGGTCCCTTTCCATTTATTGCCATTAATTATGTGCAGCATTTGATACAATATGGTACATTAATTGCTTAAAAAGATGCTCCACAGAGGGGCTGTGTGACCTATGCCCTAAACTGTGGGATATTCTTCAATTTAAAAGAATCCGTTAGCTCCTCCTTGTATGGCACCTAAATAGTTCTTAAATGTCTACTTAATATGTCTTTAGTTGTAGAATTTGTACATTAAGAAAAATATTTAAAATAATTCCTGATTACTTTTTATGTAAATCTAATGTGCTTCTATATACTTAAAGAATATGCAAGCCGCAAACCAGTTAATGAGTTGAAAAATTGATATTAAAAGACAACTTGACACTGTTCCAACTTTTTAAAAACTGGTAATGTTTACAAAAATGGAAAGTTGGACTAAATTCCATTCTGCTATTAATATGCATAAGTGTGAAAAACAAAGAAATCTTTCTGTAATAAAGACAAGGTCAGTCCCACTCACCCACCCACTATAGGCAGACACTGTCTCATTTCTATGGTGGGATTCATTTGGTCTGTCCTTGAACTGCAGCTCCATGCAATGACACAATGTCTGCTTTATTCACTTGGAAATTCATCATTTGCTGTGACTTTCCTTAGTTTCATCTGTGCTCTTGAGCGTAGCAGTAGTCATGTGCTGGTTATTTTACTCTGTGGTAGTGCTGCAGTTGGCAAATGTGGCAAAATTAATTATCATTTTACAAGACATAGGGTTTGTTTCCAAGTATGAGATATGACGAAGAAAGCTGCCGTAAGCAATTTTGAAGAATTCCTTTTCTTGTAACATATGCCTCTGTGTGTGTGTGTGTGTGTGTGTGTGTGTGTGTGTGTGTGTGTGTGTGTGTGTGTGTGTGTTCATTTTTGTTCAGAGAATTTCTGGGTCATGGAATGAGTGTGTTTCATTCTATGAGGAACTATTCAGGAATGTGTCCTCTTAACAGATTACTTACTCTGTCCTATACTCCCACAAGAATGTCTTACAGATACAGTTCTCCCAAATCTTTCTCTACGTTTGATGTCATTAATAGTCTCTGTTTGGACCTACCTGGTTATCTCCCCATAGTTTTAATGTACACTACTCTATGACTAGTGAGGTAGAGCCCATTTTATCACTTATGAGCCATATATATATATATATATATATATATATATATATATATATATATATTTGGAATATTTCTTAAGGTGTTTTCCCATTAAATATATTTGACTTGTTTTCAAATATATTTGAGACTTTGCTAAATATTGTCCATTATTAACATTTTTATCCTGTCTAAGATTTGTCTAATTTTTAACCATCCTTCAATGAATATAATTTGGGGAGGTCTAATTGCATCCAATTTTATTTTGTACTTTGTGCTTCTCATGTCCTCTCTGGGAAACATACATCAAAACCAAGTTAAACATCTTCATGTAGTGCTAGCTCTTACATTTAGATCCGTGATTACCTTGAATGTGTGGTGTGAGGAAAGGCTTAGTACACTTCTTTATATACTTATGAACTTTTTCTAGTGTAACTTATTGATAAAGCACTCCCTTCCAAACTAAATAGTTTTTGCACCTCCTTAAAAGTCAGTGGATCATCTATATGTACTTCAAAACTGGGTAATTTATTTCATGGGTCTATCCTACTACATGAATTAATCACACTGCCTGGAATGCCATGAGCCTTTAACTTAGTGACATAGACCAAAAACTATATACTTTCTTATGGTTTTCCTTAGCTGTTTTAAGATAAGCCTACCAACTTTACAAAGAGAAATGGCCACGGTGACCATGTTTAGTCTTCTAACCCACAATCTGCGAGCATGTGACAATCTCCTCTTATTAAATCTTTCCTCATAGTCCATACTTTTCCACTTGCACTTCACTTATCTTTCAAGTATATTCTTAAGTGTTTAATCCTGTATTGTATTATAAATCAAAAGAATTTTATTTCCTCTTTATTGTCTGCTGACAACACACGGATGCATAATTGATTTTTAATGTATTGACCCATGTCCTACAAACATTCAAAACTCCTTATTATTTTCAGTAGCTATTTCTCCTTTGGCTTATTTTATATTTTAAATAAGCTTTATTATAAAAATTTGCAAATATATGAAAACATCACACACCAAAATTAACCAAACTGGAAATCTATACAAATTAATGTATAGTTAGAGTTAGCAGTGCTGTGTTATATAATTGGATGTTTTAATATAATAAAGAATTTTACTTCATCATTTATAGCATTTATGTCTCTTTTATTTCCTTCTATACTTTTTTGTACAATCTTAGTCTGATCAAACAAAGTTGAACAGGAGTACAAAAACAGACATATTTGTCTTGTTCCTGATCTTTGGAGGAAAATATTCAATATTTTATCATTATGATATTGATTTTAGACTTTGTGTGAATGCCTTCTCAAACAAAGAAATTTTATTTATATTCCTAGTTTTTAAAAGTATTCTAAACATTGAACAAATATTGAATTTTGTCAGAAGTTTTTTTCTTTTTTCATATAAGGTGGTTCTTTTGTGATAAATTGGTGAATTAAATAGATATTTTCATATCTAGCCCTACCTTCCATTCTTTTTATATTCCTTCCTTAGTAATCATTTGTGGCTATCATATGTGTTCTATGTTTGATTTTATGATATTTTCAAGTAAATTATTTACTTATTCAAGAGAGATATGAGTCTATCTTTTCTTGAAATAAGCTTTTGGCTTATTAGCAAGATAGTGATAGCCTCATTAACTGAGTTGGAAAGTATTTGAAGTATTTCATATTATCTTTACTTAAATAATCTGTATAGATTTATCTAACCCATAAAACTCATATAGACGATCAAAAGAAAATTCATCAACCTTGAGGTTTCTTGGTAAGGCGCTTTTTAATTGTAAATTCAGTTATTTAAGATACAGAGTAGTCAATGTTTCCAACTTTTTTTTTCTTAGGCCAATTTTGTTCATTTTATTTTTCAGTGCGTTTCTTCTACCTGAGCTGTCAAACATATCACCATCAATATCCATAATCATCCTTCCTCATCCTGAAAACACCTGTAGGAATGAACTCTTTATCGCATTCTGTCCTTCTTGTCATGAGTCATTAGTGTTTTCCTTATTGGATACGTTTGAAGTTTATGTTAGTTTTCATAACTAACCCTCTTAGTACAATGGAGTATTCCATTCGTCTCTCCGCTCAAACCAGTTTGGTTCGTCATCAACCTGTGTCCATCTTGTATAGCCATAGACTTAAAAAAATTAATGAGCTACGGGTTCTCAACTCAGCAGTGAACAGCCACTCTTTGCCTAATTATCTGTATAACTCACAGAGGATTTCTGTGCCAGGTGGATTCTTCACCCCATTCATATCTGTGGTCATTACTTTTGCATCTGCGTGGCCATACTACGTCACAGAAAGGAGAAGGCAGATTCACATTGACGCATTGTTCTAGGGAGTTTCAATGCTCAAGTCATGGCCATGAGAGTGGGTGTATAGAAAGAGGTTCTACACATCACAGATTCCTCAAAAAAAAAAGAAAGAAAGAAAGAAAGAAAGAAAGAAAGAAAGAAAGAAAGAAAGAAAGAAAGAAAGAACCAACGAGCATCAAATCTGCTCAAAGATTCTTTCAAAGGCCCATTGTCAGCACCCACTATTATCAGGTCAATAGATTCTCAAAAGGGTATCACCAGATGGGGGAACAAGCACTCAACACATGAGCACGGAGAAGACATTTCATATTCAAATCATAACACCACCCTATTCATATTCCTCTCTGGTATGCCGCCTTGCAAATTCCAGACAATCCAGCAACCTGGTATCATTTATCAGATGCCTCTGTTTGATGATGACACAGCTCTCTACTGTGGCTGTACTTCTTTTCATGGCATCTGGAAACTGCCACTAAACAGGAAGCCAGAACAAACACTGCATTCTTTCTCATGGATTTCCCTTCTATGGAGAGTCATAGTTCTGATTGCATGATATCATTGCCTCAAAACAGATATTTTTTTTTGTCCAGTCTTATTGTTCTTTACAGTGAAAGAGTATGTCCAGTGCAATTACTGTATCGGGCAAAACAGAAGTTCTTTTGTCATTATTTTATTAGGTCAGATACATATGATGAGTCCCTGTTTTCATTTTGGAAAAGTTAAAAGATATCTCATCATCTTCAGCTCTAGACAATTAAGGAAACAAATAAGGAGAATATATAGCCCAATTTATTGAGGTGGTCCCACTTAAATGCCTGTTGTAAATGCCTCCTCACTTCACTTTCAAAAGTATCCCAACTTCTGTAATAATTCGCCCACCTTTTCTAATTATAACACTAAGTGTTATACAGATAATTTTTAGAATTAACATACTATAGTTCAAATTTACCTTCATTATAGGATAGCTTCAAATATTTAGTTTATTTCTTCTAAATGATATAGCTATTTCTGTTCTAGAAATAGCTTTCTTTAATAATTTGCATACAACTTACTGTTTATTCTATTTCAAATAAGTTTCGTATGTGGTCAAAATACATATTTTAAACAAATACGTTATGCAACAGAAGCAATGTTTTCATTAGAAAATGTGTTATAAGTAGGACACATCTATCTTATTTGCTCATAAATGTATTTCTTTTTAGAAGGATGATCAATTTACATTCTATGTTCTACTTAATTAGCTCTGTAAGCTTTCTGCTAGAATCCTAGCTTGGAACAATAAGACACTGGATAAAGGTATCTAAGTGCTATTGGGAGGAGCAATTAAGACTTGTTATTACTTCTGGATCCTCTTTCTTTAAGTTTTTAAAAGTCTTATTCACTTACACATCATATATGATTAACCCAGCCTTCTAAAATACACTCAAGAAATTTGCAGGCAAATGGATGGAACTAGAAATGATCATGCTGAGTGAGGTAACCCAGACTCAGGAAGACACACATGGTATATTCTCACTTGTAACTGGATATTGGCCATATAATACAAGATAATCACACTACAATACACAGACCTAAAGAAACTAAATAACCAAGAGGACCCTAGGGAGAATCCTTAATTCTCATCCAGAAGGGCAAATAGAACAGATACCAGAAGCAGTTGAAGAGAAGGAACAGAACAGAAGCCTACCCTAGAGGTCCTCTAAAGGACTCCACCCTGTAGGGGACCAAAGCAGACACTGAGACTCACAGCCAAATTTTGGGGTGGAGCATAGGGAGTCTTATGGAAGAGTTGGGGGGATAGAAGGACCAGGAGGGGCCAGAAGCTCCACAAGGAGACTAATGGAGCCAACAAATCTGGGCAGAGGTCGAGGGGTGCTGCAGAGACTGATGCACCAACCAAGGATCTAGACCCTCTGCTCAGATGTAGTAGTTAGGCAGAACAGTCTCCTTGTTGGTCCTGCAGTATGCTGGAGTAAGGACTACTTCTGACATAGACTCTGGTGCCCACCAATGGGTCACTTCCCCCGGTGGGGTGCCCTTGACAGCACACAGAGGAAGAGGATACAGACATATGAGACTTGAGAGGCTGAGGTCAGGTGTTAGGAGAGGAGGACTCCCATTTTCTGAAGACTAGGGAGGGGGATGAGGGAGAGAGGGTAGGAATGGGAAATGATGAGGGACTGGGATACAATAGGGGTGTAAGGTGAACAAATTTTAAAAAGTAAAATCAAAATAAATCATTTAATAAAATACACTCAAGAGCTTAAATACACCCAAGCACCTTCAGGAAAGGAATATCCTAAAAGCACTCTGAATTTCCTTCTTCTTGCAAAAGACTGAACGGCTTCAGTAAGACAGCATTTGGGAGCAAATGTGTTGTTGTCGGCCATAAAGGTGAGTCCCCGCGTTACATTCCTGGCCAATGCTGTCCATGCTTTGGCAGCTTAGTGACTGTGATGTCTCGTACATTATTTACTTCTCTTTGAATGTACACTTAGTTAATGCAAACTGACAACGTGAATGGCTACCCAGTTATTTTTCAATCACCAAGTTATGTATCGCACTGAAGACTGTAATACATGCTGAACTTTCAAATCTTATGCAAATATGTTGTATTTCCATACAGTTCCTCTCCAGCAATTTATTACTTTTATGTTTCACATCGAAACTATTCATAACCTGTTTAATACCAAGCTTGTGCCTAAAGAAAAATATAGAGAACACCTTTCATTAAGTAGAAGGTTTTCTTTGATGACAGTCTTCACAGAAGAGTCAACTGTTAGTCAGAGGCATGTGTTTTAAGAGTGGCAGCTTGGGTGCCGAGCTGCATTCTCTCTGTTTTAAAACATCCTGAAGGATGCTGTCAGCTCAAAATTTCTATACCTAACAGCTACTAAATCAGATCAGGCTGTTTTTATATAACGGTTTGCAAATGTATGTGTGTGTGTGTGTGTGTGTGTGTGTGTGTGTGTGTGTGTGTGTGT
>OU015752.1:19607986-19618358 GCA_907169655.1 Acomys percivali
GTGTGTGTGTGTGTGTGTGTGTGTGTGTGTGTGTGTGTGTGTGTGTGCGTTTGAATGTTAAATCTGTTTCTATTTTTCAATCAATTTAAAATGTGTAGAAAAAGTGTTCTGATTGTATATTATCCAATTTTCATCAGCTGCCGGAAGGAAATGCTGTGAAAATCTGTGATTTAAAACCCTTAAAACTTCTGCTTGAAATGCATGTTTTGTTAAGAACATTAGATATGCAGAGTGTCTTAAACAGAATTCTGATGTCTTTATTAATAGCATTTTAAAAGTTTTAAATTTCAGATATTCACAGATTTTGTTCTCCTTGACTTACAAGGTCAAATGCTTTAGATATATATTTCTCTTGGGGGAGGTGATTATAAAGGGGACTTGTAAAAAGGGGGAAAAGATTATATTACCAATACTAAATCAGTGCCCTCTAAGAGTTATTGGGAAGCTGTATTTATCATAGCATGTATATGTAATCATAAATATCAATAAACATTTTAAAATCCACTGTAGATAGATCAGTTGCCTGTGAGCCGTGTAAATATAAAATTTTGCAGTCTTGAGTTTGTGAACTAGTTAAATAAAAACTACCAAAGGAGGCACTTTCTTAAATGCTACAAGAGTGAAGAGAGTAAAAAAAATCCTTTCTATGCTTCATGACTGAAGTGGGATTCAACTGAAGAACGGAGGTGGTGCTTCATAACAGCTCACAGGTCAAATAATATTGAGTTAAACACAAATTTAAGTACATTTTCATTAGACCTAAGCAACCTACATTTAATGTGAAAAACTAGTAGTAGCAATCATAAACCAAGCCAGCGCAACAGATGATTTTCTGTTTTACAGCTATATTTGGTTTCACATTAATTGAAAAACAGAAGGACAAACCTGTTAATGAATACTCTGTTTAGTTATTTATATTTAGGCATTCATGTTCTATCAGTATTTATGTTCATCCCTAAATAAAAGATTGCCAAGGGAAAGAGTCATGACTGAAGCACACAGAAGCTTATTTTCTCTCGGAGGGCAAGCCTCAAGTAAAGACTGGAAGTCTTCTGATTTATGACTTTTGTAGCACTTCAGTATACTTCCATGACATTAGATCAGGTCCGTGATAGTAACTATCATTCTAGACCACATATCTTTCCATCTTTCTCTAAGTTTATAGCAAGAGGAAAGGATAAAACATATGCCAGCCCTTCCTACCAGAAGCCTTGGAGGAAGTATCATTAAATGTACTTGGTTTCTCTATTAATGGCCTAATACTGTCAAACATACACACACACGCACCCACACACGCACACACATACACGCACACACGCACGCACATATGCACACACGCACTCATGTACACACTCGCTCATATGCACGCACACATGCCCACGCACACATTTTCCAGCATGGAGGTTGCAAATGCAGTTGTCAGATCAGTGTCTTGCTCCCCAAGCTAAAGCTGTGAACTGAATTTGTTATGGAGACAAAGCTATTAGAGAATAGAAGAAACATATATACGTGTCTGTCATTCCCACTAAGCATTTATAATGTTTATGATGCACATTATGGCCTTACTAACTCAAGATGAGCTAGGATTTGCATGTGGTGTTAAATATAATGTATATTGTTTATTAGGCTTTTGTGTCCTAAGGACCAGGCATGTTATTCGGTCATTAGGTAGGGTCCATCCATTCCAACTATGTGTGTATGATAACATTATACAAAATCATGAATGACTATTAACTAGAGTATAAATCTAGTTGCATGTCTAACTTACACATTGTGTGTGTGTATGTGCATGTGCACGTGTGCATGTGTGTGTATGTGTGTAAGAGAAAAAGAGACATAGAGACAAAGAGACAGGGAGACAGAGACAGTGACACCGTTGGTTAAATGATAAACAGTTAACTATAGGTAATAGTTTGTATGCTTAGGATGAGGAAAAGATTATGATGTGGGAGGGGGAGAGGGCAGAAAAATAAAACTAAATAGAGGACATGGTGGAAATCTTTAGCAAAATATTGATATCTACTCTGATGAAAAGTTACACCTCTCCATATTGACTGTATTTTTGTCATAGTATAGCTCATGATTCTGTTCTCTGTGTGGTTTTGTTTATCAACTATTACCTTTGCAGGTGATTTTTTTTTCACATTTGTAAATTCCAAGCATTTGCCTTATACACTGTCCTGAGGGAGCTTTTTGTTCTAACAATTTATAATACAATGGCTTCTCTAACAGATGGCTCTGACATCATCCTGATTTGTCTCCCTTGCCCCCATTTCCCCCACCCCTTCTCTCTCCTCTCTTCTCCTCTCTCTCTCTCTCTCTCTCTCTCTCTCTCTCTCTCTCGCTATATATATATATATTATATATTATATATATATATGGGAGGATAGATAGATAGATAGATAGATAGATAGATAGATAGATAGATAGATAGAGATATGGAGATAGATAGATTATACATATCTACAAATATAGATATATAGGTATATGGAAATATGATATATAGATATATCTTCCCCCCTCTCCCCTCCCCCTCCCCTTCCCCCCCCCCCAGCCCCTGCCCCCTCCTCCTCCCTCCCTTATGGTCATGGGCCTTTCTCTCAGTCCTTACTGCCCTCTTCTCTTCAGCTGTATTTCCCATATCACCCTTTCACCGTGGAAGGGTAGAACTGTATTCTATCTTTTCTTCAGTTAGAAATCAGCTTCCAAGTGAGTCTTAGATTAAAGCAGAGCCCTGTCTCAAGCTGCTCCAGGATAACCTGTATGTCCTTTTACTCTATAGATCTTTAACCAGGAAGAGCAGGACTTTCTGCCAGATGAATTTGTGTGTAGAAAGTATGGGTCAGGTGACAGGAATCAGCACCATCAAGTGATCTAAATGTGAAAGATCAATATTGGGAACACCATTTGTACATGAATGACTGCCTTGAAAAAAATACGTAGGAAGAGAATGACGGAAGGAAAAGGAGGAAAAAGAGAGGGAAGGGAAATGCCCCCAAGGATTTGTCTGAGACTTTTCAGAGCCTTATGTTTTCAGAAATCCTCTTAGCCAGTGTTGAGAAGTGCAAAGTCCCTGTGCCTGCTTAGCAGTAGTTGCAGTCTGGCAGAAACTAGGTGGAACCAAAAAAAAGGTAGAACAGCAGGAGGAGAAATGGCTGCCAACTAAAAGAAGAAGGCGTCAAGTTACAGGCTCTACTCCTAGTGTTCTCATCAGAGTTGATTTATTGTCTACAGGCTCATTAAAATATGCGAGGGCATTATTTTTAAAATTTGGTATGCAGAAATCACAACAGGAACATTTTTGAGGTGTTCTTGAAATTTTCCTGTGTGTACCTTACTCATTAAACATTAGAGATCACTGTGTAAAAGGCCCAGATGTGATACTGCTGTTTAGCAAAGGCCTCACACTCTTATTCCCTCTGATAAAATTAGTAGGCAAACTTGTGGCACTCGAGAGATTGTGCGTTCCAGAATGATCTGTCATGTATCCACACCTGCGAGCTTCGTGCACACACACTCATGTGAAAGGGGGAAAGTACGATTTTGTTGGGTTTTTTTTTAAATCATCCTATTTTATTTTCCATGTTCATTTTGGGTTTTAAAAATAAAATCAGTGATTTTTTTTTTTAGTTCTTCTAAGTTAATTTTTCAAACTTCAGCCTTGCAAGCCAATGGGGAAGGGATAAACAGGCCGAGGTTTACCTTTGCATTGCCCTTCCTCTTCTCTGAAATAATTTATTATAATTTTCATGAGACTTCATAATATTATTCATTCACTTCATAATTGAAACGTTGTTAAACTCTGCCTCCTGTTGATTGCTGACCTATACCAGCCAAAGGCACCTTCCTCTAGGTCTCTTCTTTCCAAGTACAAAAGTTAGCAAGTTCAATGTCCAGTGATCGCCTGCATGTGTAATTCTCATCACACTGACTCTCATACTGGAGAGGGAGTTCTGTAAAGATGTTCAGGAGGGTAGGATGAATTGGCTAATGGAAGAGTAGCTTGAACCTTCAAATATGCAAACACTGCAAATGGTTGAAGTACAAAAATAATAAAAGGCATTATAACATTAAAAGGTGGTTATTTTCCTACAAGAAGAACATTATGATAGGCAGATTTGGGCCCAGGGGTCCCGCTCAAACTATGGCACCAGCCAAGGACAATACAGGCTGCCAACTTCAAACCCCTACCCAGATCTAGCCAATGGACAGGACATTCTCCACAGTTGAGTGGAGAGTGTCGTATGACTTTCCCACGTACTCTGGTGCCTCATATTTGACCATGTCCCCTGGAGGGGGAGACCTAGTGGCACTCAGAGGAAGGACAGCAGGTTACCGAGAAGAGACTTGATACCCTATGAGCATATACAGGGGGAGGTAATCCCCCTCTGGCCAGTCATAGGGGAGGGGAATAAGGGGAAAATGAGAGGGAGGGAAGAATGGGAGGATACAAGGGATGGAATAACCATTGAGATGTAACAAGAATAAATTAATTAAAAAGATGGTTATTTTTCATCAGCAAGAGTTGGTTTATTTTATGAAATACAGATATTACTAAAATTGAGAGGGGGCAATATTATCATCATTGTGATATAAGTTACCAGTCTGTTAAGAGAATATCTAATGTATTGTATGAATGCATTGGCTGTCAATTAAAAAAAATAAACCTATGGCCTATGGGACAGGTAGAGTAGAAGGTGGGACATCCTGCAGGAGAAAGGATTCTGGGACAGAACACAGTGAGGGAAATTCATCTGGCAAGATGTGAGAAGAACAGACAGATGGACCTGAGCAGAGGTAACCAGCCATGTGCCAGAATGTAGATTAGTATAAATGGGTTATTTTAAATTATGAGCTATTTGGAGAAAAGGCCTAGCTGTATGGCCTAGGCATTTTAAAAAATATTTTGAGTCTCATGAGTCATTATTCTGTGAGCTTGGGGTTGGGAGGAAAAACCACTACAACACCAGTCCAGAATAATGCTTGATATTTAATATGTACTAGATAAAATTATATTTGGTGAGTTAAATTATGAGTAGACACAATTGAGTTTGGCAATGTTTTGTCACGGAGAGGGAAAGGCTATTGCTGCCCATCCTTTCTTAAGGATCTAGAGGCTGTTAATGGTTCTGGGGAATGGAAAAAAAAACTTTCTGGTAAATTGCACACATACATGGAAATCACTCCTCTCCTGTTCTTCTACAAGAAACCCTAATTAAACTAACTAATAGGTTAAAAACTAAAAGCTGTTTTCATTGGAGCTAGTTGAGAAGACAGAAGGGATTGATCAGTGACACTAGTAGGAAGAGAATGAGGGTAAATAAGATGAAACTACAATATATCCGTGGACAAAGATGACAGACTGAAGCTTAGAGGGTATAATTAGTGCATGTTAATACACTTTATATATATATATATATATATATATATATATATATATATATATATATATATATATATATATAAAGCCTACATTCTACCTTTGGAAACTGGTTTGCAGCAAAATACAAAATATGCTCTCTTGCTTGAGTAAAATATCCCTGTAACCAAAAGAGCTCCACGTTCCCTGGTTAGTGACAAGCCCTCATCTTTGACAAAGGCAGTAAAATCCATGAAGCGTTTGAGCAAAGCTCCTCAAAGGACCAACTTCCCTAGCTGGTTCCCCAGTGGATCTATGAGAGGTCGAAATGAGATCAGTTCTAGTCCTGAAACATGTCATGTTTATTTATTTATTATGTAGTCTGCATTCTGTTATTTTACTTGAGCTCATCTGAATATTCAGCGGGACTCACTAACTGGTATATTATCAAATAAGTTTGGATTAGCAGCTTGTACATAAAGGTCGTTCCTCCACCTTCTCGTTTAAAAACAGCTCCACACTAATTCTCCTCCATGAACCTAGGGAGAAATGTTCTCTTGGAATCTGAATTTAAAAAAGTAGCCTTATTCTGTGTATTATATAGGATATGGAGGTAAAACTATGTATATGTAGAATGCTTAGTGTATGGTTATTTCTTTTTGGTTTTCAAACCTGAAATCAACAAGTAACTGCTAAACCTATTGAAATGATTCATAAGGAGAAGGTAAAGGACAAAATAAAGGAACTTTAGCCGACCAGGTTTAGATAGAATAAATCTAAGATGAATGTAAGGAAATACATCGTGCCAGGTCAGGGGGCGGTGTCTGGAGCCAGGCAGAAAGGGACAGTGTATCTTGACTAGGAAGCACTATCATGGTCTTGGGACATTGTATGTCTTGGAGTCAGTCCTGAAGCATTTTGTCCCACTGGTTTCCATTGCATTACTTCTGGTAGCAGAGTTTGTACATGTTAAAACTATGACAAGCCAAAGACGTGCGAGTGGCAGGCGGGTGTGAGTGTGTTTCTTGGAGACTTACGGAACTATGGCAGAGACAAGCTCTAAGCCCTGCCTGGCCAGATGTTAACCCTTGTGTTCCCTGGGTTTCTAACCTTGGCAGTTAAAAGAAGTGATTATGGGAACTGTAACACTTCAGCTAAGTGATTAATGTACTCATCCTTTACTGAGCAGCTCTACCATATAATTAACCTAATTTTTATTTTCAGGCTTTTGACATGCAGCCTTCCCAATTAGAATGATTATCCCTCACATTCATGTAACTTCTGGGATATTTTTTTCCCCATACACTTTTCAATGGGAGGAAAATATGCACATAGCTCAGAGCCAGAAATTGTGTGCGGCAAACACCCTGGTGTAATTTTCAACTTAATTCTGGAAATTCAATGTTTTAGATAAAAGAACGTATGTTTTCAAGGACTTCTACAGCCCTCACTGTTTGCCTGTAGAGTTCTCCTACAGTACCCTGGCTCTCTATTCTCTGAAATCATTACAAGAAAACCCTTTGTAGAGGGCATCTGTTCAATTCTAATAATAAATTTAAAGGGAGGGGCAGAGTTAAAATGAGAGGCAAATAGATTAATTATTCTTCTATATGTGAGCAGGGATTCATTCATTATATTTGTTCCTCATCACTTTGTGTAGTCTAGGATGTCTACAGAAAAGATACGCTATATGAGAAATGAAAGGAGGGAGCTTTTTTCCCATTCTGGAAATTTCTACTGAAGCATTCCAGAATAGAGTACAGTCTGCCAGACAGGCTACTTCTTGAGTTGGATGGTAAAAATTTATAAAGAATGTGCCCATTCTCAATTACTTCATAGCCCTTCAGGGAAAGCAAACCAAGGCCAAAGACTTGAGTTAAAACCCTAACTCTGCCCTCACTGGCTATACTACCTTAGACATTTAGCATCAAAGACCTCATTTGTAGAAACAGCACACTAAAACCAATTATTTCTAAGGTTTGCAATTCTAAAATTTTATATTTCCATATAATTATATGCTTCTGGTTCTAGAAAGGGCTTCAGTGATATTTCCACAATCCATTCCCCTACTCCAACACTGAGAACTGAAAATGAGAGATACAGCTGTAGTCCTAAGTACAGAGGTAATTACTTAAAACCATCAGAACATGCTCTCATTAAAAGAAACAGGCCAATAAGGTATGGGGTTATTTCAAAAAGTCTGTTGCCCTGGGAAGTCCACCCTTACTCATATAATGGCTTGGGATTTTTTTTGTCTTTGTTTTAAATACGTAAGTTTTTGTACTTACTGAATGTTATGGTTTTTTGCAAATAACTTCATTTGCTTAAATAATTTATCTATTTAAAATAGCAAAAATAATCTATTTTGTGTAATATTTTGTGGTGGGTTAAAAGGAGTCTGTATATCTTCCCAAATTGTAGGCTGGCAAAAGACTAAAAGCTAAGAACAAATACAAAATGTATATTTTTAAAATTCTGCCTCTGTGTGTTGGGGGGATATTGTGTGTGCATACATATACATATTCTTCTATTTATGCATATTTAGTTGAGTTCAAGTTCATTGATTCATCTAGATCATATTTGCTAGATGTGCCCAGCAAACCTAATGAGCACACTCATTGTGGCCAATGCCACGTTCACTGATAAAACTGTTTTTACACTATTGTTTATTTATTTACAGCTCAACTCTTCACCAAGAATTGAAGACAATATGCAATAAAAAAAAACCCTACAGTGCTGTAAACTACAAATAGAAATAGAATATTAATACCAGGAACAAAAAAAGAGAGAGTATAAATGTGCCAATCATAAGATGAGTCTTAGGCTGAGCATCACATTTCACTGGTGCTCTCTGGCAGCCAGGGGAAAGATGTGGAAACATATTCAGTATAGAGGTCCTCATTAGAAGCTAGGAGAAAGCATAGGGGTCCCTCAGGGGAAATAACACATTTTTGATAAACAAGTTAAATAGTTGTGTTCTCCCGACAAAACCATGTGGAGCCAATCTCATTATTTACAATTCTACTTGAATTCAACATTTTTTTTCATGGCATCCTGATAGGTTGTCTAGCAATTGCTTGCTGTGTGGAACTTTGCTTAGAAGCTAGCCAGTTCTTTACTGTGACTTGCATAGGCTGCTCCTTTGAAATATAGAAATAACTTCATTTGAACTATGTAGGGGTCTGTTTTTAACGTTTTAATATCTGCAACATAATTGTATATAGCATAAGATTTATCTTTAATCTAGTTTCAGTGGTATTATGCATACTCATAATATTGTATATCACCATTTTTCAGAACTTCTTCATCATTCCAAGCAGAAATTGTTCTCATTAAACAAAATGTCCTATTCTCACTCACTCTTTGTCTAATAAACTACCTCTACTGTTCCAGGAACATATATATATGTGTGTGTGTGTATGTGTGTGTGTGTGTGTGTGTGTGTATCACATAAAAGTAAATAAAATATTATGTGTTTATTCTTTATACACATTAATTATACATAATAATTAGCCACGATTTCATCTTTTCTTCCTCCATGATTCTCTGCTCCTCCCTTTACCTGATCCCTTTATTCTTCTCAAATCGTGTTTATCCTTTGGCATTGGCTTATTTCACCTGACATAATGTTATAAGGGTATTGTGTGAATTTGTCTGGGAATTTATTTCTATTCATCCCAGATGGTGAGGATAGTATCAGACCCCAGGAATATATTCATCACCTAAGTCCATATTGGTGTACTAAGTTTACTAAAATTATTTATGGGAACATCGAAAGTGGTTTCCCTCCAGAAGATTGGTGATTTGGGTAGCAGTATTTCTGTGCCTTCCAGCTCTCTCTAAAATATAAACAACTGTGTAACAGAGGGTCATTATTTTATGTCATAGCATATGAATAGAATTGTAAGGTTAGAAAAATGTTTCACTCCATATAGATGGTAAATACACACACACACACGCATAGATGCACACACACACTGACTTTTGAATTATTCTCTAAATTGTCTGTTTTATACAATAGTAACAATAACTTTACATACATTTGCATACATACACATATGATGCATTTACCTAAACATGTATACACACATGCATGACACACAGACATACAAACAAGGATTGATTTTTGAATAATTCTCCATTTTATACAGTGTTGACAGGTAACAATTTGTGTGTACTCTATAAATTTAATGTAAATTAAGTAACAAAGAAGTACATTATGGACATATACAAAACATTCAAGTATCTATTACCTCATTGTTAGGAAAGTCTCTTGTATTTTTCTTTTTAATTGCATGCCTTCATTTCATATTCAAATTAAAACTTGAAATAATCAAAAATATGATTCAAAAATCTTGCATTGTTACCAGCTTAACTCTGATATTATACCTTTCTAATAAACTTTAGTTTTAATGATCAGTTTTAATTCAGTTTAATTCAGTGATATTTCTAAATTGGGTAATTAATATCTGACATTATTCCTAGTACCTGACACCTGCTTGAATGTCCTTTACCATGAGGAAAGTTCTCCATTGAGCCAACATAAATAAAATCTGGAAGCTACAGAAAATAACTGCCTGGAAGAAATTTGGCTCATAAAAGCCCAGCAAATACTTGAAATACTTTTCTGTTTTATTTCATGAATACTCACACAGCACACTCTTAAAGGGTTTCCTCTGTGTTCACCTTGTTCACCCCACAGGCCAATCCAGTGGTCTCAGACACAATGGGTCCCATGAAAAGAACCCGCCATTCGGGACACCAGACTGAGATTCCGTTGCAAACTGGGTAGCAGTGTATTTTTTTATAAAACTGCGATAATAGGGGCTGAAACATAATACAGTGGGAAAATACTTGCCTAGCTTGTACAAGACTCTGTGTTCTAGCCCCAGCACCACAGAAAGAGAGAAAGGAAGGAAGGAGAGAGAGAGAGAGAGAGAGAGAGAGAGAGAGAGAGAGAGAGAAGGAAGGAAGGAAGGAAGGAAGGAAGGAAGGAAGGAAGGAAGGAAGGAA
>OU015752.1:19618759-19629674 GCA_907169655.1 Acomys percivali
AAATGTCATAAGAATCAACAAGCTATTAAAAATCATACCACTGCTGGACATGGTGGCACATGCCTTTAATTTCAGTGCCTAAGAGGCAGAAGCAAGTGGATATCTGTGAGTTGAAGGCCAGCCCAGTCTACACAAGGAGTTCCAGACCAGTCAGGCTACATAGTTAGATCTTCACTCAAAAAAAGAAATTATACAACTTGAGTTTGGCTTTATCCAATGTTACTCTGATAAAGGCTTATCCACTAATTTTTAGATAGTCCATAGAAAGACTATAAATTTAAGTCCAACTTAGAGCATTCTCTGTAGTATTCTAGATTCTCCAGAATGTGTGTGTATTAGATTGGGGCTATCATAGGAGCTGCCTTGTCTGATTACAGAGATATAGGATCCCACAACCTGTCAGCTGCAGACTAGAAACTCAGGGGTGAACGGTGAGGAGAAATTGCCAACATATTTTTACTGCTAATGAAATCTATGTGTCTAAATGTTAAAATTGTGCCCCAGAATAAAGGTAATCTGCTTTTATTTTTATTCCTCGTTATTTTAATTAATTGGGATTTTTTATAAGCTCAGCAATCTGAGTTTCACTTACTCTTAATGAATGATATAGCAAAATATAATTTTCTGTTCATGTGAAAATGTCATCTTTGACCTGCTCAGTCTTGCTAATCAAGAAGCTTCTTGGCAGGAACTCATGGATAGATTAAAACCCATCTACTGCCCCCAATATTTATTTAAATTACAATATTGAGAGGTATCGCATTTAATGTACCTGGAAAATTTTCCAGCAACATGGTTGAGAGCATATTATAGCCATGTCTGTGGTAATTAAATACTGAACTGTTTCACCTTAAGCTGTTTTGAATTAATGCAAGATACCAGCCACTGGCTTTAGGTAGTTTAATTATCAGAATTATCACATGATAGTTATCAGCCCGAAGGGTGCACCCTGGGGTTGGATGTGAGCATGAGGTACTACATGATTCAGGTTACTTGATGGCCAGATATGGGTCACGTCACAAACAGACACCGTGAAGGAGCACCGTCCCAAGTCTGAAATACATGTAAATATCAGTAAGATTTGTCCAAAGACTACTTTTATACAAAGCTACTAAGTGTCAACAGTTTAAGAAAACAGAGCTATTAGAGTTGTGGTCCAATGTCTAGAATTTTTACTACTATTAAAAGGTTTCTAAATGCCAATATGCATTGGAGAATTTTTTTTTTGCATATCAGACTATTAAAATCGTGAGGCTTCTTCTAATGTGTCAGACTAAAATGTGCACCACTCGATTATTAGAATATTTATAATGCAGGTATAATCCAGCCCCGCCACTTATCCTCACACAAAGGGACTGGTACTTACCTGGAAAATATTCAGTCCGTCAAGGCTGGTGCAGTTTCCATTACCAAGTGTTTAACTACTCTATTACTGGGGGAGGGGCGGGTGCTTGTCTACAGAGCCTCCCGTCCCCATCCTCCGAATGAGCATCATCCTGCCCTGAATTCTATTGTTTTCCTGGATGCTATTGCTTTCCTGAAGCATCTGTAAAAATAATGGAACTAATTCTTCTGAGTCACTGCACTCTCATCCCAGTTTCCATGCTAACAGTATTGACTACAATCTCAGCATTTTTCTTCACTCAACAGAGCCCTTAAAGGGCTTTCCCCCTTTGAAGGCATACTCTCTGTGGGTGGTCAATGCCCTCGTGAAACTGTCAGGCTTGAAAGCAAGATGGATTGTTACTGGAACATTAAGTAGGACAGACAGCAGATGAAATTTAAATACGAAGTTGCAGCTGTTCACGGCCTCAAAAACTTAAATTCGTTCAGCCCAACTGCGAAACTCCAGTAAGAAACAAACGGAAGCGAGCTGGCTGCTCATTTCCTCATAGGAGGATAATGCCTTTTAAAGAAATGGAAATCTTGCCACCTTAGGTAAAGAAATTTTGCCTAAAATAACTTCCTCCCCAATAAATACTTTCAATCGAATCCAAATCCGTTTAGAGTCCCTGTAGAACAAATATCGAATCCTAAATTTAGGTTTTTCCCAATATTGACCACCCTCCCTCTTTACAGTTTTTAAGGTCACGTTCCCCTCTCCTGACTGGTTTCGAGTATCCTCTTAACCTTCCTGTCACCGTTCTTATTTCTGCTTTATTTCATTTTTGTTACTCTTCCTCCCAGTTCTTTGCACAGGGAATCTCTGGAGTTAGTGCTTTGCCTCTGTATTTCTCGGTGCATTTCTCAGATTGCGCACCTGATCCTTGCCACTGGTGTTTTTATCTACCAGTATTAATGCAGCTCCTTCTTTCCAAACCTTGAGCCTGAATTTATTTGCAACCGTTTATGTTCAATCATGTAGCCAAGCTTATGAAGCTGACTTTAATTGTATTTGATGATGCGAGATCACTCCCTTGTCTAACTTCCTCCTTCCTGTGACTGTAACCATCCCTAAGCTCAGGGATTGCCAATGTGATGGCTGAAGAGATGAACGCCATGATGGCATTCTTATTTAAAAAAAAAAAAAGCTTGCTATGGTGAACTCTGACTCGCTGACCTTCTGTGCACTCAAGGTGCCATCTCAGTAGGTACCACAGCCTGATCTTGGACTCACCAGCCACCAGAACACTCACATGAGTTTCCATTTGTTGTATGTCACCCAATCTCTGCAATTGTTATACCAACACCAAATAGGCTAAGACCCTTTCCGGTTCCATTAATAGTTTACCTTTCTCCTCTAAATAACCAGCCTGTGAAGACTTTTTCTCCTATTTTGAATAGACTCTATATTGGCTCTTGAGAAGCTGAGAATGGATCTCACCCAGAGCCCTGAGGATGCTATGCGAATGTTCTATCACTGAAGTATGCCCCAGGTTACCTTGCATATTGTTCTTTCTCCTTCTCTTACTCCCTCCCTCTTTTCCCTCTTCCTCTCTCCCTTTCTCCTTCCCTGTCTTCCTCTCTCTCTCCCTCCCTAGCCACTGAGCACTACAACCTGTGCTTCCTCACATTGCTAGTCTCTTCCCCTTCCGCCATGCTACACTAAGTTGGTATTTTTGATAGCTGACTACCTACTTCTTATTAGTCACCTCTCTATTTCCGTGGTCTTTTGTAACTTTGCCACTCCTTCCCTTTGTTAAGGATCTACATGAGCTACTTTTCTCACAGTAGGATGGATTTAAAATTCTAAGGCAGCACTAAGGTCTGTGTTAATAGAACTCATTTTATCACCTTTCCATTATTATTATGCCTAGAGCTTTCTGCCTGTTTTTTTTCTCGCTGGGTCCCTGATAATGTTTTAAAAAGAGGCCCTTTTAATAAATGTTTTTAATTAAAATATTAAATCACTGTTCCTCACTCTTTCCTACCTCCAGTCCCTCCCAGGAATCACCCATTTCTCTCAATCTCAAGTTGATAGCCTCTTTTTCTTTAACATTTTACACACACACACATACACATACATATATTTATTTAGAATTATATATAAACTATATTATATATACATTCATATTTGTACATGTGTGTATACTCACAACTTAATGAATCCATTCTTGTTGGTGGTATGTATATGGTTTCATGGCTGTCCATCCTGCACTGAACAACCAATGAGATAGCTCATCCCTGTCAGAAGCTAATTTTTATCCTCCCAAAAGTCATTAGCTTCCTGTCATTCTTTGTCTAAGAGTGGATGCCTCAAATCTTCCCCTTTCTGCATTAACATATTCACTGACATCAGTACTGTTTTGGTCTTGTTTACACAATCAGTTCTAAGGAAGACTTCCACAGTTGATACCTGGGTATTCTGGCTTTTACAGTCTTTCTTCCCTTCTTCCATAGTGTTTCCTGAGCCACAGATGCAGGATCTGCAATGTAGATGTATCTGATGGGGCTGGGCTCCCCTATGATATGATGTCTACATGTGTCTTGATTTCCCATGATGGTTTCCTGTCTCGGTTTCCTGTGATGGCAGAGGGGTGGTAGCTACACTTATCTGTGGGTATAGAAAAAGATTTAGAATATGTTAAGTAATTATCCTGGTCTGGAAATGAATGATATTATCTTACATTTGTACATGTATATATTTAATATGTATATTTTAAAGGATGTTAAGTCACTTTGGCTGACACTGCTCCATACCAAAACCATGTGCTAACAACAACAACAAAAAAAAAAAAAAAAACCCAGTACTAGGCACTAGAAACTTCCTTTCAAATGATTGGTCAGGATAGTCCAAGTGATTTCCAAAACAATACAGATTATCAGTGTAGCTAGCCCTTGGTAGCTTCTCAGGGGTTAAGAATGGATCTTTATTGATGAAGACACCTCATATTTGGAACTAAGGACTTGAATGATTTGACCTGGATCTCTCCTCAAAGCCTCTTGGCTGCAGTGTAGCTTCCAGGATTCAGAAAACACTCTGCAGGGTGCCAAGGGAGAGAAGCAATCAAGCAACCGTATGCAGCTGCAGCACCTCTGAGGCACACTTGCCAGCATGGTAAGATATACATAAAAGTGCAATCAGTGGTACTCATATGTCCGTGGGAGCCAACAGCTGTCTACTTGATCTTATGGTCCACTCAATAGGAGGGAATTTAGGCCCGGTGTTGGAAAACTAACCAGCTTCCAGGAGCTAGTGAGGTCATGGGCCTTTAGAAAGAGGCCGCTACTGCCACTTTGCTCTGCCAGACTCTCCTCTTACTAGATAGTTGCCTCTCATCAGCTCTCTCAGCCAGTTTTGAACCCTGACATGTTCGGGTTCACCTTTGCTCCTTTCCTTCCTCATTTTTCTGTTCTCTTCTGTTAACCTTGTGTTAACCATCCTGCACATCTTTAATACTCATCTCAACCCCAGCGTTTGCCCCCACACTGAGATATGCCTTAACCAATACCCAGGGTGATTCTTCTCCTGTTTTGAATTGACTCTGAATGACACACACATTCTATGAAAAACTTCAAATGTTATAGACCGCTTCCAAATTGTTTTTTCATTCATCGAGGATGTATGAATTTCCTTTTAAACAAGATTTAACATTCCTAAAGAGGAGAAACTGTGAATTGTACCATTTTAAATGTGTGAATTCTACCATTGAATTTAAAAATAACTATTCCTAGTTTCTGGGATGTTTCCCCAATTCAGTTATTTCTGATCCCTGTGTGAGTATCAGAGGAACTAGATCTTTAATGGCATAATCAGATCCCATGTCAAATAAATGACATTAAGAGTGTCATTAATATAATTCAGTATTCCCAGAGATGTTCTGGAAGGTGTATATGTATTCTCATTTATTATAAATACATTGAAGCATGATTAAATGAAAGAGACTGAATAAAAAAGGAATTTGAATGATAAAATAAGATGTTCTATGGATGTAAGAATTAATGTCTACCTTCTATGTAACTCTAAGTACGTGCATAGAACAAGTGTAATCCTTCTCATTAAACCATACTCTGGACTCACCTCATACTATTTTGCTCACAGAAAGTGGACACCTGTGAAACAGGCCTGAATATAGCATATATTATATATAGTAGTACATAATAATCTGATATGATAGTAATATGCTCACAATAATATATATATATATATATATATATATATATATATATATATTGAATTCAAGACTGCTGAGACACTTTTGGTAAAATATGAAGGTAGGCATTGCCTACCTCCACCTCACTCCACCCTCCCTTCCTCTAGGACTTATTAAGATTCTGTGGATTATAAATAGGTATCAAGAATGGTAAAGATTGTTTCCTCTGCACCATTCTTAATAATATAAAATCCATTGTTATATTGTGCTTTAATGCAACTACTTATCCTAAATTATGTGCTTTTGTGACTATGGAAAGAAAGGGTTTTGTTAGTATTAGAGTTTGTTTCCGTGTTTCGTATCTTTTATAAATCCTGATCAGAATGAGATAATAGAGATATTATTTGAAAGTTTTAGCAACACAGAATAATCTCACACAGTTCCAACCCTTTATCTCTAGAACTTTTGAAGTACTTTATAATTTATAGTTCTCCCCAACAACTTTAAATAATATATCTTGCTGTATTACTGGGGCAAAACATATTTTACATGTATTTACTTACTGTGGGTGATGCACATGTGTGTATGTATGTATGCATATATATATATGTGGTACATACATGTGCGTGTGCATGTGCGTGTGTGTGTGTGTGTGTGTGTGTGTGTGTGTGTGTGTGTCATTCTGTCGTGAACAATGCGTGTGAAGGTCAGAGGACAACTAGCTGGAGTAGGTCTTGTTTCTCCAGCATTTGCTTTTTGAGGATTGAACTCATATTGTTTGGCAGCAAGTATCTTTTCCAACTGAAGCCATCGCGTCAGCCCAGAAGAACAGTTTGAGCACTCATACAAATGCCAACAAGCAATCATCATGCGTAAAGATGTTGCATTTATGTAGTCCACATTCCTGAGAATTTACTAAGAAAATGGGAGTCATCCTCCAGGTCACAAGAAAGGATAATTCATTTATTGTGAAGAAATAAATAAGAAATGGCACCGATGCTGAACTTTAAAGCTTCATAATAATGACTTGGTATCAATTAGTGGACTAAGAGTCAGTAAAGCCATTATCAGTTTAGTAATGCAATAGTAATGCCATGTTTTAATCCAAACCCATGCGTGCATTGGTCATCACGTTAGAAAATAACACTGCGTGTCCTAAATCTCTAGGAGCTGGCACAGATAAAGGCATCTGGGGTAGTTCTAATTCCTTCAGGTTCGTGTGCCACGGAGACCTACCTGCAATGCTCAGACTCCACACAGAGGTGTATCTCTGGGCCTGCCATGGCTGGCTTCACCAAAATAGTAATCCAGTATTTGCTGGCAGCTGATAAATCCATCAAAAAGCAACCAATAAGAACTTATTTGAAGAGTGACTTTATCTTGCTCCTGTCAGGGAACAGGAGCAAAATAGCCATCGGTTTACTGTTCTTACAAAGAGGAGGGGTGTTTGGGAGTAGAAGGGGTTTTTTTTAAGGTCAGAACCCTTAATCCAAAGCTGCAGAAGATTTGATGCCTTGTAAAATGGTTAGTTTTATCTGGCATCTGACTGGAGATTTTTCTAGGTGAACGATCTCCAAGTCAGTGGCAGTTAAGCACGGGGTGGTGGCGGGGGAGGTTAGGGAGTTGGGGGAGAATTATAACTTTGCCATCTTAAGTTAGAATGATGTCAGACTCACAGATGTCACAGAATGGGTCCTTGGACATCATTTGCATTTAGTTAAGGATGTCACTGGTAGCAAGGAGTGCATATTCATGCACACAGTGCGTAAAGGGGGACTAATGACCGTAAACATGGAAGGGATTAGAAAATTCATTAATTAGGGTCATTTGTACAATTCCACTGTCAACTTTAATCACAGTCGTTTCAATTGATGTCTCCTTTAGCCGGTCAACCCACAGAAGTTTTTTTTTTTTTTTTTAATTCATCAAGAACGTTGTGTGTGACTCTCTTCTGCCTCACCTGTAATGTAATTACTGAAAATACATTCATTCCCTTCTAATAAGCAGGGCACAAGGCATAAAACGTGAACACGCTATATTAATAAGTACTTATTACGTGTGTTAGATTTCATTCCTGTCAGCGGAGTCAGTGTGGTTTCATTTTACAAGAATGCATCAACTGTCAACTTAGAATCTCTATTTTGTTCAAAATATTCTATTTGCATAAGTTAAAGCATCTATTAAGGCTTAGGTCATTCTATAAACAAAATATTCATGGATCTAAATTATCTAAGTTCCTCTTAACCCTCCATTAACAGTTTTTTCTTTTTGTTTTGTTTTGTTTTAGCACACAGCTCTATACCTCATTGGCTATACGGCTTCCAGGCCACCCACTCCCAATCCCACTCAGCAGCCTTCTCTCTCCCTTTCTCTTTTTCTTTATTGTAGTTAGAATCACACATGGCAGGTAAGCATTCTACCATTTAATCACGGATCCATTGGAAAGAAGTCTCTCTCACACACACCTGAGCTTTTTTTCCCTTTTTTACTGAACAATTGTTTTAATTCATAAACTCAGTTTCTGGCTTCTAACAGCACATGCACTATTTTCTCTACTAGCCTTCCTACTAGGTTAGGTTGAAAGGGTGTGCTTTTTATAGCCACTTTCTCTACTGTCATGTTCTGAATTAAGGGACCATGAGTATCCACAGAAGAGATCTAGCCTTGAGCTTGGTGGAAGGGAGGGAAGGAGGTGGGGAGGGAGGGAGGGAGAGAGGGAGGGACTGATGTGTTAAGATGTGAGGAAAGAAATAGAGTTTTTATTCCCTCCAATCTAAAAGCTAAAGAATTAGTTCAACTTTTTTTTTTCATTTTTATGAAAATGACCTTAGGCAAGTCACTTAATCCCTCTAGACCTCCATTTCATTGCCTATAAAATGAAAGTGTTGAATAAGCCCATCATGATCCCTTTTAAAATTAAAATTCATCATTCTGATATGTCACACAAAGATGTTGAAGAAGTGAAAAGTTTTACTGAAGTTGAGAACAACGTTCTCAAAAAAAAAAAAAAAAAAAAAAAACACTCCACTATTCCTAATACTTAAAAGTTAGCTACAGCTTTTCATCTTGCAATATTCCAGTTCAAACTTTTCCAAGATGCATTTCAAAGCCAAATGGGAGAACATGAAAGTGCTGTGGGAGCAACAACCACATTCCCCATGTACACACACACAAAGGATGAAGAGTTGGACCAAAGTGTAAAGATGGGGCTCTTTCTTTAAAGCATAGCTCTTCATAAGATGTGAGGATATATTTTGAGAGAGAAGAGGACAAAGGCTCTTGGCTTCTGGCTCCTTTTTGTTGTTGATGTTGTGACACAGGGTACAGGTTGGGTTTTCTGCAATACAGTTCTCTCCAAGCCGTAGCTTCCCAGCTCTTCCTCAGCGCAGGAGCTAGACCCCTTTCTCCTCTACATGGCTACATCCTAATGAGCCCCAGAGGACTCGGCCTCCCTGACGATAACAGGGTCATGGGCACGTTGTAGGGTGGATTCAGGTTCCAAATTTTAGTCTCCCCTATCAGAGAAACACAGTAAGTCTTCAAACTGGAAGAAACACATTACCTGAACATCTTTGGGAATTCCTATCCCTGCCACCCACCCTGGGCAGCTTTTCATACTCTTCATAGCCCCTACGTTAGTCACCTGGATGCTGTTGTGACCACCACACATGAGAGAAACAGCTTAATGAAGGAAGGATCTGTTTGAACACACTTTCAAACTGTGACAGGGGAGGCTGGTGGAGCAGCTTGGTTTCTGATGGTAGGAACATGTGGTAGAGGCTGCTCACATCATGGTGGCCCAGGGAGCAGAGAGCACTGCACAAAATAGAAATCAGGTGTAACCTTCAAATCCCTGTGATCTACTTATGAGGCTTTGGGCTTCATCTTCATCATGACATTTATCCATTCTCCTTCTTTTTCTCTGTTTTGAGCTCCATGTCTCAAGTCAATCAGTCTGCTCTCATCAGAAAGGGGATGAAAAGAATAATTCATCATTATCAAAATAATCCCCAAAGTTGATGCTGTATTACAGAAGCCTAGGAGCTCTATGATTCACCAACAATTCTGTTTTTATAACAAATGCAGTCAATGGTGTGAGGCTAAAAGACGACGTTCAAGGTCTACATTCGGCTGGGAAGGTCTAATAAAGCAGCATTATTCACTTCATGAAAATCAACTTCATCAAGAAGAGAAAATGAGAAGGAGTTAATCTCTAATAAAAGATAGCTTAATGGCACTTCCTGACTTGTGTTTAAATACAGTCTGTGAAAGAGCAGTAGTATATATAACAACAACTAGAACTTTGAAGAGCCACAGAAATAAAGGTATCTGGTTGAATGTTCACATGAGATGAAAGTAAATGATTTTCAACCCATTTGTATTTAATATTTTATATGGATTCCTAACAAAAGCCTATCAACCATCATGACTATTTTATTGTTTAAGGATGAACATCATTCCTTTTTCCTGTGTATTTCTTCTTGCATTTTAGGACAATTTCTCAGCAACTCGTTGTGTGCTGGTTGTAACATTTATTGTTATGATTAGTTTAACACTTAGATGTTTTCACGCACTGGTAAATTTATGAACATACCCATTTCTGTGTTGAAAATTGTCACACATCTTCACAACCCAACTTTGAGTTTTTCCTTAAATCTTGAAGAAGACCATAAAGCTTAACTGAGTCATAAGAGCATGTAAAGAAATATTTTCCCAATGGCAGAAAGTGGATTTTTATATTAATTCAAATTTGAAAGCAAATAACTTAAATTTCAAGTTTCATGGATGAGGTTTTTTTTTAGTAGGAGCCATAACCAATGTGAGTGGAGCATAGAGTGTTTTTTCTATTAGTTTACCTGACTTGCATCATTCAGAAGTTTATAAAAATCCAAAGAAAAATAAATAAAATTCAGCTCAAGGTTTAGCATGATGATAGTTATAAATTCATATATTCTTTCACAAACTGTATATAAATGCTCCAAGGAGTGTCATTGACAATACTACATGCTCAGGAGTTCCAATATGTTTGTTTGTTGTTTGTTTCCCATTCAAGATACATACATCTCCAGTTCCCAACAGACAAATCCAAAGATTTAAAACTCCATTCTCCACTTGTACCAGACCTTCTTGCAATATACTCTTGACGGCCCTCAGTCCCATGAGTCCTCTTTCTCTTTTGGTGCAATTCAATAAATCCAATTCCATGAGCATTAATTGGGCATCTTCCCTGTGTAAAGCACTCAGACTGAAGTAGAACAGAGGATAAGCTTCACTCCTTGGCTGTGATTTTACCACAGGAGAGAAGCGCTCACTTTCTTTCCCCTGGAGGGGGGGGAGAGAGAGAGAGAGAGAGAGAGAGAGAGAGAGAGAGAGAGAGAGAG